>PYAF01001420.1:252475-271798 GCA_007407185.1 Glycine tomentella | reverse complement strand
TTATAATTGTTTGTGAGAGTGCATAAGTACATGACATATTTCAAGCAGATGTGCACATCCAATTTGCTGATTAGTGATGGTAGGTCTACATCTACTACCCAGAGGTCTAAAATGTTGTTAGTTCAATAGTCCCTCTTGGTTTAGATTTTGATTGTGGCTGACATGAGGAAGACCAAAATAAAAAACTGCAAAGAAAACATAGTTCATATAAACTAATGCAAGTAATGCATATTTAGAAAATAAGAAAACAGAATGGATCTTTTTTAGATTAGGCTCAAGAAATATAAATTCAAATTCAAGTGGTACCTTGTTTGATAATGAACCAAATTGACTTAAATTTTCTTTTGTCAGTCAAAAAAGATTATTATTGAAATATAAAAAGGGTGCTGGTGGTGGTACCTTACAGATTATTTCAATTAATACATTTGGTATTTGAAATAATTCTTATCAAGTTCAAGTAGACAAGTGTTAAGTTTTCATTTTTTAGTGTGTAATTACTAAAATTTATAAAAAAAAAAATATTATAACATTTAAGTGGATTTTATTTGGATATGATCCAATCCATATCCACTTAAATGGATTGGATTTTAAATCCAAATTGGTTTTTAAAAAATATGGATATGGATTTAAAATCCAATCTATTTAAGTAGATATGAATTAGATATAGATTGGATTATTAAAAATCCAATTCATGCCCACCCCTAAATACCGGTCTAACATGTTTACCAAACACTACCTTACTATCAAAAGGGATTAGTCGCAGATTCCAAAGCAACAATGAAGGCAAAATCAACTTTAATTGTACAATAGAAAAATTACACCACCCCAAAGTTAATAGGTTATCCATACCCTTACTGATCAAAACTTACAAAGTGACCAAAAGAGAAAGATTCGAGCCCTAGCCTGAGTACACAACAATCGGCTCTAATCATAGATTTTTTATTCACACAATAATTTTTTACAAAACTTTTTTTAATATTCTTTCTTCTCACAGTTACACACTTCTTTTGGCATTCTCCTTGTCTCTCACCTTTTACTCTTAGTATATAATGCAGAACAAAATTAATGTATAAGTGTATAACTAGTATTTCTCCTAAGCATTTGGTAGCCTTGGGATGCTAGCAGAACTCTTTTCTTCTAATATTTTAAGTTTAATAATATCAAAACTCTCATTTTATAAAGGCCAAAAGAAAAGTATAATGTCATAGAGAGTTTTCTTCTATCTTGTCTTCCAATTAAAATTAAAATTAAAATTTAATCTCACCAATTAACTAGCGCCTTTAATATTAAATTGTTAAGACAAAACTCTAATATAATTATAAAGAAATAACATCACCGAAAGTACTAACATATTCCATTATCTTTTTAAAATACACTCAGTAAAATAAAAGGCGCCATATTTTATTTACATTAAGCACAAAATGAAAGCTACCACTATCAGTTATACAATGTCAGAAGGGAGTAAAATGACTAAATGCATTTCATTTTCTAAGTTTTAAATGTTTTAATTACTTTGATTTTTTAAAGTATTTTTGTTAGACCATATTGAGTTTTTCGTCAGTTTACACACTAACATGATTAACTTGATGACATGCGATAAAATATGAATGATGTTACATCATATAGACATTTGTCACATTATTCAAAATTAACATTGTTAGACCAAACTATTGACGGAAATACCTACTTCATCTAATAGAGACATTTTAAAATACCAAGATAGAAAAAACAACATCTAATAAAAGACTCTTCAAAATACTAAAGTTTAACTTATCAAACTTAGAAGACTAAAATATAAGATAAAATGAGACGACAAACTTTCATCTCTACGGCAAGTACATCGTTTGCTTCAAATAATAAAGTGAGTAAGTAGAGTATCGTCTCCACAGGGATTAAGACACAAATTTTATTGTAACTTATTATCTTAAAATTGGAAGACAAATAATATATTCTAAAGAGAATATGGTTGAATTTTAGAATTACGAAAATTAAATAATTGAATAGAAAATTAACGAGAATTCAAAAACAAGTTTTAATTAAATATTACGCAGTAGTGAAAAATAATTGTGGTCAGAGCACCTCTACTTCTGATCCCTATCTTCTATATGCAAATTGGTGATTGATTTTAATTGTTATAATGGCTCAGAGGATGTATTTGATATAATTTAGTTAAATCCTAATCCCTTAGTAATTTAATCCTTTAACCAACTCGAAATCCTAATTCCTTAGTGATTCCTTATTAAGTTAAACATTAGGAAAATACATCTATTATTCTATAATTGCCTATCCCTATCCTTAAGTAATGTAACAACTATTATTCTATTGCTATCAGAAATCAGAGTTCCAACATCCCTGTTGTAAACCCTAACCCTTAGAATCCTAATAGAGTAATCAATTCTATTGAGGTGAAAGCAATATAAGCACAAGATAGAATAAAACAATCATAACATTAATCTCAATACCAATTTAATATAGAAGAGTTCACATCAGTTTTTGGCTCTAACCACAATATCAGAAGTTAGCCAGACATGCTCATAACTAACCTTAAGTGCAAAACTAGCATGTATCTAGGAGAGAATTACAAAGAAAGTAGAAAAATTATAAGCTGCTCCGTCTTCTTTCAATCTTCTCGTATTGACTCTAATCTTTTCTCTGCGTTTCTCCTTGTGTTACTGTTTGTTATTTTTTGTCTAAAAGTCCCCCCTTTGTTTTATGAACGTCCATATTTATATTTAGGGTAACTAAACTCTTCTGTTGTTCTATTTTTGTGACAAATCTTTCTTGATTATACTTCTTTCCTTCTTTTCTTGATTCCTATTAAACAAAATATACATAAAATAAGTAATAGACCAATAATTAATAAAATTTAAATTTTTCCTAATCTTTATTGATAAATTATGATTAAATTATTGGTTATTTTAATTTAAAATTATTATATGCTAGGAGGATATCATGGTGCATTAGAATGTGTTCTGTGTACTTTTCCATTTGACAAGCTTTGAACTGTAATCCAAACACATGCTTACACAACATACACACAGAAAATTGATTCTAGAGACAAAACAAACATCTCCTTACCTCAATGAAATCAAGTAGGAAGCAAAAGGGCAACCACCCCAAAGGAGATGGTTTAAAAAACGTGTAACCAACAAGCTCCGTATGTCTCTCCGGCGTTCGCGGCACCAATATATATTCGCAGCCTCATCCAAATCCGTGACAGGAAAAAGCCCTTCCTCACATCCCTCTCTTCCACACACACCCCGGACCCACACACCACCACCCTCTCCACCATAACCACCCCCTCCTCCATCGCTGCCATGCAGTACCCAACAAATCCGCCATAACTCAGCCCCACTAAACTCACCCTTGGCACCCGCGCCACTCATTTCGCCTGGAACTGCTCCCCGCGCTCCGGGCGTGCCGTGTAGGACCCGCCGAAGAACACAAGGTCTGTCACGTACACGTGGTAGTGAGGCGCCACGTGGCGGATGAGGTCCCCCCATTTCCACAGCGCGTTCGCGTGGATTAGGAGCAGACTCGGCTTCGACTCGGCTCGGATCTTCGCCGCCCAGTGGAGACCCAAGCCGACGAATATTGACCAGTATAACCGGTTTCGGGTCTCAGTGAAGCTGAACAAGCACTGAGTCATAATTGATAGATGGATAGTGGGTTAATTAGTATCAAGTGGGTCTAACTTATTGGTTGAGGAGTGTTTGTAGACTATTCTCGACTTCAGGGATAAAAGAAAAAAAAGTAGCTTAGTAGTTAGTAGCAACAAGCAACAAACAAGGTTGTAGAAAGTTAAAGAAACGAAACGAAGAGAGTGAAGATTGGAGAGAATGGTGGTGTTGTTTGTTGAGACTTGTGAGTAAGTGGTGAAGAGAGATTATTGAGAAACCATGTGCGGGGGAATGATGGGAAAGGACAGAAGAGAAGAGAAGAGAAGAGAGAAGCATGAAACGGGTTGGCGGGGAAATGAAAACTGTTTTTAATGAGGAAAAATGGAGGTTGAATGTGGATTATGGAATGTAGATCACGTATTTCCATCACGTGTTGTGTGCCTCGTGGTGATTTGGTTGGTGTGAGGACAATGATTGAGGCCTTTCTTTTTATTACTAGAAAGTTTATAGTATCTTTTTATAGAATATTAAACAAAAATATTAATGAAGTAGTTTTTTAAGATGTTAAATATAGTTATTTTATTTATCAATACAATAGTACGTATCAAATCAAGTGAGCTGAGATTTTTTTTTTTACTTGGTTAGAGATAATAGATAACCCCAAAATTCACTTACATTGTTATATCAACTCTTTGTCCTTTGGGTTAGTGAACTGAGATTTGATTTGTTAAATAAAATATTATATTTGAGTTTTGTAAATGAAAAAATGATTGACTTTGTTTTTTATTAAAGAGGTTTAATTGTTATGTGGATCTTTATATTTTACCAAATTTTCAATTAAGTCCTTTTATTTTTTAATTGGGTTTTGAATTTTTTTAATTTTAATTTTTTCAATTTGGTTCTTTTGTCTAATTGTGGTTATGAAAAATTACTTGCAAGTACTTGATTGAATAGAGGTACATACATTGAGCAAAATTTTTATAGCATCAATTTGAAGAGAATTTCCAATTGGAAAACAAAAAGTTCAAGGATCCAACCAATTAAAAATAAAATAAAATTCAGGATCTAATTAAAAATTTGATAAAAGTGTAGGAGGACTCGTAAATCGATTTAATCTATTAAAGGCGGATCAATAATATTTATAATAAAATGGATCAATCAAATTTATAATAATATAATGGCAGAAAAATATTTTCTATTGAATATTTTTATAAAATATTGTTATCTAGAAAGATTTGTGAAAGAATTTTTAGTTCAAAATTATTTTTTCGATGAGGCAGTGGCAGGTAGCTGCGTTGGCATGGACTCTCTTGCTTCTCCTATCCTCTAGTACTGTAAAAAATTTTGTTCTTTTTATTTAAGAAGATATTTTTCAAATCAAGCCATTTGGCTAAGAATATTTTTATCAGATGTTGAGATACAGCTACTGTTATTTGGGTGGGCACAACAAGTCAGCTATTGCTATAGCAAAGAATCCTGTTTAACATGGAAGGATTAAGCACATTAAAGTGAATCATGATGCTATTAGCTAGAGAAGCTAAAAAATCAAAAGAAATCAGTTTGGAGCATTGCAATTCAGAAAACAAGATTGCAGATATCATGACAAAGGCACTCTCCAAAGGCAAGTTTGAAGAATTGAGATAAAAGTTTGGAGTAGCTAATTAGGACTCTCATTAAAATTCCTCAAAAAAAAAGTGCAAACTAAAAATTCTGAATAAATTAATCTTTTATTTAAATTTGACTAAAAATACCCACAAACAAAACTTAAAAGTATAAAAGATATCACATAATTAATTGTCCCTAAACAACTACAAAATTTAGGTAGAAATGATAATTATCACTATGCTACTAAACTTTTACGTGTTTTTATTTTTATTATAGAGAGAGTAATGCAAAAATGAGTACATGCAGTCAGAATTAAAATATTCGATTTACAAAAGATTGAGAATATACACTATATAGATCAATGAAAAGAAAATATGAAAATGTAACAATAAATAATTAAGAGACAATTATTATCCAACAATGTCCTTCAATTTTCTTGTCATAACATAAAGTTGTGTTTTGATAACTTGTTGATCATAAATTCAAATTCAAAAATAATTTTTTCATAAAGAATAAGATTGTGTATAATATATTTTTTTTTTTTACCTTCAATTTCCTCCATATATGTGATTTTGATCTTCTGGTTGTGCAGTTTGTTCCACAAGACCACAGCTGTTGCTACCGTACTTTCAGTATTTTGAACTGTAGTTCAAGTACTTCTTTCTTTCTGCAGAAAAGTAGACATCATGGTTTACAACTCAAATATCTGAAAATATACTCATTGCCTAAAAGAAGTTGTTTATTAACTGCAATTAACTTGCAAATAGTATGGAAAGGTCTTATGAAAATGGCATTCTTTTGAAAGACTGAATGTGCTAAAAATAGTTTGTATACATAGGTTGTTGAAAAAGAGAAACAAATAAGGACAGATATAAGTAGCAAATAATAAAGAATTTTTTTTGATCAGCCGTTCAAAATGCATTTTTTTTTAACAGCTTAGCAAAGAAATTTCTTCAAGCAACTCACATTCTATTGTGCTGGAGACAAAATGCAGAGGCAAATGCATACCATCATACCAAACTATAAATTCAGAATTTCAGATTCAATATATTAATTCACAGAAAAATAATGAGGGAGGGAGCAAACAAAAATATATTTAAAAAATACCCATAACCCTATCCGTTTTGGTATTGTAACTTTAACGGAAAAACAAGTGATCACCACCTATTGATGGTTTGTTCAATTTTGGTGCACCTTTCAATTCCTTGCTAGTACAAGGACATCTCCAGGTATTTGAAAGTTCAGAAATGCCTTCAACTGTCTTCACCTATTAAGGTACCAAAAATTAAATTGATTGGCATTATTGGGTAGCAATATCAGCATCGATGGTAGTTAAAAAATGGCAAAGAGCAAAGGAATCGAGCAAATATCAAATTTTAAATTTAACAATACAAAAATATACAATCCCATATAAGAAATATGAAAAGGGACCATTAGTGTATATATGCACAATAGCTACATTTGTTTTATTTATAAAAAAAATATTATAAATATCTTTTAAAAAAATGACCTTGGAACATCAATTCTGACATTTTAAAAATCAAATGAATTGGATTAGATAAATATAAAAATATAAATAAATGCTTATAGGTGTAATAAATTCTTTACAAACAAGTCTTTTGCAGGAAAAAAAAAAGAGAGAGAGAGGAAGTTCCTCCCCTGTATAAATTTTACTTATAAATTTTGAAGCATGAGTACTTCTAAAATTATGTCGTATAGGTACTTGTACCCGATACTCCTAAGGCACATACTAAAAGTATTTTTGAAAAAATAAATAAATTGCGTACACATAGGTACTTCTAGCTAGATTTCTTTATATTTATTTAATGAAGGTTAAATATAATTTTAATTTCTTAAATATTGGATAAATTTATCTTTGATCCTCCAATTTAAAATCACTTTTTTACTCCTATAATTTGAGAGGAAAAATTTGTTTTAATCCCTTTGTTCAAATGTTGTTAAAGACTTTGTTTACATGGTTAACATATTACAAGTAACTAGTAAGACAATTCACTTTCATTTTGTATTCTTATTATCAAATATCTTATCACATGTATATTTTCATTTCAAATTATTCATTTTGTCGGTGTATAGATAAAGAGTGTTTAGACAGATATACGAAAACTTTTTAATTTTTTTTTACAAGAATTAGGAAGATTAATTTTAAATCTGAGGATAAAAAACAAATTTACCTCAAATTTGAGGGAATAAAATATATTTATCTTTAGTTTACAGAAAAAAAAAACAGAGAAAAGTCCACAAGTGGGTTGATATTAGGAGTAATATTTCTTAAAAGAAAAGGAACAATTATTAAAATAAAATATTTTAATATGCTTTTCTTTGTTCTAATCTGAGACTTGACACTAGCTAGTGTCGCCATAATACCGTACCTAATTGTGCAGCCAATGTATCAGACAGTTGATCTGCTCAACATTACTATAGTACGAGTACTATAACATCACTAACGTAATCATCACGTCATAATATTTTTTTCTAAGATTGTTTGGTTATATATGTATGGTCCCCATAAAATGTTTCCAGCTCAACAAATGAACATTTTGGCCGGCCAAGGATTTGGATCTCTATAGTATTTCTCTCTTCTTTTCCTGTTGTCAACTACCTGACCTTAATTATGTGGCGTGTTATTATTTTTAACATACATTTCCTAACATCACAAAAGGAAATCTCACATTGACTTCAGCTGATGAATCACATGGATCATAGATGCCATACCCATAATTAACTTGTGTTACCTCCAACTCGTTTCGACCTTTTATTGTTGTAGGTAAGTGTATAAAAACCAAAGTTCACTCGTCATTTATAAAAGTCATGTTTGAATACGTAAAACTTTTATTTTAAAATTAAGTAAATATTCTCCAACATTCTAGGCAACATGAACATAAAATAGGAGTAGCAGAAATGAGGATGTTAAGGTGGATGTGTGATTATACGAAGATGAATAAGATAAAAAATGAAGATATTTGACGAAAAGTATCAGTGGTACCGATATGTGAAAAGATGAGAAAATATAGATTAAGATAGTTTGGGCATGTTATGAGACGACCACTGGATACTCTTGTAGGAACAAGAGTGTGTTACCAAGAGCTCGACACAAAGAGAGGTAGAGGTCAACCGAAACTTACCTGAGAAAAGGTAGTTAAACAAGACCTAATGGAGTGAGATATAGATTGACGAACGGTATATCTAAGGACGGAGTGGAGAAAAACTATAAGCTTGGGGGAGGATTAAACCAATTAGTAGTTCTATGTTCCAGTCGTTCCCTTGTTTTTATTCTCTTCCTCTTCATTTTTCCCCTCTTCCTTTCACCTTTCTTTTATTTTGGTTTATTTTTCATTTCTTTTGTCTTATTTCTACTTTTTTCTTCCCTTCTTCCTTTCTTTTTCTTTATCTTATTTTCGATCTATCAATAATTACATCTACCATCGATTCCAATTAACTTGGGTTAAAGGTGTTGTTGATGTTGATGTATTCTCCAAGAAATATTAGTGACACATTTTCTAGTGCATTCTTTATAACATATTCTCTATTATGGGTTGAAATCACGAAATTGCGAGTCTTACTCTTTATAATCTTTATTTAACGAATCTCAATTAATACAGAGTTTGTTAGAATGAGTGCATTAGAGAATGTTTTGTTTGTACTCCTTATGTGCATCTAACTGAAACAGATACTGCATGCCAGTATATAAGAATACAAATCTGCAGTTTGGCATTCAAGATTTCAAGTTCTATGATGGCTGATTCACTATCAGTTAATGTTGATTCTTCAATTAAGTCTGAATTCTCCACTGATCAAGCACACAAAACTAATCATGAGGCTAAACACTTTCCATCTAACATCCAAAAGGTAGCTAGCTCTAAAGCATAATGCATGTAGACATGAAAATAATCAAGATGCACCATATATAACTATCATTATAGCAATCTTCTCCAAGATCAATTTCTTGTTATTTTCTTATGTGTCTAATGTCTATTATCTAACTCCACCTTTGCTTTTTTAGGCTATTGCTGAGGTTGTTGGTACATACATTCTTATATTTGCAGGATGTGGAGCAGCACTTGTAAACGACAAGTTGCCACTTACAATAGTAGGCATAGCAATTGTTTCGGGTCTAGCTCTCACGGTGGCTACATATTCTGTTGGCCATGTCTCTGGTGGCCATTTCAATCCTGCAGTCACAATTGCTTTGGCTGCTGTCAGAAAAGTTCAATTTAAAGTTGTAAGCCACTTGTTCTATTAACTCAAATTACCTTTTCCAGTTTCCGACGTATATCCTCATTCGAAGGTAACTTAGTTTGAAGCACAGTCGAACACTGAATCTGAATATCTCACTCAGCGAAAATTTAAACCTTAGTTTGTTACGATATGAGAGATTAGTTCCTTCTGCTAAATCCTGTCCCTGTTGATAGTAACATCTTTTATAGTAATAGTACCATGTAATATTGAAACATTATATATCATTCAATCACAAGGATCATTTGGTGCTCAACCTTTTTTTCCCCACTGATTTCATTGTTTTTTTTCTCCCGATTGTTCCTAGGTGCCTATTTATGTGTTGTGTCAGATGATGGGTGCTACACTGGCCCCTCTCACCCTCAAAGTGTTGTATCATGACAAGGTGGATATTGGAGTAACAGTGACTAAATACTTGAGCTCAACTTCTGATCTAGAAGCAATAGTGTGGGAATTCACACCGCTTCCATACTGATGCTCACCATTTGTGGTGTTGCCACTGATCACAGAGGGGTACCGTCAGTTATAAATTACCATGCATTATCTTAGTAGTAGGTATCTTTGTTCTTTCTATTTCTCTGCTCCACAACTAGTAGCATACTCTTTATGCACTATGTTGAACATTTTAATGGCTAATATAGAAACTTTCTTCTTCTTTAGATTTGTTTTCTCTATAATGATAGGTTTAACTAGAGAAATTTTTTTATGGTCTGAGACTATATGGTTCTGACCAGTCTTCACTTGAGATGTAATCATATCTGTCAAGTTACAAAATAAGAGTAAATAACATATCACATGAAGATTGGCCAAGATCACATGATCCTAGATTTTATAATAATTTCTCAATCACTTGCTAAATGTACATATAATAATTTCTTGTACAAAATTAATTTATTAAATTTTATGACAATTTTCCAATCTATGACTATTTCTGCATCTTTGTCTCCAAAGTGAATGGTTTTGCTTAGGAAGAACAATATTCCACCTATAAATCTGGAATTTTGTTGTATTTTGTTCGATGTGGTAGGAACTAATTTGGTGCCTTTACTAATTGAAACAGAGCAAAGATCTCACTGGAGTTGCCATAGGCATTTCAGTTCTGATTAATGTCATCATTGCCAGGTAAACAATCAACTTCTACACTCATCTTATCACAATTCTCGTTAGTGCAATCTCCTCATGACAAAAATGACAACCAGAAATCTTGCTCTTATATATACACAACATATTATGTGCAATTCAATGTGCAAAAGTAACTGAACCTAGAACTTTTTGTTTTTGAAGGCCTATTACTGGAGCTTCAGTGAATCCAGCAAGGAGTTAAGGTCCAGCTATCGTCTCTGGTGATTACAAAAACATTTGGGTTTATATCGTAAGCCCAATTCTAGGAGCAATCTCAGCAAGTACACTTTACAAATTCCTAGAAGTAACCAAACCAGTTAAACCAGAACTATGTGGTTGTAACATATGCAGTCATAATCATTTACCATTCTAATCCATCAAACTACACACTTCCATGAACTTGATCAAACTCTTTGAGGATCTGTAATCTCTAGTTAGCTTAAAAATAAACAATCCGATTACTTTAGCAGTTACCTTACAAAATGCAAAGTTCTCTATGTTTCTAAAATGTAGTTTATTATGGCTAAAGCAAGACAGTTAAGTTACTAAATTGTTGCAATTATTTGCATATCTTTACTCAACCATAGGAAATTTCAGGAATAAGCATTACAAAGACAGGGCAAACAAAAAGAAAGTGTCTTGGCACTGTCTTTTTAGTTTGCCATATAGAGAAGTTTTGGAGATGTGAGCACTGAGATGAGTGCACTTTACAGTAGTCAAAATAAATGTACAGGATTACGGGACAGGAAATGTAAATAATAACCTTAAATGATAAGCACAACCCTTAGTTTTAAGAGAGGACCAAAGGTCCAAATCGAATAGTGGCTATTTCTCCTCCACAATACAAATTTATACTATGCAGTAGGCCTACAAATTTTGTACAAGAGAGTAAAAGGCACTGCAGATGAAACTACTACCCGCAAGAGCTGAAATTTTCATGCACATTGGAGGTCAGCCGTTAATCATGTGTCAAGTTAAGGATGTAGGAAATGATCACATGTATGTCCAATGCGAGGTTCGCCATCCCAGGTTTCCCAAAAGAAGAGGGGAGAGTGCATTTTCCATCTCCCTGATATTAATCGGCATGTTCTAGACGTAAATTACCTGTAATTGATGTATTAATTGTAACAAGATAACAAGAAGACCAAAATCAGATCATGAACATTAGATCAGAAACAAGGGAATGGTTACAAAAAGTTAGATATGGTGGAGTGTTATCATCTAACTGTTTATTCTTCTAAATCTTAATTTTAAAATAAAAATAATATTATATTAATAAAATTTGTTGAAGGGTTAAAACCCTAGATCCTAAATCCTAAACAAGGGAATGGTTACAAAAACTTGAAATGGTTACAAAAACTTAGATATGGTTGAATGTTATCATCTAAATGTTTATTCTTCTAAACCTTAATTTTAAAATAAAAATAATATTATATTCATAAAATTTGTTGAAGGGTTAAAACCCTAAACCCTAAACAAGGGAATGATTACAAAAACTTAGATATGGTCGAGTGTTATCATCTAAATGTTTATTCTTCTAAACCTTAATTTTAAAATAAAAAGAATATTATATTAATAAAATTTGTTGAAGGGTTAGAATATCATGCGGTGGTAAAGTTGCTACGGAGGATCCATTCGAAGAAACATCATCCAAAATATTGGCATTCATTATATGATTTTCCTGATAAATTACTAATACATGAAAATATTGCAGTACACTCTTTACATCTAGAAACTACAGATACATATCACAGAAATTCTACAACCTATCTACTTATTGTGAAGAGAACCAGAAGAGTGAAAAAACCAAAAAGCAAGCATGCGGAAAAAGTGTTTTATAGGTCTTAAAGAAGCCTAATGAACAGAAGCAGGGTAGCCATACTATGTTTCCAAAAATCCTCAAAATGGTTGGAGAATATGACCTAGTAAAGTTGTAATGAAATTGTCTAGCATGAGCACAAAAGTACATATTAATCTTTTCAGTGCTTTGGGAAATCTCACCCAGTCTGAGGTAGCCGTGTCCAGTTCATCAATTGATGAGACTGAGGATGCTGCCTTTGTAAGTAAGATGAGCCGGCTCCTATACCATTTTCATCATCTACAAATTGTTCTGAGAAGTTGGAAGCTGGGGAAGACCATACTGGAACTACACCCCCATCCCTTTCTCTCCTAGTACTACTTGAAGATTCTGCGGTGGAATCTTCAGCTGCATTTCTCAGCCACGTTGTAGCATTATTCTGTACTCGAGCGTTTCTGTTTGCATTCAGTAACACCCCTTGATTCACTGTATCTCTGGAAATTTGTTGTGTGGTCACATTTATAGGCACTTCGGCCCTGCTGTCTGCAGCCAAGTTTCGAAGGTCTGAAGATGTTTCTTCCTCTTCAACTCTCACATGGGAAGAAGTGATACTTGGGACCATCTGATCCTGGTAGCGCCGAGTACCGTGAGGCAGGTTGTTCCTAACAGGTTCAGGCCTTTCCTCCATTTGTATGTCTTGAGGAAAGGCAATAGGGGCTGATTCAGCTGAGTCTCCAAGACCTTCCTCGGTTCCATTTTCCATTGCAGCTCTTGAAGCTGCTTCTTGTTGCCACATTTGAATAAGTGCTTCTTGCAGTCTTACTTCTGCTGCATCTATTCCCACAATGGGAAGAGGATAATTTGAACCAAGTTCAATTCCAGCAGCTTGGAGTACAGACTCCGGTGCATTCCATGGATGGTGTATCCATTCAGTTGGTAATCTAGCAAGTTCAGGAAGCCATCGTCGCACATATTCACCATTTGGGTCACATTTGTACCCCTCAAACTAGAAAATGCAAAACTCAAATGAGTGGATTTATCACAAGGTATTTATCATCTTTTAAAGCATTCAAATAGCTGATAGTAGCATATAACTCAAGTCTCAAAATGTCAATATCAAAATTCATAAAGCATAACCAAAATCTTAGAGTTCAATCCGAGTGTCCTCAAAATTGAAGAAACGAAGTTATGATTGATCAAAAATTAACTCAATAGTTATGATTGATCAACCATATTGAAGGGCATTCAAGTGATAAGAATGACTATCTCAAATTTTCAAGAGGAAAAAGTTCAGATAAGGCAAAAGAAGCCAGAGTGTTGTCTTAACCATGTTGAGAATTTTAACTTTCAAACACTGAAAAGAATTAAAAGAGGCATCACACTAGATCAGACAATTGAAGCTTCTCCACTGACTGAAATGTAAACAATAATGGGATGGACTTTTGGCTTCATCTAAATTGATATTCAAACAAAAAACTGGCTTGTAATATACATAGCAATATTTGAGGCAGTTCAGAGAAGAGGGTGGAAATACTTTCTGTTTCATTTCTCTGGAAAAACTCAAGTGGTAGACAAGAGTTCATCACTTCATAAATTACAGAAACCAGAAAAGTGATAACAATAGGCTTATGAAACTCATGACATGGCATTCCTTTTCAATATATAAAGAATAACATGTAAACAGATGATCATACACAACAAAAAGCATCAACATAAAGCAAGATTGTGTAGTTTATACACAGAAACAACTGCACCTGTGGATTATCTATTCGGTCAAATTCGCGACCATCAGGGAGAGTGCCAGATATGTACTGCCAACCTAGAGCATCACTCTCAAGATCTGCATCCAAAAGGGTGTCCCAGAAATACTTCATTCCCCATCTCCAAGGAAGCTGCAGCACCTTCACGAAGAAACTTGAAACCACAACGCGTATCCGATCATGCAACCAACCAGTTGCCCACAACTCTCTCATTCCAGCATCCACCAAAGGGTACCCTGTTCTGCCTTGTCTCCAAGCCTTAAAGTACCCTTCATTCACCACCCAAGGGAAAAACTTAAGGTGGGCCAGAAGGGGCCTCTCATGACTATAAGGGTGGTTGAAACTAATGTACCTTGAATACTCTCTGAGGCCAATAGACTTCAGAAACAAGTTCACACTCTCTTCACCAGCCTTGTTTCCTTCATTGGCCCAAAACACTTGCTTGATGCGGACAAGGTGGAAAACTTTCTTCACACTCACCTCACCAAAGTGCAAATGTGGTGAGAGAAATGAGGTTGTGGCACTGTCTGCCTTCCTGCGATTCTTCGAGTATTCGATCAGAGCACCGTTTACGAATGCTGTCAATGCCTTGTCTGCATTGCTCCATCCCGGTGACCATGCTCGAGCAAGAAGGGCATTGCTTGCCTTCTCCAATTCGTCTTCAAACATCAATGTATCAGAAGGACACCTTGATACATCACCTGAAAGAACGCAAAAATTGTTAACACATAGTTCAAATTAAAGTCAAGAGTGATGCTTCATTAAAAGTGACAATGCTACAAAGAAAGAAAAAAACATGTACCAAATATCGAAGAACACATGACATACTTCTATTGTATAATTTGGTCCTTGAAAGTGTTGTTACGGATTCGGTTCTTCAATAAATTTTACATTAATATAGTTCATTAATCATGTAAACTATAATGAAATTAGTCCTTAAATTAGACCACCTTTACATGCAGTATTTTTCATTGAACAAAGAACTATCTAAATCACATTTTGCATAACTAAAAAAAAAAAAAAAGACGAACTAAAATGGTGAGAATTTTTTTAGAATATACTAATAAAAGTTGTATATGTACATAACCAAAATAGGCGTTTGGAAGACAAAACTTGCAGACTTTCCTATTTTGGCATGAGGTGCCAGCTGTAACAACCCAATAGAATATTTGTTGCATCTTAATTTTTTATGTTATTTTCTTACAATGGTTGGACAACAACATTGGAAGCCTATTAGTTTACGAGGCGGAATGATCTTTGAATTTTTAATTGCATTTAAAATATAAAGTAAACTCCATCTTGTTAAATAATAGTATGATTTAACTTTTTGTACCTTTCTGCTATGTTACACAGGAACTTTTAAAGCGGTTAAAAGCATCTATGTTCATTTCCCAATTTGGATAATTTGTTGAAGTGCCAACTTCAAACTAGAGCCACAAGAAGTAAATGACTTATGCAGCTAGTAGCACCCAATCAACACGCAACAATACTACTACTAATAAAAAATGTGCGGCGAAGGAAAAAACTGAATAAAAGTAGACCTGGAACAATCCTTTTAGGTGGGAGAAGAGGTGCTTGTGGGTCATAAGGCATGCTAAGGCATCTTTCCCAAAAAGCACTAAAAGTTGTGAATGGTTGGCCATGAGCATCATTCACATCCCATGGCTCATACAACAAGTCCGAGTTGAAGGAACGTACGGTAATGCCTTGAGCCGTCAGAACCTCCTTTGCTCTGTGATCCCTCACAAGTGACAATGGATCTGCAACACAGATAGTTACTTACTTTGATATCATCATCATGAGGGATGAACTTCACTTTTCTCATGAAACTATGAAAAAGGAAATCGAAATATATAAACTATGAAACCATAATGAACAATAAAAAATAACAAATAGAAACAACTCTAATTAATAGAATCAAGGATCCTACAATCTACAAAGATGTTGTTCATTACTAAGTAATGAGAAAACCTTCCAAAACCTTGGTATCATGTTTGCATACATCAAAACAGTTGTATCTGGTTCGAGCATGATTGTCTTCTGTGAATAATATTTGTGGTTCATAAAAAAAAACATTTGTACAAAACAAAACAAAGTATTATGGTTAAAAAGAAAAGGAGAGAAGTGGAACTAGCAGGCAAGCACTAGAATCATAGACATACATAAGCATAAGAATTAAAACTTTACCATATAAATGGTTGAAAAAGAGTTGGGTAGCCCCAGTGGACTTAACAACCTCCAAGAGAGAAGTAATACTATTAGTGGAACGTTTGGTGATTAAAGGGGAGCCAAGGTTTCTCAGATAGGAATCAAGGTGAGCCAAGCTTTGTTTGAGCCACCACCTAGAGACCCTTCCAGGGTAGTATTGACCTTCTTCCTCAGGAGCCCAAATGAAGACACAAATCACGGCACCTGCTCTCACTCCTGCAGCCAGTGCAGGGTTATCCTCCACCCTCAGATCTCTCCTGAACCACACTATGCTGCATCCACCACCTGACATCTCTCCACAAAAAAAATTTCACCAACACCACAACCTCAAGAACTAGTCTATTATTGTTATTGTTGTTATTATTATTCACACATACACATACAACCTCTCTGTTAACCATATACCAGATAGATAGATGTCTTTCCTTCCTTCCTTCTTTCCTTTCCCTTTGACCACTGAGCCTCAAGAACAAACAATGCCACCAATAAATGCTAACTAGTCTTAACTCTTACCTTAATACCTTCTCTCTCAACCTTTTTTTTTATTCCTTTTGGTCTTTGTTTTCTCTTTAACTGAGGGAGGTAAAAAGCACAACTTTAGATTTGGCACTTATCTTTTTTAATACCCTTTTCTCCCACACTTTAGCATTTCTTTTGGGGGAGAAGGGTTGATTTCTTTTGTAGAAAATTCATATTTTTGGTGCTTTCCCACACACACACACACCAAGTTGCAACCAGAGAGAATAGACACTGAGGAGAGAGAGAACAGGTGAAGAGGATTGGCCAACTGAGTGGGGATACACAATGAATTGATAGGCAAACCGCAGCCACACCTTTTTTATGGCACGTAGATTTTCGTATTTTCTATTTATCCTATGCAAGAAAACAAATCACACCTACGTCTCTAGTTTCTTCTATTTTTTCTGTCCAAGTGACATGACGCGGAATCAGAAAAATTATGATGGATACATACAAATACAGTAAGTAGTGCTGCCTCATAATGCCATGGCTCTTGTTCAAAAAATTATTACACTCTTTTTGTTTTTTCAGTGTACTTACGTTACGTAACGTTGCATTTTCTATCTCAGAAAAAACCCACCTGGGCATGCCACATTATTATTTTTTCCTGATCCAGCAGTACTGCCAAACTACGTTCCTTGTTTTTTGAGGTCTAGAATCTTTTCAAGTTTTAGCTGTACTTCGACACGGAAATATGTAAAAGATTCATTTGTATGATAAAAAATAGTAAAATTGCAAATTAAGCACAAACAAAAGAGAGATAAGAAACTATGTCTTTGATAATTAAATTTTTTTTTGTGTCTTAGGAATCATGGATTAAAAACATAGCATTTCTGAGAAAGAGGATTCTGAAAATACTTTTAATCTATTTTTCATGAAATTTATTAAATTATATAATGTATAAATAATAAAAATAGAAAAAATATATGTAATTCTTTGATTCATAAAAATATTATCTAAAAATTTTCAATAGTGAATCGAATAAATTTCTTTCTACCAAACACGCGCGAAAGGAATCGTCAATCTCTTCCGGTCATGCGTAGATTTTTCTTACTCAATTGTAACTTGTTCTCCTGTTTTACGCAACTATTCGGGTTGGTTACTTGTTTATGCTAATCAATTGTCATTAATGTCATAATGTGTGGTATATAACCCCATGTATGATCAAATATTACTTACTACTATTTTTTTAATAGACAATTGTCATTAATGCCAAATATTACTTACTACTAATAGTTACATGTAAATAAATTATAAAATACGAATATATATAGTTGAAACTTTCATTGAGATATATATAACCCACGGCATGTTGCAATAAAAACTTATAAGAGTTAAAATTAATTTATAGACCTTATTTTTTTAAAAAATTAGAAAAATAAATTTTATAAAAGTTAAAATTTATAAGAGGTTTTATCTTATGAGAAAAGTTAAATTATTTTACCCTTTTTATGTCTTTTTTTTCTTATAATATTTTTTGAAAATTTTATCATTTAGGTCAAAATTCAAATTATTTAGTTTGAAGAGTTTTATTTAAAAAAATATAATTTAAGTTTAAAAAACTTCTTTATACACATTTGACAATAAAAAAAATACTTAACAAAATCAAAATATGACTTAAGTTGTTTAAGAACAAACGTTAATAACATTTAGACTTCATAAAATATTTAAGTCCTAAATAAAATAAAAAAATATAAAAAATTAATTAATTAAATAATAATAGATGAATTATTATAAATCCAATTGTTTCTGCATGACGACTAAATCATGAATTACAAAGAATGTGTTGCGGACATGCGGCCAACTGAAATTACCCCTTCACATTTATAACGTCATCCAACCTTCCAAAACAAAGGAAAATAGCCAATAGATTTTTTACAACCCCAATATATGAAAACAAACATTATTTTTACGCAAGAAAATAAATATTTTATTTCCTCCAATACCTGTGACTGAATAGCCTTTATACCTGGTTCAAAGTTGCATTGCTAACAGCAACAAATAACCTCCCTCCAGCAATATTAATTACCATTGTACATTGTATTCTGGCATATTATTAATCTTATTTCAATAATTATATAAATTATTATTTACTTAAATTCTTAAATGTATAGTAATTTGACATATAATCTCGTTCCAATTATTATATTAATTGTATATCATTTTATTTTTTATTTTTATTTTCATTTATAATATATTTAATTTTGATTTTTGATATTTATCTTGACCTTTTAATAATATAATGTTAATAATTTATTAATGAAAGATATACACACTATTAAAAATACTTACTTAAATATAATTTCTAGTAATTTAAATATAAAATATTTATAAATTATAAATATAATTTGTAATTTAAGACAACATTCTTACATATAATTAAATTTTGAATTAAATACCTTTTTAGTCCTTATTTAATAATTTTTCTAGTCGTTAA
>PYAF01001420.1:229195-243194 GCA_007407185.1 Glycine tomentella | reverse complement strand
TGAAAGGTACGCACAATTGACTCTGGCCCTCCTCTCAATTTCACACGGCACACACAGCACCCCCTATTGCTCCCGTGTCCGTGATCTCGTCTTCTGTCGTTGGTCTGATCACCATAGACTAACCGGGAAGAGTCAGGTCCTACATACAAACACTACCGGTGATACCACCGGACATCTCTGTTATCACTTAACAGAACATATGATATAAGAAATCTTTGAAGAAAGCAATAGAAAATTTCTTAATCTAATTCTAAATGGCTCCCTAAAGTTTCATTTTGGTTTGAACAGTTGGGCTATATTTGAATCATATAACTAACTCCACTGAAGAAGATATAAAAGTTAGTTGTGTTGTATATTCTATTTAAAATTAACAAAAATTTATAGTTTGAAAACTATTTAACAGAAAAAAAAAAAGTTATCCAAAGTGAAAGTAAGAAGAAAAGGTTGTCATTTAAAAATTACAAAAGAACAATTGATGCTTAATTTGAAGACATTAATTAGTTATTTTCGATCCCCAAAGTTGATAAGAAGCGAGGCGATTATATTTAGGATTCTGTAACCATATATCATTTGCTTGCCCATGTTGCTCGATTCAATTTGTTATTTGAGATAGAAAAGATTTGAGTGCCGGATGGGGGAACTGGAATATCTCCTTCCAACATGTTGAAGTTAACATGAGAGCGAGAGATACCGAACTGATGTTACATGGTTCATGAAAGGTCCAAAACATGCAAAGTATATGTATTACTTAACCATTTCGGAATCCTTCCACGAATTTGGTTCTTAGATAGATATAAAGAATGAAGATTTTTTAGCCTACTTTGGAAAATTTGGAAAATTATTGACAGATAAATATAATTGTTGAAGGAAAGAAGGAAAAGGTGTAGTCATCCCCACCATCAATACTTAGAGAAACTTAATTGTCAGAAAGAGCTAGCAGGATAATCTAGTTGAAGAAAAAATTGTGAAAATATATATTTTTGTAGATGAAACATTGAGATTTTGTAGATGAAACATTGACTTGATGTTATTACTTATTACCTCATAGCTTTTTGTAAATGAAGTCTCAAGATAGCAAAGAAAAACAAGAGAATTCATGAATTGGCCAAGTAAGTTGATTCTCATCAAGGAATGATTTTAACAATGATGAAAACAAAAAATACCGGTGAGGAATGGTTCCATTCAGTGAGTTACCAGTACAAATGAAGAACAACTAGATTAGAACATACTAATTTTGTCTGGTAGTGAGTGGAATGATTACAGCAATCATTGGAGAAGTAAAGTCACTGAAATTGCTTAACCTTTCCCACAACAAGTCACTGGCTATATTCCACAATCCTTTTCTGGTTTGAAAAATCTGCAATGATTGGACCTCTCTCCTCAAACATGCTCACGGGTGAGATTCCAAAGGCATTGACCAATCTTCACTTTCTCTCTTTCTTAAACCTTTCACAAAACCAGTTGGTGGGGATGATTGCAACAGGGAAACAATTCAACACATTTCAAAATGCATGATTGCTATTAGTGCAATTCAGGGCTATTGGGATGCATTTGTCAAAATCATGTCAAAGGATGAAAAACCACCACCAGATTCAGCTACCTTTCAGCATGATGAATAATTCGGGTTGGATTGGAACCTGTTGTTATAGGATATGCATGCGGAGGCGTATTTGGAATATAGCCTCGGGGGTATGTTGTATTCTTCATCGGCAAACCGCAATGGTCAATGAGGTTTGTTGAGGCATTATAAATGAAAGATTGAGAAAGAAGATCTACAAATCTAATGTAAATACAAAACGACAAAATCATATTCAAGATCTGAGAATTAGTCCAACCATGGGTAAGTTAAATTTTAATTTGTTTTAAATTTTACAAATTTTACTTTATATGAAATTGCATTATGATCAATTTGATAGTCCCTAGTTTGATACTTATAGTACCTGTGCTAAATTATACTACTAGAAAAAACCTTTTCAAGACGGTTATATGAGATTTTTCATGATAGTTTTTAATTATCTTTAAATTCACCATGGTAAAAAATCAATACTTTTCATGATAATTTTTAATTTTTCTTTAAATATCGATTTTTTACATTAATTTTTTTAGAAACCGTCTTACAATGTGATATTTTTGTTTAAAAAATATTAAAAAAAATAAGGATTTAAAGACATTTTTTAAGAAAATCATTTTAAAAAATAAATATTTTAAGATGATTTTCTGAAAATTTATGTAGAAATTCCATTTTCTAAGACAGTGATGATATTATAAGTCCACATATAAGTCACTCAACAACCGGTCCAATGTTCTCCCTCCTGTTTACAACTATCACATTGCTATGTCCAACAAATTATGAATATTATTGGTTTTTTTAATTAATTTATTAATTTATTTCTCTTCACTAACTTTTATAATTTTATCCTTTCTACTTGTAGTTGATCTATCAGAACTTGTCTTATTAAATTATTATCAATTATAATTCAAACAATGGCCCCGATCCCATGCCGCAAAAATATAATTGTGCAAGTCAATTTCACATTACGGGACTTCATTTCTGTTTCTCACTAACTTGGCTATAAATTGACGTTCATGCATTGCTTAATTAGATTCCATAATCATGATACTTTTTGAGTTAGTATCTAAACAAGGGTCGAAGACCTTGAATCTATTCAGTATCTAAACAAGGGTGGAAACTTTGAATCTATTGAGCAAAATAGTTTATAAAAAAATATGAGGTGGTTTCTGTTACTTATTCTAAGTTTCATGCTTTCTCATTTTCCTTCACTCACGTTTTCATTGGTGCCATCATGCAACCATGACGACGCCTCCGCTTGGCTTAGCTTCAAGAGTTCATTCAGTCTCGACAGCTCTTCCTTTTCTTACTCTTCTCTTTTGTGTAAGCATTGTAATCCAAAGACAGCCATGGGAAAATGGAACGAATTACTGCTTGTGGGATGGGGTGACTTGAGACACCGAGTTGGGCCACGTCACCCGCTTAGACCGTAGTTGCAGTTGCCTTCAAGGTGGATTTCATCCAAAGACCACTCTCTTCAAACTCATTCACCTTCAAAAACTCAACCTCGGTTACAATGACTTTTTCCTTTCACCAATGCCTTCCGGGTTCGGTGATCTTGTGTCTCTTACTCATCTAAATCTATCTGCCTTAGAATTTTTCAGTGTCCTTCCTTCCAAAATCTCTCACATGTCAAAATTAGTCTCGCTTGATCTCTCGACTGTCTCGCTCATGTTAAAACATGAACTGATGTTTGAAGAGGCAACCCTGGAAAGTCTCATTGTAAATGCAACTGGTTTAAGGGAGCTCACTCTTGCTTTCTTTGTTAGTGAATTTTTCATCCTCTTTGGTCTCTCTTAGTCTTCCAGATACAATGTTGCAAGGGAAGTTACCAAGTTACATACTCTGTTTACCCAATCTTTGAAAGCTTGATATGTCTCATAATAATTATCTTGAAAGAGAACTTCCAAAGTTCAATTGGAGAACTCCTCTTAGATACTTGGATCTCTCTTTCACTACTTTTTCAAGAAAAATTAAAAATTCCATTGACCATTTGAAGTCTCTCAATTATTTGAATCTTCGTTATGCTGACTTAGAAGGACCTATTCTTCTGTTTTTATCTAATCTCACGCAGCTGAAATACTTGGACCTTGGTGGGAACAATATAAATGGTGAAATCCCAATGTGACTTTCAAATCTTCAAGATCTCACTTACATTGATCTTTCAGAAAATAATTTAACAGGGCCAATTCCTCAAAGTTTGGGAAACATCACGCAACTAAATCCTTTGGACCTCTGTTCTAATAGCTTAAGTGATGAGATTCCATCATTTCTTTTCAACCTTCAGCATCTTACTTAGATCTTTCAGATGATAATTTTGGTGGTGAGATCCTCGATTTGTTTGACAAGCTTACCAAATTAAAATCTTTATATCTTTCCGGAAACAATCTAGTGGGCCAATTGCCATCATCATGGTTTGGGGTAACTGTTTGGGGTAACTCAGCTTAGTGATTTAAGATGTTCATACAATAAATTAGTTGGCTTAATCATCATCAAAACATCAACGACACTTTTAACTCAAGTTAATTAGGGTTGGTGGTAGATGAATCCAATGATAAATACGAGGAAGTTGAAAAATAAAGGAAGGAGAAGAAAAGGGGATATAAGACTAAAGAAAAGAAAATAAGATAAAAGAAAAGAAGGGTGAAAGAAGGAGAAGAAAAATGAAGAGAAAAATAACTAAAAAGGGATCGTCTCGAATATAGAGATAATAACGCGTATAACACACCTTTCGTTAATTTATATCTCACTCCATTAAGTCTTGTTTAATTACCTTTCCTTAAGTAAGTTTCGGTCTACCTCTACTTCTCTTTGTGTCGAGCTCTTGGTAACAAACTCTTGTTCTTATGTGAGCATCCATGGACCATCTCATTATGTACTCAAACTACCTCAATCTATTCTTTCTCATCTTTTCACTCACCAGTACTGCTACTACCTTTCGTCGAATATCTTTATTTCTTATCTTATCCATCTTTGTATAATCACACATCCACCTTAACATCTTCATTTCTCCTATTTCTATTTTATGCTCATGTTGCCTATGTGCTGGCCAACATTTAGCTCCATATAACCTTACAGGTCTTACAGTTGTTTTATAGAATTTTTCTTTTAGCTTAAAGAGAATTTTACGGTCACACAAAAATTCAGATGTACTCTACCATTTCATCCACCCTGCTCTGATTCTATGATTTACATCCTCATCAATCTCTCCACCTTTTTGCAAAATTGATCCTAAGTATCTAAAAACATCTTTCTTGGATACCTCTTGACCAAGTAGATGTACGGGGTCTTGATCACCATCTCTTGCCAACAACAACTCACACTTCATATACTTAGTCTTGCTGTGACTTATTGTGAATCCTTTAGACTCCAAAATGTTTCTCCACAATTCAAGTTTCTTATTAACACCGTCTTTGGTCTCATCAAAAAACACAATATCATCTGCAAAAAACATACACCACGACACTTCCTCTTGTATATCTTTTGTTAGTTCATCCATCACTAAGGCAAAAAGATAAGGACTAAGAGACGAACCGTGGTGTACACTTACTATGATAGGAAAATCCCTTGATGTTCCATTACAAGCTTTCACACATGTGGTAGTCTCATCATACATATCCTTGATTACATTAGCATACTTTAATGATACTTTTTTCTTCTCAAGAGTCCACCATAAAACTTTTCTTGGGACCCTATCATATGCTTTCTCAAGATTTATATGAATACCATATGTAAGTCTTTCTTCTTTTCTCGATACCTATCTATTAATTGTCACATTAAGAAAATAGCTTGCATGGTACATCTTCTTGGCATAAATCCAAATTGATTTACGGAAACCTTAGTCTCCCCCTCAAGCGATGTTCAATAACTCTCTCCCACAACTTCATAGTATGGCTTATGAGCTTAATGCCTCTATAGTAAGAAAAATTCTGGATATCTCTCTTGTTTTTGTTAATAGGCACAAGCATACTTTTTCTCCAAGTATCAAGCATCTTATTTGTTTGAAGAATCTTATTGAAAAAATTAGTAAACCATTTTATTGCCACATCTCCCAAACCTCTCCACACTTCAATAGGGACGTCATCGGGTCTCAAAGCCATACAAAATTAGTGGACTTCCAAATTTAGGTTATCTAGATTTGTCTGGTAACTCACATAATGGAACAATTCTGCACTAGTGTTTTTCTTTGTCATCATTGCTAGATTTATATCTTAGTCGAAACCAACTTACTGGTCCAATTGGTGAATTCTTTGCTTCTTTGGAAATATGTGATTTCAGTTCTAACAAGCTACAAGGTAATATCCCAAAATCAATGTATGACCTGCGGAATCTAACAATCTTGAATCTATCATCAATAACCTAAGTGGCCTAGTAGATTTTCACAAATTTTCAAATTTACAGAACTAGATTCTCTTGATCTTTCTTACAACAACTTTCACTCTCTTAATTTCAATTGTGGAGGTGACTACACCTATCTCAAACTTGAATATTTATATTTATCTTCATGCAATATCAATAGTTCCCAAAAAATTCCTTAGTGGGATAAAAAAATCTTCAATCTTTAGATCTATCTAGGAACCAAATTTATGGAAGGATTCCAAAATGGTTTAATAACACGAAAAAAGATACTTTGTCTTTTTTGGATCTTTCTCATAATCTTCTAGCATCAATTGTACATCCCTCACTCTCATGGGAGATCATTGACCTAAGCTTCAACATGTTGGAAGGAGATGTTCTGGTTCCCTCATCGAACACTCGATTTCTATCTCAAACAACAAATTGACTAGAGACATTTCTTTAGCTATTTGCAATGCAAGCTCCCTTGAGATACTCAACTTGTCTCACAATAAATTGACAGGTAAGCTTCTACCATGCCTTGGGACATTTCCTTCCCTTTCAGTTTGGATCTTCAAAGGAACAACTTTAGTGGAATGATACCCAGAAGCTATCTTGAGATAGAAGCATTGGAGACTATGAATTTTAATTGCAATCAATTGGAGGGACCATTACCTAGGTATGTGGCCAACCATCCTTGGTCGGAATGGTCTCCTTCGTCGACCACTTTTAACACAACGGGCTATCTTTCCACCACTTTGATTTTGAGTTCTTTTTCTATTTTGGAACAAGGTTTCAAAACTTAAATTTAGTTTGATTTTCAAATATTTCAAAACTCAAAATAGAAAATTACTTTGAAGGAATCTTAATTAAGATAACACTTTTAAAATCAATTTTAATTATGATTTGATTAATTATTGACGAGGATTAAATATAATGAGATATTTAGATAAAATACATATATTTAAATTTTAGGCATAATTGAACCATAAATTTTAAAAATTAAACCAATTAAGAGATATAGTTGTGAGGTTTATTATTCTAAAACAATACGAATAAAAAAATTATTTAAGATAATGAGGAAAACAAAAAGCAGCGTTTTGTGACCGTTAAGGCATCGTTAACGGTCTACACGAACTGGAACCCCGCTCCCGCGATAGTATAAATACTACGTCACGAAAGCGGGTAACTAAATTTCAATTACACTCTGAAGTCTGAACTGAATCGTTCCTTGCAGCGTAGCGTGGAAGAGAAGAGAAACGCTCGAACACTTCACTCACATTTTCTAGGGTTCCATTTCGATCTTCGCAATGCAGAAGAAGCTAGGATTCCCAATCTCCAAGAGCCTCGACCAGTTCAAATCGCTGTACGGTTCAATTTCCGCAACACCTAAGCCATTATCTTCGCGTCCTTCTGCGGATTCTGTTTCATCGGGGAGTTTCGCGAACCTCAAGCTCACCGCAGGTTTTGAACCGAGTTCCACTTCTTTTCCGATTTTCCATTTATTTTCCTCCTGAGCGAAGATTCTCTAGGAAATTTTGACCGTAATGTTGCCATGAGTTATTGATTTCTTCATGTGCAGAGAAATTGGTGAAAGAGCAAGCTTCGGTGAAGACTGATCTTGAAAATGCGGTATGATGATGTCTTCTTTTGTGATTGAGCTGGAGCCGTGAGGAGAGGAATTCACGCATGTTAATTAAAGAGTATATATGATGCTTAGGGATTCATTTCGTTGTTTTATTGAAATGATGCTACTTTTTTTGCTGTTCTTGTTGTGCAGAATGCTAAGCTCAAGAAGTCGCAGGAGTATGTCCATGCATTAGAAGAAAAGTTGCAGAATGCGATGAACGAAAATGCTAAGCTCAAGGTCAAGCAGAAGGAAGATGAGAAAATGTGGAAGGGATTGGAGTCTAAATTCTCTTCTACTAAGACCTTATGTGATCAACTTACAGAGACTTTGCAGCAGTTGGCTGGTTTGGTTCAGGACGGTATGAATATTCAATTTCCCTATATTTTCTATTTATCTTTTAGTTTTCATCGTTTTAGTTTTTCTTTTTACTAGCCAATTGGTTTATCTTTCATTCTTTCGGATATAGCCGAAAAAGATAAGGAAACATTGGAATATAAACTGTCAGCAAGTTCAGAAGCTCTTGATAGCTTGAATAAACAGATGGATGGTTTGTCTTTGAAGATTGATTATGCACAGGAAGCAATTAGATCCCGTAAGTTCTTTACATTATTTTAAAACTTTGGTAAAAAGTTTGATTTTAAACATAGCTTGGTTTGATTTGCAATATTTGTGATGTTCCAATATGTAATATCTGTAATGCTCCAATATATAACATACTGTTATCCCTATTATAGGTGATAATGAGCTAGAGAAGCTCAAATTTGGTACAGAAGAACTGGAGAAATTTCACAGAGATGAACAGTGCAGAGTTGCCAATGTTATACAAGAGAAGGGTGAGGATTAAGTTGCAAATTACAACTGCTGAGAATATATATGGTTATGTTTAATGTTTTTATCTCTTGGAATGTGGGATTGAATGAATGATATTTAAACGATTTCAGATGAGGTTGGTCATTACTAAACCTTTTTTGATCCTCTACGGTCATGAGTTCAGTTTATGTGCCTTTTTGTGTGTGTTATTCAAGTCATATTTTGAAATTGGAAAGTTGCATACTGCAATATATGACAAGTTGCCTTCCTGTTTTGCATCTTTTATGGTTATAATCTTATACAGTTTTTGTACTAAGCTTTCTTCTTTAATGAGTTTGATTTCTTGGAATTGTCACTTACGTAGCTAATCTAAGGCTCCATTGGTAATCAGTACAAGAGTTGGTACAAAGTTGTAATAGTCCTCCCCTTGACTACATTTCAAACCCAGAAGGTGTGTGCATGTTAGAGTCATAAAACAACATTTGGAGATGCTTATTTAATGTATGGGGAATTGCACTTGGAGCTGATAATAAGCTTTAGAGGGATGAATTAAATCAAAGGCTAGACTTCTATTTCTGTACTAAAATGAAGGCTAGACCTCTATTTCTGTATGTCTTGCTATATACATTTTATATTATGCACTTAACAAATTATTTAGATTATTAACAGGACATTTCAGTTTTCTCTATTGCAAAGATTTTTAACAAAGAGTACTAGGATAATGATTTATAACTCATTTGATGGATGTTGAAGAATGGAATCATTACTTATTTGAGACAGAAAAAGAATACAATATCCATACCTCTAATTGAACGATTACCACAATGATTTAAAACTATACATGCCCTTACTATGGGTCAGCCACAGGCAGGGGTGGATTTAGGGAGTGGTGAGAGTGGGTCTAGGCCCCTCCTTCTTCATATATTAGCCAAAAAAAGTTATACTCTTGTAATTATTAATATAATTATATATGTAGAGGTCAAAAAGGTAAGCATACTTCTGGATAGTAGTCTTGTGATGTTATGTATGTGTTAGATATATATTCATGTTGGACACTAAATGGATGCTTTGAATATTCTTAACTGCATTTTTGTAACTTTTTTACTTCTAAGTTTGAACTCTTATGTCAATACAAATTGGATTGTAGTAATAATTAAATTGTAGTATTTATTATGTCCACAATAAGTCATACTTGTTTTTTAAAATATGAATTGTCTTTTGTGATATAAATACATATTTTTTGTTAACTTTAAAGTAATTTTATACGTTATAGCCATGTCATGTCCTATGATTTTTAAACTTTGTCATTTCTTTGTGTCCATGTGGTATCATATCTCCCTATCATATGATGCATCCATAGTTATATAGGTCACAATTTATTTACTCTCTCAAACTTTTTCTGGATGACAAGTAACTAATTACTTAATAAATACAAGTTTACTCAACAGCTTCTGTACTATATATCATGAGAGTCCCTCAAGATGGAACTTTTTACTATGATTGCAGCATGTTACTAGAATGATTCCAAAACTCAAATTACAAAAAGTGATGTAAAAGTAACTTCTGTTTCACTTTGATTGAGAAGATACTGATAAAAATGTTTAAAATAACATTATTTTGATTTATCATGGAAGATTGTCTCATTTGAGGTCTAGACATATAATGAATGTCATGGACTAAGATAACACCAAATGGCTGTCTTCTCATGTCATACTTAGGTTAGTACTGTGTCTTTTGTATGACATCAAATTGATGCAATTTCAGGTTATAACTCTAAGTATTTTTTTTTTCCTTCTTTCCCTACCTAAATCCTTATAATTTTCAACAGACTAGATACCCTGTATCTCAACTTGCTATTGATTTGAATTGTTTTATGGAATTTTACTTTGTTTGCAGATACTATGATAAGGAATTTAGAAGAAATGTTAACATCTAGTAGATTGGCTACAGAGAATTTGAATTCAAAGTTGGAAGAGGTTCACCTACAGTTAAAAGTTAAAGATGATGAAATTATGCATCACTTAAGCAGTCAAGAGAAATTGGAGAAAGAAAAGAATGATCTTCAGTTGTGCAATGCTGGGCTTGCAGAAAAGCTTGACATGTCACTTCAGGAAATCAAAAACCTCGAAGAATCACTTCATTCATTGGCTGCACATTTGTCAAATTTAGACAAAGAAAGCCTGAATCTTTTGACCAAGTTTGATGAAATGAATTTGCTCTATGCTTCTTGCTTCCAGTTGGTTCAGCAGGAGAGAGAAACTTTCTCAAATCATGCTCAATACCAGTATAGTGAGCTTAATAATAAATTTGTTGTCTTGGAATTAGAAAAGAATGCAACTCAAATGAAAAATCATGAGTTAAGCAAAACTGTGGATGAACTTCAGAAAGTTCATGAATCTACTCTAGCCCAGCTTACAGAGGGCTCTCGATTAGCTGCTGAGAAAATTCAAAGTTTGGAGTTGGAAGCTGAAACTCTAATCTCAAAAAAGAAAGATGCAGAGGTATTAATTTTCAAATTAGAAGAGAAAGCTGAATTTCTGTTAGAAAGTTCTAGATCATCAGAGAACCAAGTGGTATGACAATTAATCTGCTTTAGTTAATTTCCTATTGACGTACATTGTCGTGTACTTTATTGAGGTATCTAATGTTTTGCAGCAAGGTTTACTGCTGAAGGTTTCAGCCTTAGAGACTGAAAGCAAAGAAAATACAGAAAGAATGCATGCAGAAATATCGAAGAAATCAGAGGAAATAGATACTTTGCAAAATGAGAGAATGAAACTAGAGCAGCATGCTGATTCTCTTGATAAAGAAGTCATCCAGCTTCAGAATGCCTTGGAGGAAAAAGAAAAGAGTATTTTACATTATAAGGAACAGGAAAAGAAGCTGGAAGATCAGATCACAGAGGTTTTGGAGCAAACATATAGTGCAAATTGCCTGTTCCTAACTTGTTTTTGTGTATTATTTAAGTGTTTTGGATGACTTTGCAGAATCTATCATTATTGACTGCTGCTGAAAGCAAACTTTCAGAGGCTAAAAAGCAATATGATCAAATGGTAGAGAATAAACAGTTAGAACTATCAAGGCATTTGAAAGAAATATCTCAGAGAAATGATCAGGTCTTATATATAACTGGTTACCTACTATAGGTGCTTGATGTGTAGTGCCCTAACTTTGCATGAAAACTTCATTATCTGAACAGGCTATTAATGATATTAAGAGGAAGTATGAGTTGGAGAAGATGGAAATTGTGAACAAGGAAAAAGACAAGGTTTGATATGATTTCCGGGTATTTGTAGAATGTAATTTCCATTAACATGTTTCTAACCAATTTGAACCTTTAGGCTGACAAAGCCATTGCAGAAATTGAGGGAAAGTGTGGCCAAAAAATTGAAGAATGCAAAGAAGAACAAAGGCAGCAGTTGATTTGCATTCAAGATGAACAGACATTGCTCGTAAGCATAGAAAAAGTCTTGAATTTGAAATTATTGGCTGCTTAGAAATATTCTATCATTGCATTCTAGTACATGGAATTATAAGTTTTTTTATTTGTCTTTGGTTAGATTTTTAATTACTTAAGGTTCTAATTAATTGAAAAAACCATTTTTTAAATAAAGTTACTTTGTGACTAGTATTTGTTAGCGATGCAATATAAAGTCATTCATGTATCGTTACCTAGCAGCTTGAGCTTTTCAGATAGTTTTTTAATGACATGGTATGAAAGTCTCTATGACTATGTGGTCTAGAGTTTAATCCTTTCTACTCTTATTCTTCTAATAAAACGTTAGATTTCAGCCAAGGTAGATCATAGGTGGACTTGTGCATTATCCACACTTAAAGTCCAAAAGGCTCTTACATGAGGGGCATGTTAAAGATGTAAAATAAAATCATTCAAGTGTCTTCACCTATGAACTTAAGCTTTCATAGTAATAATTAGTAACATTAAATCTGTTGTTTAAATGTATCAAAATTTTCATGAAAATGTAAATTGGTCTAAGTTCATTATAGTTTGTCTTTCGACTATTATAGTCCTCTATACCTTTCTTTAAATGGTTATGTACTGAGTTGTGGGGATGTTATTGCATCATCACTTTCCTTTTTTATGAAATTTGATTAACATTAAGTTGAAAAACTTCCAGGCACTAGGTCACTTGATTTTTCGTGCTCAATTTACAGGTTACTCGAATGAAGCAGGAGCATGACAAGAGGCAAGCAAGCCTCATAGCTGAACACAACGAACAGCTAAAGCGTACCCAACTGCAAGCTGAAAATGAATTGAGAGAGGTGCCACATACGTATGTTTGTTAAAGCCAAAATTTGTATACAAACTTATTCACCTGAATATCTTAATTGTATGTAGAAAACAATGTTTATGAGGAATGATCATGAAGCTCAGATTAAAGCATTGAGGTGTGAACTTGAAGATGAGTGTCAGAAGCTGGAAGAGGAGTTGCATCTTCAAAAATCCAAAGTATGGAATACCTGATATGATAAATTGATTTATTGTCATAATTTTTATTATTATATTTATTTTTCGGAATATATTGCAGGAAGACAGGCAAAGGGCTTTATTGCAGTTGCAGTGGAAAGTGATGAGTGACAAGCCCAAAGAGGACCAAGAAGTGAATTCAAAACAGGTTGACTTGTGTTTCAATCTATTTGTCTGTGTCTGTCTCCAAATGGATGCCATATTTGTTTACTTTCATGTTGGGATACCTTTGGTAGTTTGGTTTGACATGTTACATTTATTGTTTGGTAGGCACAGTTGGGGAAATGAGAAGACATTGCTTGTATAGTATTATAACCTAACTGTGCTTCTTTAAATATTCTTTCAACACAAGCCTGAGGATTGTGAACTTAAATACATAGAAGGGTGATGCAAATAAAGACCCACTGGTTCACATATGCATTGTCTTCATGGTAATATTGTCACGTATGAAACAGGCATAATCTTGTTACTGAAAGCATAACTATTTTCTAGCATGATATTAGATAGATTTGATTGGTACAACTTCTCATAGCATAGCTGTTTTAAAATTTTAAGTTAAAAAAAATTTTATTGATGATTTTTGCACATCACAAAGGGAAGGGTTAAGTCAGAGCTCTGAAGGCTTCATGCCGTAGCAGCAGAAATAATGTGTGTGTGTGTGGTTAGATGATTGACATGGGTTTGGTTGTGATTTGGTATCTGTTACTGTAATCATGTTTCTTTTCAAGCTCCTTACTATCTTAAAGATGAACACTGTAGAAAGTAACTACACTTACTATTTAGTGGTTTCATGTAAGGATATTCCAACTGCAATTTGTTTTTATATTCTGATATCATGTATGCTTAAAAGTTCTCCTGAAAAGATGGGTTATGAGTGATTAAGATATCTAAGCAATTTTTATTCATGGAAAATGTGTTGAGGATATGAATATGATGATGATCTGGTATCTAAGTGTTAGAATACATTAGACAGGGTTCAGTGAGGGCAAATTTAATCAACTTTTGTAATGAATTTCAATTGAATTTGAAAATTAGCATAATGCTTTTCATATGATAGGATTACTCCATTTCATCCATTAAGAGAAGGAGTTCTTTTGGTGGCAAAAGAAATCAGCATGAGCTGGTAAGAATGGAATTTCAATGAAAAGAAATTTTACTTTATCTTTCC
>PYAF01001420.1:204984-224461 GCA_007407185.1 Glycine tomentella | reverse complement strand
AATAAGATAGAAAAAAAGAATTATATATTGATAGTATAAAAAAATTACATACTCATTCAATCATAATTTATTATATAGGATAAGTTTGTTGATTTTTCAAATAATTATCTTAAAGTAATTTAAATGATAATTTATGATTAGATGATAAAGTAAAATTATTTTATATTGTCAATATATAAATGTTAAACTCAACATAATATTCAATAAAATTTTACTTTATATAGTTATATTATATCAATAAATGGAATGATATATATGGTAAAATTTTCAATTAAAGTCTTAATGAATGTATGTACAAAAGTATAAGTATTTTATATTCACATTAGATAAAATTAAAAAAGAAAATTAAATTTAAATTAAATTATTAATAAGAATAAGTATCAAGTATGACCAAATTATATATGAAACTTATGAGCAAATGTACTAGAAATATCATCAACGTTATGAACTAGAAGTTTCTAAAACGGATTTCACAAAAGAGACAAACAATGTATTTACCAAGGATCTAATTTAATTGATCAAAGAAACATAATTTAATTTTTATGGATAAAAAAATGTATTTTGTGTACCATTAATGCCTTTTCGTAAGAATCACCATTTCCCTAAAAGAAGATTGAAGAACTTGAAAAAATGTGAAAATATAATTTACTTTTGTTGGTCCAAAGGGAGGAGTTGAAAATATATCCTTTAAAAGAGTAATTTAGTTTTGTTGGATCCTTTAAAAATATTTCAACAAAAGCGTCACAAATCATAATGCTCCAGGTCAAACCGTCAAAGTTCTAGCGACCTGGCTTCCAGTGATAACTGATAATAATCAATACCATTATGCCAAATAAACTTCCGTCATTACCAATGGGTCTAACTTTTGAATAGGGGACGCGAGAATTGTAATCCTGTATTTAATTCTTATTCACCTAACGAATTAAAAACCAAAACGCGACGACGAAAAATCAAACCAACAAATAAACTGCAAATTCAGACCAACACTTTTCAATCAAAACCTGATTCAATTCAACGACATGACGCAACATTAAACAGACACATTGACATATAGCCTACACTTACACTAATGTACAAACACCGTGAATGTGACTCACAAAGAAACGAAAACGCTTGATTTTACAACTAACGATTCGTTCAAGTCATCAACGAGCTAATTAAAGCACTCTAAAGCTGCGTAAGCGAAAGTATAATAGAGCAGAGGAACAGATCAAAGAAAGTAGATGAGGACGAAGGTCCAAACGGAGAGCAACAAGAGGAGCTCAACAAACAACTCCGTGAAGGCGCAGAGCTTCATCTTCTTCCTCATGAAACGCTCCTTCAGCAATTCCCTTTTCAGGTCATGGATTTCTCTCTTCCACTTCTCCTAAAACAATAAATCAATCAATTAATTAATTAGTAATTAATTAGGAAAACATAAACAGAGAGAGAGAGAAATTAGGGTTTAGGGTTTAGAAGAAGGACCTGGTCTTGGGAAATTGTGGAATTCAAGCTGTGGAGAAGTAATGCAGCTTTCGCACAGCGACGCAGTGAGGCCGCTGCTTCCGATTGTGCACACTTTTCCATTTCCAATGAAAAATGCCACCACGCGTAACTAACTTTCTCTCTTCCCGCGCCTTTCTCCTTTTGACAGATATATATCTTCCAAGTCTTTTTTTACATCAATATCTTCCAAGCTTTATCCATTAATTAACTAATTAGTTAATAGAAATATAATATAAATATTACTTTCTCTTTTCCAATTTATTAAGATCCAAGTTAAAAGTGATACTTGTTATTTTTTATAAGGATTAAGTTATATTGTTAATAGACAAAATTTTGAAATGATTAATTATTTTAATTGTCTCTATTTTTAAATAGATCATTTTTATTTATATGTAGTGTTTCATTAAAATTTAAAATATTGATAAAATATTAACATTTTTAACGAAAAAATAAATGATCAACTGAAATTTTCAAAAACATAAATAATTTAAAATCAAAATTTTAAATCTTAATGTATCAAAATAAAAAAAATATAAAAAATCAAAATAAAATATTTAAAATTTAATGTATTAAAATGAAAAATACTAAAATATAATAGAACAAAAATAACATTTAACTTTAATTAAAGATCAATATTAAATTTTAAAAAGATAAAGTTTAGTCTGATCTATTTAATTGTTATAATTTTTTTAGGTTCGATCTGTCCTATTTAAAAGTTTAACTTGGCCAACGAATTTGTTAAAAAATCTATTTTATAATAAATATTATATATAAATGAAATCTAATGACTATAAATTAAAACTTTAAAAATTCGTATAGTACTTTTTAAAATTTAATATAAATAAAAACACATATTTCTCTTTTAATTTATGCATAAAAAATAAGTTAAAATTAATTAGAGCACTTTTAGATATTCAACAAAATAAGCAAGCTAAATAAAATAACATAAATTTCATTCATTAATTTAGTCTTAATGTTAAATACTAAAATAAATAAGAAATAAAAACCAAAACAAGTTAAATATAAAGACGAATAAATTTTTTAATTCTCAAGTCATCTCCCAAACATGAAGAAACGTTTTTTTAGGAAAGTTAATTTTACAAAACACTTTTAATCAATTTAGGAAAGTTAAACAAACAATTTTTAAACACAAAATGTATCAACATCTTACTTATATTTCCAAATAAGTAATAATCATTTTATGAGATTTTCAAAGTGATTTTTTGAAGTAGTTAATCATCTACTTTCATAATAAGAAAAAATATTTTTTAAAACATAAATGTTATTTTAATTTTTAATACATATATATATATATAAATAGGTCAGTCTGACAGATCTAACATGTTTTATTTAAAATTTGAGTTTGACCTTTTTATTTACACAGACTTTTCAAAAAGTCTTAACCCGACCTTTATAATAAACAAGTCAGTCCAGGTCAAGCCTTAAACAGGTCAGGCCAAAGGTCTTTGATAGACAGCCTGATCCATTTTCATCTCTAATCATAGGCAAAATTTCCAAAGATTTCTATGGAGATAATAGATCTTAATTTGTGTATTATGTTCTTTTAAGAAAAATAGCCAAGGTAAAAATGGATTACATACTATTATCTTGATTAAATAATTATTATGCCATCCAATAATTAATGGAGACATATTTTTATTTTACAAAATTCTCTTACATTAGTCTAACATCACTTAAAAATCCAGACTAGTTAAAGATAATTTATAAACATTTGTCTTCCTTATTAATAAGACATTTTTAAGAAAAAAAAAATCAAAGGTTCAAACTAATGCGAAAAAAGGTGTGGACAATACCTCACATATCATGATCCTAACAAATTAAAGGGTGGAACACATTATATAATAAGTATTTTTTTTTATTTCAAAACAATAAATGCATTTAGTTTTTCTTTATATTTTTTATAAGTTCATAAAACAATTTATAAGAAAAAGATAGTATAACATAGTAACCATTTAAATGGAAAATGCCCAATTATTGCACTAAAAAAAATTAGGATCTTGTTGAAATGGCCTTAATCAATGCTCAGAGACATGAACAGTATCCTAATGTCAATGATTAAGGAATTAATACAAAAAAATTTATATGAGAAATCATGTCAAAACATATTTAAATATCATATAAAAAGAATGCATTTTATCATCTCCTAATAAAATAAGTTTTTTAATTCTTTAATCAATATTCTTAGGTTATTAATTATCATTTGCTTAAAATTATTAGTTGCCTCATACCATGAAGCACTCCTTATATGCAACTGACTTGGTAGTTCCTAGATCCAAAAGGAGTTGCGAATTTAATTTAGACTTAAATATATTTTTTATACGTAAAAAATAAGTCATTTTCAGAGTATCCTCCACTCACGGATGGATGTAAGGAGGCGCAGCACCCCCCCAATCTTTAACAAATTAATTTGGCTGAATTGCCTTGTAGTTGTACCAAGCAATTAGTGAATAAGATGAGTAAACTTAAACAAATTGGGGGGACTTTACAGATTTACGAATATAATAGGAAATCTAAATTTATGTTCACAGGTTATTACGAGTACCAATTTGTCGTTCGTTTCATATTTACAAGCCAACAACATTTACTGCTTTAATATACTATTATTTTATTATATACGCATATTTATATGTATTATATATTGTTATAAGATTTATGACTTTTAATTACTATTATTATTATCATCTTTTTTTTTTTGGATTGTGAGATTATTATTGTGAATCGTGTTTGATAGTTATTTTATCTGTGAGACTAAAGAATCTTCCAAAATTTTAAAAAAATAATGAGTTTTATAATATGTGGAACCTTTATCATAATCTTGTAGAACTAATTCTTATGTGTTAGTGAAAAAATGGGTGATAAATAAAATACAATCCATAATAATGGTTGGCGTATTTTATTTTATGGAGTTTTAGAAATGTTCCACGTGTTTAATTTCATTTATTATCTCAATGTACTGGGAAAATAATGAACAAAATTAACAAGTAGATAGAAATCATAAATATTCATACAAATTACTCAACAACGTAGTAAATTTATACTATATAGTTATTACATATGTAAATAAATAACTTCTTTTTTGAAAGTTATTATTATTAGGCACCTGTTTTTTTTTATATATGTTAAGATTAACTTATTAACTTCACTATCTTGAATTCATGGAGCCAGAAACGTAAATGAGCATGACGCTACACATTAACGCCCAATACGCATTTAATGCGAATGGAAATGTACTATAACCGACTTAAGCTAATTAATGATATTGCTATATTTCAGATATTCATTTGCCGTCTTTATTTATAGTCTTTTCTCCATTTTGGGTAGAGTGATAATCTTAGTACTCTTAGAATTAGATTATCTAATTTTAGACGAAAGGACGGCCATAATGTCTCTCAACAATTTCCAGTTACGCGAATTTTGTAGGATCTTAATTTTGCACTTCCTATGTTATTTATATATATAGAAACATGATAAATTGTACTACCTCTCCTTCTCATAGTTTTCTCATAATGATTGATGTTTAATATATTAATACGCATGAATTAACAAATATTTATTGAGCACAAAATATCATTATATTAATTTGGATTAACATGTGCTTATTTAATGATTTTTTTTTATCTTTTATATAATAAAACAAATGAGAGTATTTTTTTTTCTAAGTATAAGAAAAATATTACTATCTAAATGTATTAATTATCAATTTTTTAATATCTTTAATTTATAGTGAAGTCTATTAATGTAATATTAAGTCATTTTTTATGAAAGTGAATATATTTATTTAGTAATAATATATATACTTTTTCCAAAATAATTCTCTCTTAAATTACAAGAAATGTCTTTAAATTTAACTACTGCTTAAACCATTTAATTTTATGAGTATCTTTGAAATAAATTTTAAATTTATGGTTAATTAAAATTAATTTAACTATTTTTATTGGTTTTAGGCATGGTAGCAGGACTCAAATATGTAGGTACTTGTCCGAATTTGTCCCGATTTTAACAGGAAAACATTGAGTTTATCAAGTTTGAGTTTTCCCCAATAGTCAAAAGCGGGGGTAGGGACGGGCATGAGATTACTAATACCCGTCCCGTCTCATAATAAATAATATTAAAAAAAATAAAAGAAGATATATTATTTTGTAATTTTTAATTGAATTGATTGATTTTGTTTTATAATTTTTAAATTATAATCTCATATTTTAAATGTGAGTTTATTATTATTTTTTTTGTTAAGTAATTAGCATTTTTGTCCTATTTTAATAAAAAAAAAGCTTTATTATTTTTTCTTTTTTTAAATTTTAATCAAATAGCGAGAGTAGGACAGGGCAGGGTGGGGATGAGTTTTAAAACCCGACGGGGATTGGGGTTGGAGTGGGAATTGAGACGGGACATGATAAATTGTACTACCCATCCCCGCCCGATCCGGTTACCATGCCTAATTAGTTTTAATAAATTAAGAAAGGATTGGAGGTATATCTTATATATATTACTAGTTAATAATTACTTTTGGTAGTCATTAAATGGGATTATCTAAATTACTCTAAGTAAAAATAAGTTAAACAACCTAAATAGGTAATATATTTTTTTTTATATTGTTTAAGACGGTTGTTACCATCTCTTAATTGTAAGATGGGATCATTTTTACTCAAGATAAGTTGAAAATAAAATATAAAAAAACTAAAATATCAATAATTATGGAAACTCAGGAAGTGTTTGTGTGTAATGTTTGTATTTTTTTTTTATAAAACAAAAAGAGATATAAGAAGAAAAAACAAAAGTTTGGGACAACATCAGTTATTGATCCAAAAATCTTATAAGGTTAATTTTTTTTTATAATTTTTTAAATGTCTAACTTTTAATAAATAATTATTTTTAAAAATTACTATTTTACATATAAAATTAAAATTAATTTTTATATTAAATGATGATAACCTTAATTGTTATTATAACAGGGGGACTCAGTCTTTGCTCACCCTCCTAGATCCGTCCTTAGACAAGATGATTATTGTGTGATGGAATATACAAACACAACACATTATCATTTGAAACATCTCTATAATATCTTTCATTTTTCTTTATCTTTCTTCCTATAATATCATAAACTATATATATATATATATATATATATATATATATATATTCTCTTTTATCTCCTCCTCTAAGTGTTAAATAGCATAATGGTTATTATGTGACATTTTTCTTGCAGGATCTCTCATTTCAGTGATATTCAAATAATGTCCTTATTTTTACATGGTATTCAATTATCTTCTATTCTATCATTGACACAACAAAAAGAATTCTTAAGTACCACTATATATACGTGCCTCAAGAAAAACAAGAAGAAACCCTTCAGATTCAGTATCTAACTTTTCCACTCACTTGAACTGTCATCACACACATGGAGAGTGAAGACGATGGAAATAACTATTAACTTAATTTAGCACATGAATACAAAAATAGTTTCCGTGATTGAAAACAAGTCACCATGCAAACATATATGTCGAAAATAATCTGTTCTCGTTACTGCAAAATAAAATGACAATACATAGAAAACATTTGTTACAACTTGAAGAACCATGCTGTTGTGAGATCTAAGAGCTCTTCATTGAAAATGATTTTGCTTAATTTCAAATCCTAAAAGAACCTAGCTAAATTCTACTATTTTATATAAAACAGCATACATAGATTTAAGATGATCAACAAACACTCTTATATATATATGTACATAGATATGATTATGATAACATTAGGTTAGTTTCTTATCAAATCACCCATTACTCATCCTAACAGTTAAATTTACCACTACCTAGAGGTAGATTAAACACCATTACCCCTAATTTTTAACACATAGCTAAACTATAAAGAAACTCTGATGTCAAGGGGGACTTAAAGGATAATACAAGCCTTGGACCATTACAGCTAAGAATTCTAGCTCAATTAAACCCGTGTATCTGCACCAAGTTCATTCCTAGTTAATTAGCACAAGAGAGGCTGAACCTTCTTCCTCTTCAAGAATTTTGAAGGGTTCTGATCTGGTGGGTGCATGAATTTGCAATTAGGACAAGCAGGGGAAGACTTGCACAACATTACCAACATGTGGCACCTCATACAAACCGTTGCAATCATCTCTTTGTGATCATCTCCCTCTGATGATAGCCACGATGGTGCAGGTCGAGTTAAAACACACGAATCATCCTTTTTGCACTTGCTTGATTCAACCAAAAACAAATCACGTTCACCAAAAGCACTCCCAGTAGAACCATAATTCCTCTTCTCATTTATGTCATAACCATCTTCCTTTTTCTTCAGTGACAGCTCAAGGTCTAGGCCCATTTGGCCAAGTGATGCTGCTTCAGGGTCAGAGTTTCTCTCCAATAAGTCTCCTGTGTTGCACAAGTGTATCTGCCCTGACTGCATAAAAATATTGAAACATTAGATTAACTCATGAGAACCAAACTAAGAATACAAAACTAGATAAATTCCTATCGACATATAGTGAGATATAATTGGCACATAATCATGTTTCTTAAACATGTAATCAGAGGTTTCATCCTCAGGCCCATATGTATGAAGCATCTGTTGAAAGAAATTATCTTAAATGAATCTCAATATCTCAAAGAACTATCTTTTAACTCTCGACTAAGACATAGACCCGAGTTCAACAAAAAGACTAGATACCTTGTCTAAAGTTTGACAACATATTATTCTATGTCTATCTAAAAAAAAAAAAAAAAGACAGCATATTATTATTATTAACCTGAATAGTGAGGTATTGTTGCAATTTATGTGAAGGCAATGGTGTCTTTAGATGTAGCTCTATACCAAAGATGGATTTTCTCTTCTCTTCTGTTGGATCATGCTTGAAGAATTCTTCAGTGAGCGTCTCCTTTTCCCACTTTCTCTTCCTTGGTGGAGCTTCAAATTCTGATGGAACTTCTGCTAGTGGGGTCTCGGCCAAAGCTTTGTGAAAGGAAACCATAGCTAGCTTTCAATATTGAAGAGAGTGAGCGAAATGTATAATGAGTTTGAGGTGGTTATATAGTAGGTGGCAGAACTTGGGAGGTGGAAGTGTCAAAATTGGTGGTCTTTACCTATGTACGTGTGAACTGTGACATGCTTTCCAACTTGACTACCCTTTCATAGTACACATTTTCACATCTTAAGTAATAAAAGTTATTTATTATTGATCAAAACGTTAGGAGTTCGGTTTTACTAGTATTACTTCATTCTTGCGTAGGAAAAATTGGGTTTCATGCACTTTTTTCTGCTTCTGCTTCTAAAGTACTATTGCGAAGAGTTGGGGGAGTGAATCATGATTTCACCTTTAAAGGACCTTTGACACGTAACTCCAAGCCTACACATCAAAGTTTTGATAGATTATTACTATTATGTGGGAAATTTTATCCAATGGGTATTAAGTCAAAGGCAAAAGTATCAATCAACATGCATTAAAGATACTGATTAAGAAATTTAAAATATAATTCTTTTGTTAGAAAAAATTATATATATATATATATGATAAATTATGATTTTAATATATCTTTAACGTGATTTTTAATTTTAAAAAATAAATTATTATTGATTCTTTAATTAATTACCTACTAAAATGTGAGTCAAATTAAATCCCTATACTTTCCTTGCTTGTCTTTTACAGCACCATTGACTATATATAGTATATGTAGCACCAACAAAATAAAACAACGACACTAATCTTAGTGTAAATTAAACTAATTATATGCTCCTCCGTGACATGACACGTTATAAATTAATTTGGTACTTATGATTATGAAAGTCGGTGGAAAAGGGGGAGGAGGTGATGAATGACACGGGTCATAAATGTTGGGAGTCTATACAGTTGAAGGGAAGGTCTCGGATGACAATGGTTCTTTAATGTGGATAATAACTCCAACTTCCCCAATTAGTTCATTATGAAGAAGAAAAAAACAACCAAAACTCTAAAAAAAATTGAATAAAACACTCAGGATTTTATTAAAATAACAACTTGGAATGCTAAAACTCTTGAGTTTTTAGAACAACAATATGTTTGTTACATTTATACTTAAGCAATAAATTACTCTCTACTAGTATAATTAATAATTGTAGTCATTAATTTTTTTGGTAGTGATTTTTGTGGTCATTATTAATTAGAGATCATAATATATTTTTTAATTTTTTCATATTCTCAAGATTCATAAGTATAAAATTTTGGATGTTGCTTGATTAAAGATTCACTAATAAAAGTATTTATGTCAAAAATCAAGTTAATAGGTCTCAAATTTGAATTCAATTTTTTTAGATGTATAATTACATTAAATATTCAAAATGCATCATTGTTCATAATAATCTTAATCGGTTCAAGCGAGATTATTGATATGTATGATCTCCTAAAAAAATTAATAAGGTATTGGTTAATTAACATTTGTTCTAAAAAGTTTAGATACGAATTTTAGGAATTTACTCATTCTAAAAACTTGAAAGCCATCAACACCCTTTTCAGCCATTAAAACGAACTGATCCACATCGAAGGATGACATGCTATTTATAACCCATTAGAAGTAAAGGCTGCCAACTTCCTCGATCACCATTAAATCAACCAAGTCCTATGAGTCACCCCCCGAAAAAAAATAATGAAGGCAAAAAATTTATTAATTGTTCCTTCTCTCTCCCAAATAAATGTTTTGAACAACTACTCCCCTTCTCCTCCCCTGATTCCTGCAGCTGCATTTCATGCTCATAGATACATGCCCACTTCAACTCAAGATATTGACAATTTTGCTTTTATGCATTTGTCTCCCTAAAACAGCAAAACAATTATGCAATCGTCGTTTTATGCAACTGAATCATGCAAAAGACGACAACGAGACAAATGTAGGGTTGTACGTGCATGGTTGAACATAAAATAATGGTTGATCGCATGGTATGGCTTGAAATCTAATATAACGTGTCATATTCTCGTCTAGATTATCCATATATGCATGCAATTAACATAAACTATTAAAACTACTCTGATCTCATTATCGTAGACCATTCAGTTGTGTTTCCCATGATAAATAAACCTAGCATGTAATAAAAATTCACATGAACACAATTCTTTCTATTTTCCCTTCTCATTAATTTTATAAGGATTTGGATCCCCTCCTTTTGCTTTTAAATAAATAGTAAGATATGATTATGTTAACAAATAATTTCTTTGCTAAAATTATGTTAAAAAATATATACATTGTTGTATAATTAAAAAATAGTTAATTGATCATATAACTAATCATGTGAATTCTTCTATGATAAAAATTACATATTTTTTCCTCTCTAACGTGATTATATCTTATTATTCAAGAATATAAAATCCATTTTATAATTCAATGAGATATTCAATGACATTTTATAATTCTATGATAAAAATAGTTAATTGATCAAGTCATTATTTTTTTAGAATAAAAGATAAAAAATAGTTGTTGGGCAAGATGAGCCAAAACATATAAAATGTGTTTTGCGGTTGACATTTATTTATAACTAGTCACCAATATATTAAATAAATTTGAGTAGGGGTCCCAGATGGATCGCTAAATTAACACCATGTAGTTTGTTACTTTTTTTTTTTTTTAATCGAAGAAGCTTGTTGCTTGTCACAAAGATATTCGTTATGCATACTGCAAGTAAATAAAAATCCCTATGTTTAATTTTCTCATCATTGCTTTGCCTTTTTCTCGGTGTCCTTAACAATTGTGAGTGATCTTACTAAAAAGTTGCAGGAGTCAAGATAACCGATCGAATGGTGGGAGCATAATTAATATCAAGCTAATTAAAGAAGCAGGACTGAAAGACAAGAATTGAAAATAGCTTAACAAACGGCAATAAAAGATGGACATGTCAAAAAATTAAGCACTTGTTTATTTTGAATAAGTCTATTGTATATCCTTTGTCCCATAATAATTATTGGGTAAGAAAAAAATTTATCTTAAAATTAATTATTATTATTTATTTATATTTTCATAATATTAATTATATGAGTTAAAAAATAATAAAATTAATTTTATAAAATTATATTTTTTTTTATTTTTCTAAAATTATCTAAAACGATAATTATAATGAGATGGAAAGAATAAAACTTTATAAATATTTTATTAAATCATGAGTACTCCATACAATTATTTTAAATATTCTAAGAGATTTTGTTTTATTGCTGATATACAATGCTGTTCTTATTTTATTTAAACAAGATTGTTTTCAATAAATAAGGCATATATGTAGTCTCTACAATTGGAAATTTTTAATATGTAGATCTTTCCTAAGATTGGAGAGACCTAAGCAACAACATTCATGTGTATGTGTAGCCTATTACCTTCTAGGTCCAATTTCGAATTATATCCCCTCGTGCTTAGGGTTGTTGCTTGCGATCTTCCTATGAGTAATTCTTCGTGTGCATCACCATCTAGTCGTTGCGTGAGATCTCCAAATACATCCCTTAGGCAATTGCACCTATAGCATGCAACTTGACCCCTCAAAAGCTCGATCGACAACCGAATCACTTTCGGTCGATGAGTGATTATGATTGGTCGACATACAATCAAAAGGATACACACTTTCTATCTTGCTTTTTTTTTTTTTTTCCTTCTCTTTATTAATTGCATTGAACAAGAACACATTTGAAATAGTGAACATGATAAAATTGGAAACGAAGAAACCGATCAAATTAAAACCAAAGGAAAAAAGAGGTCCTACCTACCGGGCCATTAAAGGCGTTGAGAAAGGGACAGGGTTGCAATGTTCAATCTCAAACAAATCATTAAAACCACTTTGAATTCACATAAATGCAGACCTTGAACAGTGACCAACTTGAAACAACCCTTGCCTTCTTGGTCACCTTTCTTCGTCATCACTCTCTCCACCAGCAGCAGGGTTTTTCTTCTGTTAAATGTCCCCAACCCACCTTCCGTTCCTTTCATTTATGTCTTCCCAGTTTCATTCACTTCTCGCATTTTAGAAAACTGTCAGAAATTTCAGAATCTACCTTAGCATACATCTACCAGTGTACCACATTTCAGAAAGAAGCACTTAATTCTACACTGCGTTTGATATAACTATAAGTATATATATGGATGAAATATTATACATATATGAATCTTCAAACTTCAATGTGAGAGGACAGGACATGAAGGAAATTTACAATTAGCGTTATGTTATGTCACGTGTGAAGTGAAGGGAACCTGTTTTCTTGGTATATAGTGACGGAAACCTGTTTTCATTAATTTTATTTATTGTTATTAAGCTTTTAACCTATCGATCTTATTTTAAACAAGAAAGTTGAGATCATGCTAACGAATATCACTTGCTGATGAATAAAAACTAAGATAAAAAGTTTAACTTTTACGTAATATATTAAAATTTTGAACAAAAAAAATATCTTTTGATTTTAAAGCCTTAATAAATTAGTTTAAAGACACGTTATTTTTTTATTATGATAAAAAATGATACATTGTCACATTATTTGATGAATTTAATATTTTATAAGTATTCGTTAACATAATTAAACTCATCAAATGAGATAATCAAATTATTATTATTATTATTATTATTATTATTATTATTATTATTATTATTATTATTATTATTATTATTATTATTATCTACTTGTCTGTAAGGTAATGCATTAATTCTATGATGGCACACATATAATAAGGAAATAATGGTAGCAGAGCCTACTACCTGCAAAGCAGACTCTTGTAATAAAATTTGGAAAGTGGAGGTAGGTTCCTATCGTTTTATGAATATTAATAGCGTTCATTAGAATAAAATCAATATCAATATATTAATGGTAAGAAACAGTTAGGCCACCATTGTATTAACTCCGGATATAACCCTATCCTCATGGCTTTGCCGTCCATACTCAAAATTTTTAGATTCAAATATTCATACTAGCAATTTTAAAAAATATTCATATATTCCCTATAAAAAATTCATATTAGCAAATAATTTTTTTTTATCAATAGATTGCTTGAAAGTATCATTGTAAATTGTTAATAACTTATATTGATGCTTTGCGACACATCATGAAATGAAACAATCTCGTTAATTCCTCGTCAAATTTCAGCTAAAAAGGAACACCTCATAAATATTTTTTTTCTCTCTTTTTATTTATTCGTAAAAATGAGATCACAGATAAACCAAAGAATTTGTAATAACTTACCTATCTAAATTACTCAAGCTGATGAGCTAACCCCATTGATAGGAATAATTAATATGTTCTATTTAAACATATATTATAATAAAAATGTCAAATATAAAACCAATTAAAGTGAAGATCACTAATACTCTCAACCTTTGATAGTCTACAACTTTGTACAAACAGCTCTTAATTATGTAAAAGCTAGCCTGTATATATGTAACTAAGTCTTCATTGATATTAAAAGTTTTGAGCCTTAAATTTGTATGATCATCTGCATGTATTATGGTGTATGTGTGATCAGTTGAACGATAACTTGAATCTCACTGACTGGCACACTAATTTAAGATATCAAAAACCCACTTACGAATGTGGTAGGGACCAATAATTATAGTAATTGGTTTGCAGGTACACCCCGTCATTGATCGTATAACTTACCAGTACGACCTAATAACCCCATTCTAGTTGTGTCTTATTTTACAAATATATATAAGATAGTTAATTTTGTTTGCACTGTACACTCATCAACGTGTGGTCTCTGATATGTGAATTGTGAAGGACGGTTTTTATGGCATGGGAAGAGTACGTGGAGACGGGACCACACTGAAGAACAACAGAATGCATGAATCACTAAAGCTTTGGTGTTGTTCGAAAAAAAAAAAAAAAGAGAAACTTTTCGATTGATGGATTTTAGATCCCATTTAGTGCAGGATGACCATGAGGACAGAAGAAAACCCATTAGGGGTCCCATCAGGAAGAAAACCCATCAGGATGATCATGATGGGGCCTATATACTAGAAAGTCTGGATTAAAAAGACCACACTGAGTTATATACGAGAATTTAGGTGGTTCCATAAGTTAAGAGTAGTTAACTATCTATTAATGTAAAAATTCCTTTGTTACCTTTTATCTTAATTTTTCATTATTTGTCTCACATTTATATTTTGATTTTTGGCTTAATTAAGTATCAATTTGGTCTCTCCATTTTATGTTTTTTTTTTTCACTATTAACCTTCAAAAATATATTGACCAACCATATTTCTTTTAAAAAAAATAATCTATAATTAGCTTTAATCTATATTGTCATCAATAACAAACTTTCGTAAGCGATGACAATGACAATATATAAACTACTAGTAAGATATGGCAGTCATACGATTATTATGTGGTAGTGTTGTTTGTGTCATTTTAAAAAGCATTTAGTCTCTAAAATTCTCATTTAATTTTCAGTTTTAATTCTCATAAAATTTAAATTTTGATATTTCATCTTCCATTTTATTTTTTTTAGTAGATTTTAGGGTTTAATATGTTTTCAGTCCTTAAAAATATTTAAGGAAATTTTCTCCCAAATTTAAAACATGTTTTTGTGCCTTCTTAGAAATATATCACTTGTGATTTCAACAGCTAAGATAGTTCAGTTAAAGTGTAGAGATGTGTACTAACGATGACATAACAAATCGGGGTTGTCAAGTTTGCAAACTTATGATCTAATGTATCATGAATTGTTGATAAGTGTCTTATATATTTACATATCTTGGCATTTATCTTATATTTAACTTCTAGCTTAAAACTTTGTTTGATTTAATTTCATGTTAATTTTACTAATAATTAGATATATGTTTAGTGTTTTAATCCAATAAGAATTTTTTAGTTTTCTAATGTTTTATTAAAGGAAAAGAAAATGAATCAAATATATATTTTGGAAGATCAACCAATACCTTGTTGGTGGGAAGCAAAGTTTTGAGTGCCCAAAGCAGGAAAAATCTCCTTTGGTTGTTGCCATTTTTTAGGCTAAGCGTGAGAAAAGTTGAAGCTTAGGATATGGTTGGTGAGACTTTTGAATAGCTTATAAGATCTTTTGACCAAAATAAACTTGTTTGGTATTCAAGTTTACTTTAGTAGTTTATTTTTCATAAGATATTTCAAGTAATTTATTTTGATAAACTACTTAAAATAACTTTATGAAAAATAAGCTAGCTTATAAGTTTTTTTTTTTTTTCCATCTCAAGTTTATTATTACTATTTTATTTGAAATTTTATTTTATCATTTTATTCAATTTAAAGAACTTTTATCTTTTTTGTTTGTTGTCTGGAAAAATCCTTGTATCTATTTTTTTTTGTTATTATGCAACTTGAAAATCTACTTTTTTTTATTACTTTATTTAATGTCAAACTATTTATTTTAATGAATAATAACATTGTTTATTTTGATTTATAGTTAAAATATTTCGTTACTAAACCAAAGTTGAAAAAAAATCAAACTTATATGTACTCCATTATGTAGTAGCAAAAAACCCAACAAAAAGAGATTAAATTTTACCAATCATAATTTGAAGATATGTTTTGTATCATGTTTCTTAGGAAAGATGGTGAGAGACATACACATACAAGTTCTTCTTGCACAAATAAAGAAAATTAATAATTAAGAAAAGTTGTAAAGAAAAATACTTTTTTATTTTGTTTTAAATAATATTATTAATAAAATATTTAAATGTTTAAAAAATTATTTTAACAAATATAATTCTAATAAATAATATTTCATTTAATTTTACTTTTCCAAAAACAAATGAAATTAATTAATTTTAACATCTTTTATAATACAAAATTTTAAAAATTATTATCCCACTTTAAAATGATAAGTTATTAGAAATAAAATTAAAATATTAAATATGTCATTTTTTTACGTCATTTGACATTTATAAATTAACTTCTTAGTAAGTCTTATCAAATAGGTCTAATTAAATCTGCTAGCTTATAAATTTTTAACTTTTCACCTCCTAACTTTTAACTTATAAATTATAAGCTTTCAATTTGAAGTTTATTTACCAAACATAGCCTTAGCTTGGAGCCATCGAGGAAGTTCCTTTAATTGTTTTCAATTTGAGGCTAAGTGTGGGAAAATTGATCGAGGCTTAGCCTCAAAACATTTGACAATCTACATTTTTTTAAGTTTATAGTGATTAAAAAATATTTTATAAATTTAATTTATTTTAATATTTTTAATTTTATATTTTAGAAAAGTGAGCAGCTAATGGGCTGGCCCATTTGGTCTACATCTTACCAAAGGCTGAGTTGGGGCAATTCTTTAACGCATCCCATTTTTTGTTTAGTGCACCTCCAATTTTTCTTAAATCTCCTTTTTACCCTTCCACCTTCCTTGGTTCCATTGCACCTTCGACATCACGACTCCGACGTCATGACCCCACCATCACACCTTGTTCAAATACTTAGATCTTGTTAAAATCTTTAGATCTTGCAACCCGGCTTCCTTCATCACGGCTTCGACTTCATGACTCCACCATCGCACCTCCAATGCCACAAATCCTTCCACACATTGTCGTCAAAAATTGTTGAGCCTCCATCATGGTCCCCAATGAAAACAACCTCATCCAATAGAGGGGGAAAAAGATCCAAACAGAGATCAACATAATTTGGCTTGTAAAACACAGAGGCACCAAAATCACACACACAAATATGGAGAGGACAATAGTGTGCAACAATGTCAAAGTCAAAAAATAGAGTCGTGGATGGAATGATTTTTCTGTTAGGGTGGCAAGCAATCCATAAATACAAAAATATACTCAATCCGTAATGTACTTGCATTTCGAGTTGACCAATCTTTAATATATATATATATATATATATATATATATTAGTACAGATTTCTAAATCCGTACTACAAAAAAATGTATTATGAATTAGTCAATCTGTAATACAAATGTATTACAGATTGCTTAATCTGCAATATACGCATAGATGTTTTGTTTTGTAGTGAAGTTGACATGAGTGGTCGCGCACGTGGAAGAGGCATGAATTTGGGTTGGAATGGTCGCGAAGGGTCGCACAATCTTGGCTTGCAGTGGTTCTGAGGTGAGTGGTGGTGGTCAAAGCGATTGATAGAGGCGGTGTGAGAAAGGAACAAGGGTAAAAGGAGAATATTTTAAAGTTATGAGGTACACCAAGAAAAATATGGGCTGTGTTAAAGAATTGCCCAGAGCTGGAGTAGCAAAATTTGAGCCCATGAATAGATTGGCGTGGGCCAACTCAGACCAACTTGAATTTATATTAGCTTATAATGGGCCAATCTAGTGAGCTGGCCAGAATTAACAGCTCTGTACATTTGAGCATATAAATAAATCACACACACATTCATCATGTACGCAATACACATTTTTCATTTATTTTTATTCTATTGATTCACCTCGTAACATGGTAAAGTACCTTTCTAGGTATCCAAACCGTCACCATGCCCAAAACTAGTACCAGGCCATCGTCTTCACCAGCTTGCACTAGATTTAATTGCCCTTGAAGATCGCATAGGGGAAATTGCTTCTTGCACCTTTTTATCCTTATGGAAATCACATTTCAGAATGTAATTTTACATTTTGAATTAGTCTTTTCAAAATGTAATTTGATATGTAAATTTTTAAAGTTGACCAATCCATAATATAAATTACATTTAGAAATAGGATGGAAGAAGTTAATCCGAAGGTGCAGAAAGCAATTGTCCCGGGGCTAGGCTAGATTAGCATCATGTCTAAACTTAAAAAAAAATAAATAAATAAATTTAGGCCATTATGGAGATATGCTTTCTTCGTTTCTTCTATGCTTTATCATCCAACCATTTAATGAATTGAGGTTAAATAACACATGACCGCAGTAAATGGCTGAAAAGTTGAAATGGCCGACCAACGATAATTATGGTGGACATTGCACTGCATAGTTAGAAAAAGTGTCAGCACCCCAAGTTTTTTTTTTGTTTCTTTTTCTCGATCTCGTTGCACAATCTCGATCGATCCTTCTTGATATATATGATTTCAATGATATATATAACAACCATCTTCCAAGTTGAAGAAGTTATACAAAAATAAAATCCATGATACCAAATGAAATTTCAATTGTCATTTAGCTAGTATATTTGGTGTTAAATTTTTAAGACTTTTCAGTAATAATATAGTATAATTAAGACCATATTATACTTATAGGATGAAGAGGATATATGTTCATGATACAAATTAAACTTTTACAATGTATTCACAGGATGAATATCAATAATTAATAGAAATATTGTAATACATTGCATATGTATTTACATCTTATTCAAAACGTAACTGATAGTGCAAACTTAAACATGCTAAGAGATAATTTAAAATGATAAAATTTACGTAGCCCGGCCTGCACATACAAAATAGACATGCAATTCCCTGACTGGAATAGTGCAGCCATGCAATACATACTTTACACTTTAATTTACGATTAGATAAGCGTTTATCATAGTAGAATTTCTTGAATCGATAGAATTCATAGACATAATAAAGGAAGATGCAATAATTTTATTTTCATGCTTACAAACAAAACCGTTACCCTATATATATATTTACTACTAATTCATTGAAAGATATGATATCTTGGTTATATAACACCTTCAACAACAAACCGGCGCCAATACCAGTGTTTGCCCCATATTGCATACATTGAATCCAAAGAAATTCCTCTAGTCTCGGGCAAGAACAGTATAACAAAGATGGTGCTGAGTGCAAGCCAACCCGCGTAGAATAGAAAAGCTCCAAACTTAAAGTCGCATAGCATTGTCAAGAATGTCTGAGATAAAGCAAATGTTGCCAAGAACTGCACAGCAATGGCTATGCTTTGTCCAGTGGATCTAATCTTCATGGGGAAAATCTCACTTGGAATTAGCCAGCAAAGAGGGCCCCACGACCAAGCAAAACCTGCGGCGTAGAAGCACAATAGCACCAGCACAGCAATGGCGTTGCCCTTTGAAATTTGCTCTGTACCATGAACACCACTCCC
>PYAF01001420.1:192912-204884 GCA_007407185.1 Glycine tomentella | reverse complement strand
AATCACTTTTTAAAAAATACTAAAAACTAATAAAAAAAAGTTCATTTATTAAATAATCAAACAATTTTTTTACGTAATAAAAAAGTTACAAATTAATTAAAATATCTTGTCAAAAATATTCTAAGAGAAATACTAATAACATACACTTCTATTAATAATCACAAAATTAGTGAGTTTCACTTCTTCTTTATGAATTTTTTTGTAATTTTATAATTTCAATTAATTTTAACTAATAATTAAGGGTGTATTAAAAAGATTATATTAGACTATAAGAGTGTGCCTCTATAAAAAAGAAAGCCTATAAGAGTGTTTGTGAGAAAGTGTATTGTTAGCAATATTCCTAAGAAAATAGGGTGTTATTTTTTTTTTCTAAATAGAGATTCAAATAAAAAATTGTTTGAAAAATGTCTAATATTAATTATGTGTATTTTTAAAAAGTGATTTTAGCATTTTTTTTAAATAATTAATTTTCTAAAGAATAAAAAAAAACAATAGCATACTATTTAAAAAAAAAAAAACTTAAATGAACGTGCTTAATTAGTAATCTCAACTCTAGTTATATTCATATAAGGACGACTATTTTTTTTTTTAAAAAGCTTAATTAAATAATTGAATTACCATGCAGACAAGCATTTGAATGCCACCCACTATGAACAAGAACCTTCGACCAAATCGATCAACAACAGCAGTTGAGACAAATGTGGCAGCAAGGTTGACGAGTCCCAGTACAACAGCCGAAAGCAACGCCGAGTTTTTGCCAATTACCACTGACTGAAACAGGTTTGGAGCATAAAACGCGACAATGCTGATCCCTGAAAGTTGCTGGGACAACGGAATCGCAATCGCCATCACCAACTGAGGCCGATACCGGTGCTCAAAAATGGCCATAAAACTTTCTCGTTCCATGCATTTTGACGATTCGATCATGTGTTGCAATTCGGGTTCCACGTTAGCAGTGTGGCCCCGCACTTTGCGCAAGGCGTTTCTGGCTTGGTCTATCTGGTTGCGCTCTACTAAGCTACTTGGACTGTCGGGTATTAGCAAGGCACCGATTGTCATGATGGCTGCGGGAACCGTGGCGAGGCCAAGGGACACGCGCCACCCCCATGGGTGCGGTGCAGTGCCAAAGTTTATGCAATTGGCCGCGACCACACCGATGTTGTTGAACAATTGGAAGCCCGTGTTGAACGCACCTCGCCATTTCGCTGGGGCGATTTCAGACAGGTATACCGGCGTGGCCTGTGTTCTCAATTACTACTTAATTAATCAAAACTAAACAAATTAATTAATTTAAGTAATATATATGTTTTAAATTTTAGTTTTTTTAAATTACCATCCATTGTCGGTAATATTCCTATATTTGTTTGTCATTAGAACCTCGTTTAATTAAGCGATATGTTAATTTTAAAATAATTAATACAAGAGAAAATATGAATTAATTAAGTCTTCTAAAAAAGATTAATATGTCCTTGTGATACACTAAAGTTAATATTTGTGTTTATGTTGTCCACATGGTAATTGACAATGCACATATAAATAATATATGACAAACGTTAACGTAACAACTAATGATATAAAAGTGACAATGATTAAAAATGAAAATAATTGGATAATTATCTATCATTGTGTACTATCAACTGTCACTTATGCATTAGATTGCCATCTACTTACATGCTATTATGTGGACACAAATTTAACTTTAATAAAAGTTTTTTAAGTATAGAACTAAAGTCACAAATAAATTATACTTTTAGAGACCTAAATGAGATTTTGATACTTAATATTAGGAAAAAATGAGAGTAAATTACAGTACTTTTAAAGTAACAGTTGACTATTTTTTCTTTTTGGCTCTTGTATGTCTTTTTAAAAAGAAAAAATATGCAAATTTATTATTATAATACAGTTACAGACTTGCACCCCCCCCCCCCCCCCCCCCCCCCCCCCCCCCCCCCTTTTTTTTCTTTTTTCACTCCATTATAAGTTCCTAACTTTGGTATCCTACAGTAAAAAAACAAAAAACCTTTGGTATCCGTTTTCTTTGGGTCAAAAGAAGTATAGATAATGTTTATAAATACAAACAACACTGTTACATACTAATATATATACACAAATAAGTAATAATATTTATAAATAAATAACTAGTAGTATAACTTGCTTATATATTTTTAAACATGGATGAAGTGAGCAAGTGGTGAATGAAAATTAAAATTACTAACATATAGTATAATTTATAGATGGAAATTACTTACTTGATTAGAGAAACCAACCCCAATGCCAAGCAAGATACGACCCAAGATGAGCATAGCAATATTTACAGCCGCAGCATTAATGGCACCACCCGCAAAAAAGATGCAGCCACCGAAGATCATAGTGTTTCTCCGACCCAACGCCGTCGTGACGTGGCTGGCCAAGAGAGATGAAAAAAGCCCCGCGAGAAAAAGGGAGGACGTAAATAATGTCAACAACTGATCGTCATACACACAATACATGTTTGTTTTTGCGCTACTAGCATTTTTCAACACTGTCGGGAAGAATTTTTCAAGAAATGGTTTCATCGTAGTGACACCTCCTGAAATTGCATATCCACATTTTAATTATAAAAAAGAAACTTTTCTGAAACAGTTTTTTTACAGAAAAATAAGTGATAACATGTGTACGTTTAATTGTTTCAATAAAATTAATTGCAATAATTATATCAGTGACTCATAACAAAAAGGAGGACCTTATTATTATCATCACATACTAACTGCTCATCCAGATGCAGGATTTCATACACTACTTGCAATATCAGAAATATTTTATTGTAAGTTAAATTCAATAAAAAGAACTATATTAGGTGGGGCCGAACTTTAGTTTCTGGACATATTTTTAAAAATCATTGACTTAATTGAAATGCAGACTAAACTAACAAAACTAACCACGTGATAGCCCAAAAGACGTAATAACGTGATTTTAAATGGTAGTTGTTGTTGGAACCATCATTGTATAATTACAATGTCAATTTAAGAATTACAAGGCAAATTAATGCAACAGCAATCCATACTCAATTAAGGGACAAGGAACAACAAATCAATGGTACCAATTATACTAAATTTAGTTTCTTTGATGATTAAGATTTTGAATTTGAATTTTATAGATAAAAAAAATGTAATTGGAAATCAAACATCATTAAATGTAATCAAATAGGTTTTTAAATGAAGATTAATTATCAGTTCACAATATACATTAAGTTTGTGTGAAAGAATCTGATTAGATTTTTACAAAATACACTCTTGAGATAATGAACTTTAAGTGAGACTAAAATCTTGAATTGATGATTAATCTCATAATCAATTAAAAAACTAAAATTTTTAAAAATATCTAGAATTTTCACTAAAAAATCAAATACTCTAATTAGGGTGATTGAAAAAAAAAAAAAAACTGCTGCAATTACCAAACACAAGGTTATTGGAAAATGCAAATCCCCAACCCCTTTTCCTCTTATAGTTTATCTTTCTTTTGGAGGTAAGATTGTAACAATTCAGTCATGCAAAATAACAAGTAACCTCATAATAAACGTATGAACAGGCACATAACATTGCTTTGCTTGAACAATCTGTGATTACTGATTATTAACAATGATGTCACATCACATCATCAATTAAGTAGTCAACATTAATCTGAAGACTAAAAACAAGTCTATTTCTCAAAATAGAGGATGAAAAAGTTAAACATTAAAATTTGAGTGATCAAAAGTGAATTTTGTCAAAATTTGAGATACTAAAAATATATTTAACTCTAAAAAAAATATTTAAATATAAATTACTTCACTTTTCAAAGTTAATTTTATCCAAAATTAATTTTATAAAACCAAATTTATAAATGTTCATCTAAACTCACACTTAAATGTATGGATTAGCTAAAAACCTAGTTTTTGGGCTGGGTTAAGCTCAAATCAAAATTTTAAAAGATATTAGAGATCATAAAATATTTAATTTTGTCCCTTTAAAAATGTAACGGTCTCTCTAAAATATAAAAGTTCTACTTTTGTTCGTTTGACATGGCACCATTAGGCCATATGGAACGAAAATGACATGTGGTGAACCATGATGACTTGTCAATCCATTAGCCACATTAGTTGTTAACGCCATTAGCCCGAAGAATGAAAACGAGTTTATTTCTCAAAATAGAAAAAAAAACGTTTAGTTTTAAACTTGATGGATGAAAAGTGAATTTTGCCAAAAAAATTAGAGAGATTAAAAATATATATATATATATATTTAATTCTAAAATAGAGCATTCAAATAAAAATTATTTCACGTCAAAATTAATTTTAATCAAAATTTTGTAAATGTTCTGTCAAACGTACACTCGTATGCATTAAACTATCTAAAAGCTTCATTTGCTGATGAAAGAAAACATCAATACAGTTTTAATTCAGTAAGTAGATTTAAGTTCATTCTCATGAAACATGAGGGTAAAAATAAGAAAAAGAAAATGTTTTATTTAGTCTTTCACTGGGAACAAAGGAATTATATCTTTAGCAGTTTATATTGAACTACATTCGATGCAGCAGCTCTACATTGATAAATTATAAAATACATTATCATTTTTAATTTTAATATAAAAGAATATACTTTAAACGATTATAAGTTGCATGTTTTTTAGGAGATATATGGGTGGTTATGAAAAAAGAAAATGTCACGGACTTAATTTTTTTTCTTAATAAAAATTAATAAATTAACAATTAATATTTATCGATAAAAAAAAGTCATATAATTTTTGTTTATTCTCAAAACTAAAATAAATATAAATAATACTTGCAACTAAAATCAGACGAATAATGGGTTAATGTAATGATCACAAACTAGACAAATGGTTCACCAAGTTTTCCCATTACCTTACCGTGACTACCACTGCTTGAAGTATAGATCGATGAATACTAACAGAAAATAAGAAGAGAGTTACCAGTTGGTCCAATTACTGTGGTTACCAAACACCAAAAATTATAGGCATGGAAAATGCAAACCCATCACCCCCTTTTCCTCTCATTGTTTATCATTCTCTTTTGGGGTAGCAACTAGTAAGTCATCATAACAATTACCAAGAAACTCACAACAAACATATGAAGATGCAAATTAACCTAGTTTGTTAATCCTTTGTCGTTCTTGATTTAGGGATTAAAAGCATACCATTATTACCAAAGCAAATTATAAATGTCCATCTTACCCAAAAAAAATAATATTATGCTTGTATGTATGGGTGCTTTAGATAAAAATTTTCGTAAATATTACTTTTGGAAGAAGGAAAATTTAAGAAGTTTATATAAACAGATTCTGGTTAAAACACAGAGAAGGATTAAAAGAATGCTGGAAGCTGAAAAAATGGAAATAGAAAACAAATTAATAGGATTTTGTTTTATAAATACCTGTAATTCCGAGGTCATATCCAAAAATTAGACCACTGGATGCAGCAACGATGCATGTGAGGACAACTGAGAGTGTTATCTTGCCGTTGAAGCCATTGTTGGCTGAAGAATCATCAACGGTCATTCCGTCAACGGCCATTTTGGTGGCTCTGCTCTTTTACTGTTTACCAAAATCTGCTAAATAGTTGTTAGCTCCTATGTAAGGACGTTCATAATAAGATTGTAGCAATTAAATGAGCTAATAAATAGACTCTTTAGTTTTCTTTTCTGTTTTATTTTTTAAAGCTTTTTGTTTGGTGGATTGGCACAGTAGAAACATCACATTCTAGGATAAATGATTGCACATCCAAAGCATTAATCGTATCCTTTGTATCACTGTAAGGAAATCTGTCAATTGGTGCCAATTCTACCAGTATTTCTGACTTTAATATTCTAAAATCGCTTTCAGTTGTAGGTCATGTAAGCAAAGCACCTAAAATTATTCAAGTTAACTGGCACCTACCCTTTTGTGGAAGGATCAAGTGCAACGTTAACGGGGCTGCCAAGGGTTCACCTGGAGTTGCTGCGTGTGGTGGTATCTTCAGACATTAGATGTGGATATCAGCCTTTAGGTATCTCCTTCTCTTTGCATGTGAAGATCAATGCAACCAAGATTGCAATTGAGACAATCTTCAATAGAGGATTGAGGAAGCTTTGGTTAGAATGTGGCTCCTCTATGGTGGTAGCATCTTTTCAATCCATCCACATCGTCCCATAGCAATTGCGTAACTATTGGAAGAGTTGTATTCAACTTACAAGAGGTATGGAGTTTGCACTTGAAATATCTTTAGAAAAGACAATCATTGCACAAATAAATAGCTAATTTTGCTATTACTTCGCAGAACTTTTACTTGGTGGGATATATCATCCTAATTTTATATCTGAGGAGTTCCGTAGAAACAGGATCTTAGTTAGTTAACAATTTCTGTTTGTAATCCTGCTTTCAAGATGATGTTTGACTCTATCCTTGTACACACATTTTTCTTCTTTTTTCAATAATATCTTGGGGGCATGCTACAACTTGATTGGGATGTTTGGCTTATCAATATCTATATGCAAATATATCAATATTAATATGGCAGGTGCAAAGAAGTGATAATAATCGTTTCTGTTCTTCTTGCAAAGAAGTGATAATTTGGGTTGAAATAAAATGAAAAAAACAGAAGTATGAAATTGTTTAATTTATTAGAAATAGAAATATTTTTGTAGAGGCTACCAGGAAATAGTCTCCTAGGTTTCGCAAATTAAGATAAGACATAAGAAAAATAATATCTCAATTTTATTCTTTTAATTTCTTTAAAATAAATAAATGTTTATAAGATAAAATTTTAAAAAATAAATAATTTTAATATTAAGAAAAACATAATAGAATAATTTTTTAATTAGTATAAAATATTTTTATGTAATTTATTTATGTATTTATTATTTTCACTTTTTTTTGTACTCATCTAAGTTAGTAGAATTTCACCAAAAAAAATATAAGTAGAAAGAAATTCGTTTCTTTTTATTTTCTATCTATCCAAGCAATACATCTTTTATAGTATACTTTTAGGCTTTTTTCTAAAATAATATTAAAAATTAATACGTTAATAATAATAATAATTATTATTATTTATATCTTTGGCTATATAAAATATTTATTGTATTTTATTAATATTTTAATTTTTATATTTATTGAAATATTATATTATTTGTAGTGTTTTTTTAGTGAATTATTAATATTATACTTTTAACATTTTTTTACGTTATTACTTGAACGTTTATTCCTACTGGATAGGGGTAACTTAATTTAAAATGACTTAAATATGCTCTTTTGGTTTCTTAAATTTGGTCATTTTTGTTTTTAATCTTGTAAATTATTTTTTATTTTTATTTTTAGTTCCTACATTTTTGAAAATTATTATTTTTAGTCCATCTCGGTAGAGTGTATCAAATGGGAAATTATGTTAATATAAATTTTTAATTTACAGCCGCCAGAATAAGTAGATGAAGAAAAAACTTTCTCCTTTTCCGTTAAATAGACAAAACTACTAAAAATTATATATCTCAAACCAAATTAGGTACAAATTAAAATATCAGACTCGGTAGCATTAACCAATTAATTGGAGCATAGATATAATAATTATCTCAACACCGAACCTACTTCAAGCAGGGCACAGAGAAATGGGCAGGGAATAAGAAAGGTCCTGAAATAATTAGAAGACATTAGAAGGGAATTGAATATTGAGTAATGTGTTAGAAAAAACTTAAAAAAAAAATTGAAAATGATTTAATTTGCAAATATTTTCGAAAGACAATCTTATAAGACGACTATCATTTCAAAGATGTTTTGGTAAGAAACTTCTTACAAGACAAGCTGGATTTTCAAATACTTGTACGTCTAAAAATGTATATGTAAGTAAGTGATGGAAAATGTATGAACAAAAACAAGACCACTTAATTTTATATTAATTTACTCAGTCTTGAGCTACGTACACCCGGTTTTCCTTAGACCCTCAGGAAAACCAGCTGATGAAAATAAACATATACAATTCCCTTACAGGAATAGTACTGCAGCCATGCAAATTAAATATACTTTAAAACTAGATAAGATTTTATTGTAGTAGAATTTAGTGCATTCGATCATATATATACATAATTCATGTAGCCACAAGAAAAGATGCAAATAATTAATTCTCTTGTTTTGCCTACAAACATGTATGTACTATATACTAATTCATTGAAAGATTAATTATCTTGGTTAACTTGTCCTTTATGATCAATAAACCGGCGCCAATACCAATGTTTGCTCCATATTGCACACATTAAATCCAAAGAAATACCTTTGGTCTCGGGCAAGAACAGTATAACAAAGATGGTGATGAGTGCAATCCACCTCGCGTAGAAGAGAAAAGCTCCAAACTTAAAGTGGCATAGCATTGTCAAGAATGTTTGGGACAAAATAAATACTGTTATGAACTGCACAGCGCGCCACAACTATGCTTTGCCCAGTGGATCTGATCTTCATGGGGAAAATCTCACTTGGAATTAGCCAGCAAAGAGGGCCCCAAGACCAACCAAAACTGCAGCGTAGAAGCACAATAGCACTGGCACCAATATGGTGTTGCCCTTTGAAATATGTTCTGTACCATGAACACCACTCACCAATGCCAGCACAACAGCCACAGCAATCTTCACACAATGGTCAAATATATTAGCACTAGACCAAGTAGTGCATAGCATATGCAATCAATTTCAACATACGCGATCCCTCTAACAGATAGTAATTTATGTATGGATATAATATTAATTTGATTTTGAACAACCTTTATTGTTATAATTAAAAATATTTTTTCTCATAGTTTATTTCAGAGTTTAATTCTTATTCATGTCTAAAAAGTTTCAATACTCTAACAGTCCGACCAATTTGAAATCACAATAGTAATTACCTTTAAAATATTAATTATATTTTGACAAAAAGAATATTAATTATTATGTATAGAAAATAATTAATCCATACACCAATCCATAACACAATAAAAAAAAATTGCTATTGTCATTTAATAATAAGTTGGCATGTATGCTTTCCTAATTTTTATAATAATTATTTTTAAAATCGTATTTATCATGCATAAAATTTTCAATTAGTTGTATGTGTAGAAAATTTTATTTTGATAGTATATAAAAAATCAAATTATTATGTAAAATTCAATAAATTTAACATATATGAAAAGTTCGAAAAAACTTTTTAAACTCTCATCAACCAATTTGCACTTAAATTAAACCAAAAATGGATCCAAACACATAACAAAAGTACATATTTCAATTTTTTTTTTCATTAAAGAAAAGCATGTTATAATGTTTTTCTCTAAAAAATCTGAATAGAGTTTAAATTAAAAATTATGTTTTAGAAATGTATAATAATTGGTGATTGTATTTGTTTTAATTTAGAAAGTTAATAATTTATGCAATTTGGAAGCAATTATTTTTTAAATAAGAAAAATAATGTCAATTATTTTAAAAAGAAAAAGAGAGTAGCTAATGAACGTGTTTACTGTTTATAGAAATCTCAACTCTGGCTATGTTCATGAATGGTGAAGGGAATAAAATCACAAAGATAGAATAAAAGAGTATGAATAAGAGAGAGAGAAAATAAAAGAGAATTGGGGGTCAAACAATACTTGTTTATTCAATCCATTTTAGGTAATATATAGAATTTAAAACTGACCCGCAACTAACTCTAAGAATTCAAATAAATCCTAATCTACTTGATAGATAAGATAAATCCTAATAACTACTAATTGAATTCAAATAAACTATCTAATAATGACAAATAAGATAAAGCTAAGATAAATCTTAATAAATACTAATTGAATTCAAACAAACTATCTAGGTAACTGAGCTTCTGAATATGTCTCTTTAGTCTAGTTTCAGTTAAACCTACTACAATTCCTTCCCCTTGGAAATTGACCTTGTCCGCAAGGTCTATGTCATTTGGGCTATGTAATTTGTTATTAGGATAGACGGTCTTGATCGAATCAGTAGCAAGTTCGACGCGATGTAGCTGGTCGTTGTTGTTCGTCGTGAGGTCACCGGTGACGCAGGTCTTATGGGAAGGAGCCCCAGCGTTTTCCAATCGGGGTAGCGATAGTTGGTTCTCCCTTTGTCAAGACTACCTTGCGTGGAATCCGTTTCAATAATGAATTGTTTATTAAAATTGGGAAGAACAAGAATGTGAGCCTCAATAAGCTTCTGTTTGAGACATGTAAATGCTTCTGTTGCGGTTGCTGATAAGCCTAGGAATGCGTAGACTTGTGTTGTAGAAGTTGGTGTGGGCTAATCTTGAACAACTTTGACATTTTCTGGGTCTGGTGCTACTCCCTTAGCGGATACAATGTGCCCCAAGAATTGAACAAAGTTCGTTCCAAAGGAACACTTGGATAGCTTCGCAATTAACTGGTGATTGTGAAGGGTTTCTAGGACCTGATGTAGGTGAGTAATGTGATTTGCTAGGGTAAGGTTGTAAACAGGATGTCATTGTAACACCCCGTGTGCACCCAGTGTGTTAACATTACTATAATATCAGATTAGCATAAATAAGCTGTGGAAGCATGTAAGAAATGTATTTCTGGATACATTATGTATGGTGTATAAACAAAGACATGATAGATCACGCAATTTTACTACATCTAGCCCTTATTGATCCAGAAAATCAAAGAAAGTCAGGCAGATAACTAGATATGACAGGAGACAGAGACTACCTTACTCATCATGGTACACGCCATATAGAGTTCCAAAGCTCTCGACCCTACTGGTCTTCTTACCAAGGAATCTATCCCAGCTACTAAGATCCATACCTGCAACATAAACCCCACACGGGGTGAGATAAAAATCTCAGTAAGTCCAGGGTTCCTAGAGGTCTTTCCTCCCCCTGGTTCACTATCAGACACCTAACATCATAATCTAGCTTCTCTACAACACTTTTACTTCTCCCGTCACCTCTCTATCATACTGCATAATATGCATGCCTAACGAGGCCTGTATACTCGACCTCTGCACTGGGATATCATGTGTCTAATAATAGACTCACTCAAGCTCTCAGATCTTAATTCTCATTTCATATCATAACTACTAAAATAAAATCTATTCAGAGGATAGGCTCTCTGCAATCTAATCCAAAACCTGGGAATAGTCATCTGACAGAACTAAATCCCCTGGAACCCACTGTTCTCTATCTCATATCTAAGGATTTCATCCTACAATCAGCCTTCACGGCTTACATGAACAAGCTGCAAGCACCTAGCAGCCTAAGACAAATACAGACATTCAACACATGTAGCCTGAGGAATCTCTCAACTCAAGACTTCCACACTGAGAACCTGAATAGGATCATCTACCCATGCAGGTACATCTACTCAGGACTCACCGTCCAATACCTGAATAGGATCATCTGCCCATGCAGGTACATCTACTCAGGATTGGCTCTATCTATGCCTGAATAGGATCATCCACCTACTCGTGGGTACATCTACTCAGGACTTGCCGCCCAATACCTGAATAGGCTCATCCACCTACTTGTTGGTACATCTAATCAGGATTTACATGGACGCCTATGGATCGCCCTAAGGGAGATCATCCACCTACTCGTGGGTACATTCCCAAGGGGTCCATAGTCTACTATTCTCTGGCCAGAGAATGCACACCTAATCTCATAATCAACACAAAACAGAACAAAGCTCATAATCAACATAAAGCATAACACTCTCACATTGTCAGTCTAACATCAGAACCAACAATGCCATGATAGCATCACCTCAATACACATAACAACACCATCGCGGTGTTTCGCTATCACAATCATCATCATATAACATCAAGGTGCCTGGCATTTCATACGGACTATCATCAATCTACAGCCTAACACTCTCGCAGTGTTAGCTTATCATCAGGCACTGGACACTAACACAGTGCTCATCTCATCACTATAACATCAGGGTATATCTCTTATACCCATTACAGCTCAATCATCTATCTTAGGGTTTAACTA
>PYAF01001420.1:167819-192812 GCA_007407185.1 Glycine tomentella | reverse complement strand
CAATCCAATGGTCTATTTGAGCTTAACTGACCAAATGTTCATCATGGCCAAATCCAACATATCAAGGCATATTCACCGTTTATCTGGCCTCATGAACAATTCTTATTAAGGTACTTGGGTCCATTTCTATCTCAGAACCCCCTTATCCATTCACTCTTTTTCCTACACATACCATTCTCAGGGCATAACCCAACTTCATTAGAATTCCAGTTTCAACATCTCATATTCCTCAGAACACTCTCCTGATCATACTTTTCTAAAGGACCTAAGCCTAATTCCAGCCCTAACTCAAATGGGTTACTATTCATCCCATTACCCCAATCACAATTAAACTAGTGAAAGCTTAAGTTCTTACCTCAGAACTGTTAAGAAAGACTCAATGACTGCCTTTCCAAGACTCAGCATTCCATGGGTTGTCCTCTTTCCTCTCTGAACTTAGCTTCTCTCATGGATTCTCAAAGGATGGGGTTTTCTCTCAATTCTTGGCTGGAATTAGCTCACTCATGGTTCTAATCATGTTTAGTAGTGTTTAGGAGGTGTTTAAGTGAGTTAGGATGAAGTTATGGAGCTTTCCCAGCCCATCAATGGCTGCCTGGACCAGAGGAAGAAGAGAAACAGTAGTTTCTCTCTCAAAATCGCGAAATCCCTTTATATAGGGGACCTAACCGACATGCCGTGCCCTTGGCGCCACTTTGGCGCTCTTGGCGCCACTTTGGCGCTCTTGGTGCCACTTTCCAGTGCATCTGGCGCCCTTGGCGCCACTCTGGCGCTCTTGGCGCCAGTTTTCAGCATCTGTGGTGCTCCTGGCGCCAACTTCCAGCATCTGTGGCGCTCTTGGCGCCGCTCTGGCGCTCTTAGCGCCAGACTCCATCGCCAGAATCCGTCGCTAATCCGTTGCTAAGGCTTTTTGCGACAAAATTTTATAAATTTAAATTTTATTTCTTTTTATTCCTTTTATGAAAAGCCTAGGTTATTATAGTCATCAAAGAAGATAACCACAAAATGTCTAAGGAATGCTTCAAAGACATCATTCATGGTAGCTTGAAAGGAAGAGGGTGCATCAGATAATCCAAAAGGCATCGAAAGAAATTTCAAAGTGGTCATGATGTGTTCTGAATGCAGTCTTGTGGATATCATCTTTATTCGTTCTGATTTGATAGTATCCAGAACGAAGGTCCAATTTGGAAAAACCTCTTGCTCCATGCAATTCATCCTCAGTAGGAATCGAAAAACTATCCTTAATAATGTTGGAGTTTAAGGCGCGATAGTCCACACAAAAATGCCAGGTTTCGTCCTTCTTTTTGACCAGTAAGATTGGAGAGCTGAATGGTGATCGACTGGAATGAATAATACTAGTAACTAGCATCTCCTTACATAACTTCTCAATTTCGTCTTTTTGAAAGTGAGGGTATCGATATGGTCGAACTTGGACAAAGTGTAGGTGATTAATATGATCTGCTAGGGTAGGGTTGTACAGGATGTCATCAAAGAAGATAACCACAAAACGTCTAAGGAATGCTTCAAAGACATCATTCATGGTACTTATGAGTTTGATCTGAAGGTAATGTGGAAGGGGTGGAGAAAATGTCCTTGTGTTTGTCAAGCAAAATTTGGATTTATGGTATTGTGTATTGTTGAGTGGACGCATGGGTGATAGTATGGGGTATATGTGTAGTGGTGGAAGCCAAACACATGAGACATGAAGCTATGGTGTCAAGGGACATGAGTTTGTTGAGAGTAGATGAAGAGATTAAAGTGGGTAGGTTAGGCGGTTCACCTTGTAAATTAATGGAAACACCATTGTGGCTAAAGGTCATGAGTAACTTGGCATAATCTGTCATAATGGGTCCAAGGGTGGCCAACCATTGTACACCAAGGACCACATCAGCTCCTTTAAGGTCAAGTACAATTAAATCCAGGTTAAAGTTTTGTTTTTGAAGCACTAATGGAACATTACTGCACATTGCAGTGCATGAGAGACCTTCAGCATTGCCAACTTGCACATTAAACGATGTAATAGAATGTAAAATAAGGCCTGTATGGTAAGCCATTCTCTCCATTATAAAGTTGTGCATGCTTCCACCGTCAATCAAAACTTGCACTTTATTGTCCTTGATAAACCCAATTAAACGGAAGGATATTGATGAAGAACTTCCAAATAAGGCATATAGACTGATCTCTGGGGAGGAATGAATGGTTGGGCTAATAATTGTCTTTGAGTGGTCTGGTAACAGAGTTTCATGATCTGGAGGTGGGTTGTCTTCATTTGTGCCTTTAAACTACAATAAGGCAGCTTTTTCTTTGCATCTACGGCCAAAAACATAACGCTCGTCACAATTATAGCATAAATTCTTTTCTCGCTTTGCTTGCATCTCGACTGTAGTAAGTCGTTTGATAGGGAGGGAGGATGGTTAGGATGGAGATTTGGTGAAAGGAAATATTTGATTTGAATTACTGTTGGAGAATGGTGGTTGTTGGGATGCGAATGGTTTGGTTGGAGAGTATGTGTCTGCAAAATGGTCTTCATATACCTTGGCCAATGAGAAGGCTGAATGGACATCTTAAGGTCTTTGGGTTTGTACTGTGCGACGGATGTGCGTTTTAAGACTGGCAATAAAAAGTGCACGACGCATTATGGGTGAGAGGGCTGGGACACGGCTGGCCAATGCTTCAAATGCAGATTGGAAGGCACTGACAGAATTTTGTTGCTTTAAATTGGCAAGTGCCACCGTTGGTTCCTCAAATTCAGAAGGGCCAAAGCGTTGATTCAAAGCTGTAATAAAGGTATGCCAATTTGTGAATAACCCATCATTAAATAATCCTTGAAACCAAGTTGAAGCTGATTTATCCAAATTGAACGAAGCTAATAACAACAGTTCATGTTCTGGTATTTGGTAATACTCAAAATATCGATTGGCATTAAATATCCAGTCCGAGAGGTTGCCATTGGAGAAGCGAGGAAAAGTGCTTTATGCTATTTATTGTGACCGTGATCATGCGATCCAGAGCATGGTGTAGGTCCTGACCCAAAATTCCAGAATTGAAACTGTTCGATTGTGGGACGCTTTGTTGTATTTATTATGCGATTAACACTCTGATTCAAAAGGACAAACTGATGTTCTTGAGATTCGTGTAGTTTGGTGTGTGATTCTTGCAATTGGGTTTGTGATTCTTGTAATCCAAAAAATTGTTGTTCTCGAACTCGTTCGGCAATTTGTAATTGTTGTTCAATGGAGTCTACACGTTGTGTTAGATCTTGAAAGCGTGTGTTATCTGTCATGGGAGGAAGAGATCATATGAAATCACCAATGAAGAGAATAAAATCAAAGATAGGGTTTGGAAAAAGCTTAATGGGTGGAAATAGAAGGCTCTATCAGAGGCTGGGAGAGAGGTGCTTATAACATCTATTGCCCAGTCGATTCCTACCTATGTTATGAGTTGCTTCAAGATACCAGTATCTTTGTGTGCTGAGATTGAGAAGATGACCGCAAGGTGTTTTTGGGAAGGTAACCAGACACAAAAAAAAAATCACTAGGTAAGTTGGGATAATTTGGCTAGATAAAAAAATCAGAATGGTATGGGGTTTCGGAAACTCATAGCTTTTAACAAAACTATGTTAGCCAAACAGCTCAATTATCAAATTCCTATGTTTTCACACTGCCAGCTAACCTTGTCATATATTATGGGTGTGCAATGAATTACTAGTGGTATTTAGTTCACTAGCAAAGAACTATTGAAACACCAAGTGGATCCAGGTGTGAGAGTCATATTCAATCATTTTACACACAACATGGGAAATGTTATACTCGATGGAGAAGAAGCATGTGTTACTAAACAAAATGTTGATCAAGATTTATCATCTAAAATATTTTGAACTAAATAATTATTAAATATTTTATTTTTTAAAATTTAATTTAAGAACATTTCTTTTTCCTTTTGTCTCATTTCGTTCAAAGGGTTGAAGGAAGATAGTGCATCAAGCTGTTCGCAAGGACCAACTTGATCCTCGTATTTTATCATTTATCTTTTTAAAAAATCATATTTATAAGAGACATGAAGATCATAAAAAAATTAGAGAGAGAAAAAATATTTTATTTTAAATTAAATGATAAAATACATAATATCTTTGAATTAAATTTTGGAAAATAAAACAACCAATAATTTTATAGTCTAATACAACCAATTAGGATGAATATCAACATTCTCTCTCCCTCCCCACACACACACACATATATATATATATATATATATATATATATATATTCTTTAAGTTTTCAGTGAAGGATTACATACAATTATGAGTATTTTGGCCGTTAGTACGTGAGAAAGAAAATAATGCAACTAAAATTTCAATAGCATAAGTTATATAGCATCATTTAGAAGTTTGCCAATTGCTACAAACAAACCGTTCAAACAAAGAAAATGACGTTTATGAAAGCAACATTATGAAAAACGTATGTCAGATTTTTATTTTTTTTATGAAATGAAATCAAAGAATTTAGTTAGAATGGAATATGCATGTCTTATAGCGAAGGACAAACCTAGAAGAATCGGTTTGAAATTTCTCCAAAAAGAAGTAAATAATTTTGCTCTTAAGACGTACAATTATGTTCTAACATTAGAGACACTAATAAACAATCTAAAATGATCCACTTTTGTTTATCCAATGGGTAAAAAAGTTGCAAAATATGAAAAGCAAAAGCAAATAATGACCAAGAGTCGACCAATAATATGACGTTAAGTTAGTGCAATGCACTGCATACTTAAGACAAAAACAACTGTTACAACATAATTGACATGTCTTAAGGATGAATGAAACAAATTGAAGAAATTGGAAGTCATTTTCGGGAATATATTTGGGATGACGGAGATAAAATATAAAGATTACGAAATATTAATGTGTAACATGATTTAAGATAAATTATGAAGTTATGTAACCAAGCATTTTGAATGTTTTTTAATATATATTTAGAATTTTGTTTTACTCATATAATGTTTTTTTTTCCATAATTTATAATAAATATTAACTAAAAAAAGGTATTATGTTTTTCAATAAATTATTTCGTAAGAAAAAACCTTTTTGTTATATTTTGAATATATTCTATAAATTTTTAATGTCCAAAAGTTATAGTTTTTTATTTTAAGATACAATAAGATAAAAAAGAAGTGAAGTAAATTCATTTTACAATTGCATTATTGAAGAAGAGAAGAGAACTGTTTAAAACACAAAAGTTTTTTTTTTTAAAAAAAAAAAAAAGCGATACTATATCTTTGTGAGAGCCATTTTAAAATTACAAACTAAAGAATTAAACAAATCAAACGAAAACACCATCCATATAATATATATATATATATATTAAGAAAATTTCTTTATTTTTAATTTTTAATTCTCACCATGTATTCACATAAACATTAAGTTCATGTTGAATTTATATGAAAAAAATAATTTATCTAACAAAAAAATTGTATTTAATTTCTTTCACATGTAAAATTTCTTTGAGTGAATGCATAGATGTTTAATCTAAGAAAAAAAAAATACATACTATTTAAAAAAAAATCTTTATTTGATGATTTTTTTATTTATTTCGGTTAGATGAATCCAGAAAAGTAGAAGATGTGACACTTCATGAGGACTAAAACTTTGCAACCCATTTGAGCAACTAATACATACCAGCCTTCGCACCCTGTCACCACCTAATTATCCACGCAGCATTACATTATTGGCATTGTCTTCATCACCACTCCATTCATCATACCAGCATGGGATTGACCATAGACACTGACATTTTATTTTATTCATTTATTGCATAAAAAAAGAAGAAGAAGAAGAAGAAGCGGGAAATGAGGATAAGATGTGGTGTGGCGAAGTCTCAATTGCGATTGCATGTCACGTTGTTGCATGTGGGACACCCACGTTTGACTTCATTTACCGACTCACAAACAAATTCTTTAATTTCGTATATATAGCTCCCTTCCCTATTTTCTTTTTCTTGCACAAAAATACAATACAAAACAGAGCAAAGAGAGAGAGTGTGAAAAGTGAAACAAAAAACAGAACAACAATGGCAACACTGAAGGTTCCTCAGCCTCTTCCCCCTGTTGCAGATGATTGTGAGCAGCTCCGAAAAGCCTTCTCAGGTTTCACTATTCTTCTTATTCTTCAAATCACGTTATTTAAGCTTTAATGATCTACTATCATAATCATAAGTGTAAATTAATCTTAAACAGATTATTTGATACCATGCTTCTTGTTGTTTTCTAGTCATGTGGTGGTTCGATCTGTGCATGGTTGTTAAGAATGTGACATGTTGTTGATTTGTTAAGGGAATAAGTACTCATTTTTGGATCAAAAGACAGAAAATGATGATCATAGATTCATAAATACTAACTAGGCGTGTTCAAAACCGAACCAAACCGGTTCGCCAAACAGATCAAAAAACCCAAAACCGTTTAAACCGCAAAAACCAAAGTAAAATCGAAGACTTTTCATGTTTAAAGTGATATATATGGTATTTGCTACCCGATGATTAGTGAGTTTGAATTATCAGAACTATTTAATTCAAGATCAGGTTATATTATATGGTTATGCTTTTCCGGGTTGTTTTGAAGATCATGCGGTGTATATATTATGGTCTTGTTTTCAGTTTTGAGGACTGTGTCTTGGATTATGCATTTTTTGTGTTTTGACTTTTGATGAGTTTTTAATTAACCAAATGTAATTGCAGGTTGGGGAACTAACGAGGACCTGATTGTATCGATCTTGGCTCATAGGAATGCTGCTCAGAGGAAGCTTATCAGAGAAACTTATGCTCAGACCTATGGAGAAGATCTCCTCAAGGCCTTGGACAAAGAACTCACGAGTGATTTTGAGGTCAGTGCAAAAAAGTGTTTTCCCATAAATACATAATTCTATCAATAACCCTGTGTTGTGAGCCGAATTCACTGGATCATGTACCACATGTTGGGTTCCTTGGAGATATAAGGTCCTTCTAGTGGTGAAGGTAGAAGGGAAGGGGAGAGAGGTCGTGGGTTTGTTTGAATCCTCTCGCTAACAAAAACTAACAATACTAACAACTAACATTTGCCAATTAAAAAAAAAGTTGGGTTCTCTTTAAAGGAAAGAAGGTATATGAGGATGTTTTCTTTCCATATATGAGGATGCTCCTAGTATGGTACTTGTGTTATGTATACTTAAATGAGCACCATTCAAGAGATTGTGTTACACACTGGTTTTGTCTGAGTTTTGGTTAATTAAAATTTAAATAAACAGTTCTAGTTCTAGTTAAAATCTGGCTTTTAAGGTCAAGTTCAAGAAGATATTAAACTGATTAACTGGGGAGCATGACATCACCCCAAAATGTTTGGTAATGAAAACTGATAATAAAACTATCCTGTAGGAATAATATACATATCTTTTATTGGGTGTTTGAAATTGAAACTGATTTGTGCTTTGAATTTTCTCCTCGCTAGAGGCTGGTTCATCTTTGGACACTTGATTCTGCTGAACGTGATGCATTTTTGGCAAACGAGGCCACTAAAAAATGGACTTCAAGCAATCAGGTACTGGTGGAAATAGCCTGCACTAGGTCCTCTGAACAATTGTTTGCTGCGAGGAAGGCTTACCATGTTCTTTATAAGAAGTCTCTTGAGGAGGATGTTGCTCATCACACAACAGGAGACTTCCGTAAGGTACTGATTCTCAAGCATAACCATGTTATTAGTTGAAACAAACTTACAAACATTTTGGAGTCCTGCTGTATTGTTATGAATATGACAATTTTGCAATATTTTTCCCCTTAAGTTGGTTCTCGGGAGTGTTTTTAAGTGGAATTGAAATAGTTAGTAGGTAAACTGTATATTGACATTGAAAGTTAATTGTTTTGTTCACCAACTGTTTATCTTATCGTATGGAATGTCTTGATCAATTTGTTTGGTTAAGCTATTGATTATTTAATATTTTCTGGGGGTCATGCATATAATATGTCCAGTTTGTGTTAGTGATGCAATAACAATTGATGATTGAACAGAAATAATGAGACCTAATTTGTGTCAAAATGAACTGTGGGCTGTGGTTACTGATTAGCCTCAACTGCATTGGAACAAATAAACCTTTTGTGCTGTCAAATTTTTAGAGCTTCCTTTTGTCATAAACAATTGACTATATGTAGAATCATATTTTTTTTAATGTGAACCATTTTTTATTATTTGATAATGAAGAATTTGAACTGTCTTTGTGGTTTTCTTTAAGCTATCTGAGTCTTTTGTTCACTCTTCTTTCTCACTTCAAAAGGTCAAAATTAGCTAACATTTGTTTTCTCTAGCTCATACTACCTCTGGTTAGTTCTTATCGATATGAAGGAGATGAGGTCAACTTGACCCTGGCAAAAACTGAGGCAAAATTGCTACATGAGAAGATTTCAAACAAGGCTTATAATGATGATGACTTCATCAGGATTTTGGCCACAAGGAGCAAAGCACAGATTAATGCTACTTTGAATCACTACAAAGATGCATTTGGACAAGATATCAACAAGGTAAAGTAGTTCATCCTATATTGCTTTCAAATAGTTATATTAGGTAACTTCAAATATGTCAAAAAGAAACATTGTATAAATATTTTACTATTTTACATTGAAGTACAATTTTTGTGCCAATGTTGCAGGACCTGAAGGCTGATCCAAAGGACGAGTTCCTGTCTTTACTAAGAGCAACTGTGAAGTGCTTGATCCGTCCCGAGAAGTACTTCGAGAAGGTTGTTCGCTTGGCAATCAACAAGCGAGGAACCGATGAAGGAGCCCTTACAAGAGTGGTGGCCACAAGGGCTGAGGTTGATTTGAAAAACATAGCAGATGAGTATCAAAGGAGGAGCAGTGTCCCTCTTGAACGTGCTATTGTTAAGGACACCACCGGTGATTATGAGAAAATGCTTGTGGCGCTTTTAGGACATGATGATGCTTGACATACTCCTCCTTTGTGTTTGTGTGTGTACTTGTGGCAGAGGTACTATATAGTGTGCAGTGTACTGCTTTGTGGCTCCATGTTGTGTTTTCTGGCCATTATTGTCTTGCTTTGTTGAATAAAATGGACCACTTTGGCTCACTGGTGGGTTTTTGAAGCCCCTAGAATTGATTGAGTGTCAAACATACATGGAATCCTGCAATATATATGTGGTTCAGATTTTGTAAATCATTAGTGACTTTAGGGTCACTTTTCTGAAGTTAAATATATAGAGACAACTAAGTTTGGTTTGGTTCTTAAACATATGACATATCCCACAAAGATCTGGTAAAGATATGACTCAAAAAATATCTCACAAAGAAATCAGTTTGTATTTACTAGTTAATGGGTAATCAGTAAGAAATTTTTGTAAGTTCTTTTTGAGAGGCAAACTGGCAAACAGTGAACACGTTTTTCTCTTATTTTTTTATATTTTCTGTACAAATCTTGTGACAATTTTGTAATTATAAAAGTGAAAACAGGAAATGAATTTTTTTTTCTAAAGTAAATGATTCTTTAAGTTTGTGAAAGTATTAGAATTTAATATTTTCGGAATTTAGTTTATAGAAAGATGCTAAATAAATCTCAGAAACTAATCTTTAGAACACCTTTCAATTTTTAGAATATTTTCTGTCAGAACAATGTATTTCCAAAAATAGTTTTCGGGAACCCACACTGGGAAGACTATCAATCAACTTGGTACAGGATAATGCTGGGAAGAGGCCATCTAGTCCCAACTGCTTTGCAGCATCAGTAAAATTGATTTTGAATCTCCTGAGAGCCACGTGCCATTACTTAAATTTGTATTTTATTCAGCCTTTAGATGTTATTAATAATTTCATTTCTCATTTTTTAAAATGTCTAATTTGAAACATCTCATGTATAATTTGTCATAAATTTGTTTTGGACTATCAGCGACTTTCCAGTACATTGAACCATTAAAGGAAGAAATTAATAGTAATAATTTAAACCATCTTCATCCCAACAACAAGGCCATGAAATCTCTCCAAGTCATTAGTATCTCGGAAAGGCAGTACCCAAACTCGAGACAAAATATTTTATCAAAATAGAACTTCCATTCCAGGAAAATGTACACATGATATCTATGTAGAAACTAGAAAGATAACATCATATATAAGATGTGCCATGCATCACTGATCCATAGGACAACAAATAATTTCAAGATAAAACCTGCATCAGATGCATCTGGAAAACAAACTTGCCTTTGAAACTTTCAGACCTCTAGATCACATGGGATGATTAGAGGCTAGCTAGGTAAAACTTGTTTCTATAGTAGATTTGGCTCACAGATTCTTAGACAGTCAAGTAGGCATACATACAACATATACTAGTGACCAAGACATTAAAGTATAAAACTAGGAGGGACTTAATTAGGAGAAAAGAAAACTAGTTAGTAACTCAAGTGAGCACAACAACATATCTTCTTGTCTAGCTATCAGTCACACATCACTTGTTAAGCAGGTTCCTCGAGAAAATCCTTTTGCAATAAGGGCTTGTGCGCAATGTTTTGTAGGGGCGAACAGCTTCGGCTAGAGATGCATGCAGAGAGCCCTGTATCAGAAGAAAAAAAAAGACAGTAAATTCTTTATTTCAGAATTCTCTTATAATAAAAGAGTGTGTTGCAAACAGTATATTTTATGCAATGTGTTGCAAGCATTTCATTATATATTTAGTTTCAAACCTTGGTCACTCCGAGAGCACGTTGAACAACATAGTTGGCATATGGGTCTTGTAGCAACCGCTCAAGGTGAGGAAAAGACGACAACTCTTGGACTATCTTTGACCTGACCTCTACAATATGCAGGAGGCATTTTTCAACCACATGACTGCTAAATTTTTGCATTGAGAGGTTGGCGTAGTTCCCTTTGAACTGAGAATGCAGTTTCAATGAGGCACTTGGGTTCTCCATCTCTATAATATACTGAACAGCATAATTTCTGCAATACATTGAGAGATTGAAAGTGTTAGAAATTCCTCTATAATTAAGGTGGGTTTACATTCAAGTAAATATGCAAATTCAAATACATAGGAAATTGAGGAGCACATTCCAAGGCAGGCATGCATAGGAAGTTGTGGAGCATTTTCTAAGGCCTTGAAATTAGTTTATGTGAACTTGAGACTTACACACTCTACTTAGGAAAGTGAAGATTGGAGTTACAAGAAACTTTGTAAATGTAATCCATTTATTGACATCCACCACTTACTCTTGAAGGAAGTCACATCCTTCTCCTATAAATAGGGAGGCTTGTGAAGAGTTAAAGTATCTCATCTCATCCCATCCAAAGAAAAGCAAAACAAGAGTGATAACGAGAAAGAAAGTTCTAGTTTCCACCACACTTGATGAGAGTTGTGAGAAATTGTAAACCATCCTTGTTGGGTGAGGTTGAGAGATATTTTCTTGTATTGAAAGAGTCATTGTAATCTTGCTTTTAATAGTAGAGATATTTATTGGCATGGTCCTGTGGTTTTTACCTTTCATGTTGAAAAGGTTTTTCACGTTAAAAATTCTTGGTGTCATTCTTCTATTCTCTATCCTTGTGTATTTTTTTTTTTTTTGCTAAGTGTCTATTCTGAGTCTACAGAGAGAAATAGTGCTGGTGTTTCCCAACAATGGTATCAGAGCTTGCTTGGTTCAGGGGGAGCTATTATCCTATGTGATTTAAGATGGAGGGAGTTGTCACTCATGATGGAGATATGTTCAAGCTAATCGCAAAAGATTATTCCTATTGGAAGCTGATGATGGAAGACCATTTGTACTGCAAGGATTTTCACGAGCCAATTATCCACGAGAATAAGCCGAAAGGGAAAATGGACAACGAATGGGAGCTACTTAATTGGAAGGTCGTAGCTATGATTCATAAGTATATTGACCGAAGCTTGTCAACTTATACCAATGCGTATGAGTTATGGACAAAGCTTGAATCTTTGATTCAAAAGAAGACGTCGAGTAATAAAGCTCATCTTGTCAGAGGCTTGGTCAAGTTGGAGTATATGAACGGTCAGAACATTATTGAACATCTAAGCACCTTTAAAGGTATTGTTAATCAATTGAAGAAGGTAGATATGAATATAGATGATGAATTACAAACTCTTCTACTCCTCACTTCTCTACCTGATAGTTGGAACACACTGGTTGTCACTCTCAACAACTCTGCACCAAAGGAAAGCTTAGCATGGATAATGTCACAGATGGAAAGAGAGTTCTAATTTCCACCACACTTGGTGAGAGTTGAGAGAAATTGTAAACCGTCCTTATTAGGTGTGGTTGAGAGATATTCTCTTCTATTAAAAGAGTCATTGTAATCCTATTTTTAATAGTGGAGATATTTACTGGTTTGATTCCGTGATTTTTACCTTTCACATTGAATGGGTTTTTCACGTTAAAAATTCTTGGTGTCATTCTTCTATTCTTTATTATTGTTTTTTCCGTTTCTGCTAAGTGTCTATTTTGAGTCTACAGAGAGGAAAATAGTGTTGGTGTTTCCCAACAGAAAAGTTGCAATTTTAGAGAAAAATAAACAATTAAACCCAAGATGTAAAATAATCAAGTACAATCTGTGTTTCAAGGATCCTAGTTCAGAATCTGTACTCTAGAGTTAACCTCTGAATGTCTTTTTTATGATTCGTGTTGTCTGAGATGAAATCAAATGGAAAGGAAATGAAGCTGAAATACCTCTTATCAGCAGGAATAATTTTATGGTTTATTTGTCTATCCTTACACATGGTTTTTTATTCTCTTTCTCTTGGCTTTTAAGTACCCTTATGTTCTATAAATTTGAAGAACCTCTACCTGTAATTGCACGAGTTTATAATTTTTTGTTTAAAAATAAAAAACAATTAACCCTGCTAATCTACATTTTTCTTTGGAAGTGAAATATCTATTGAAGAAATTTTAAACTTATAGTATCTTTTTTAGTTTATTCTAATATATGCCCTGGCATGACATGTCTACCTTTCCAAATCACATACATACTTTTCTTTTGGAGCCTAACTTTATCCCATTTTCAATTAACCTCAAACCAACACTCACCTTACACCTTCAATTTAAGGATATGCACTAAAGCTCTTCCTCACATAATTAAAAGAAAAATTGTACGCAACCTTATCCTTGTATATGCAAAGAGGTTGTTTTTAGATTCGAACTCATGACCAGCAAGTTACTAAGACACAACTTTACTGCTGTGTCAGGGCTCGTCCTCACAAGCATTATATAATAAATAATTAAAATGTGTATTTTGCAGTGAAAAAGTATTTATTAAATCCAAATATCCCAAAGGCTAATTACCCAAATGGATCTTGAGCAAGGAGAAGCCCATGTCTGCATATTTCCTTTACCAGCTTATCTTTGTATTTTCCGGTGGAATAATCAATGCAACGTTGTAGTACACAACACCCATGTTGATGAGTAGCTATCTCAACACAAAACTTTGTAGCAGCATAAAAAATAAACTGCAATAAATGATAAAGGGAAACGAGTATGATGATCATAATTAGTTTCAATAAAATCAGTAGGTTCAAGGGAAAACAAATGATGAATTAGATGTTAAGGCACGTGCACAAGCTTGATAAATTTTGCGATCCACCATTAAAAAACAATTCTAGAAAGCTCTAAAATAATATTTCTATTATGATTTATAAATAACCATGATCATAACCATAACCATAATACTAGTATTTTACAACAAAATGCTGCCTTTGAATCAATTGAATTAGCAACTACACATTTCCTTTAGATTCTCTATTTTTCTCTACATTTTAACTTTCACCAGTATAATTTCAATGAAGTTTCTATCTAACCTAGCTACTTCAAAGAAAATGACTTCCCTCAAATTCATTCATACTCAGAGAGACTGTTAAACCTCATTTTGTGTAGCTTTTAACAAGGTCGTTACACAGAGTACAGAATTCTACCAAATTCAATATATTCAAAAGTCAAAACTACAATTATTATATCCATTTGAACTCGATAAAGATTTCAGAATATCTTCTCAAAGACTTTATCATTGAGGATTTCAGAGTGCATTAAGTTTGGTTCTCTACCATCACCTAAAAACCATAAGGACTGGTCACTCTGCAGTACCTACGTTATATTTAATACAGTATTTATCGTGGTAAGTAATAAATGAAACAGAGATATCTTAGTGGCAATGAGTCAAATAATTTAATTTATTAGAGGCTGGCACAAAATGAAAGGGATCACCCGAATTTATTAGTAACTTTTTCAGGCCCGTGTCAATGGTCAATAATCAATACATTCTCAACCAGAACATTTATTCCCATTGCTTCTTACATAGTAGAGAATTAGCCTTTTAAGAATTCCTAACTGGGAAAGATAATAAGGAACATATTCAGGCTAACTGGCCAAGAATAGAATCTTCACCATTATGGTCATACGAGAGTACACCTCAATAGATGGTGAATTTTGTTCCTTCCACAGTTGACTTACCTTTTAGAAATTTCTGAAAGTGACCAGAGATAAACATAGGCTTGTAAATATGAAAATCCCAGAGATGAAGTATCCAACAAATTAGAAACTGCTGAATAATGAAATTAGTTTGAAAATCAGGATATTTTGAAGTAGAGTGTATATATTAGATTCGGAGATTACCATGCAATTAAAACAGGTTCAACAAAGTGAAAGATTTAAGACTCTTTTCTGAAATATATTTCTATCTGGTTGACACCAAATGATCAAAAGAGGTGGGAGAGCTCACAGTATAAGAAGCTAAGGCTTCACTAAACCATGATTGAAACAGTTTGTGAAACTTTAATAAAACATGAATGCCCTCTGCTCGAAGCAGTGTTGATTAAAGACCATTTTCTGTCAAGATAATGATGAATTCAATCAAGATGTGTAATGATACCTTCATACAGCTTAGAACAAAATTTGATATTAAACTTCAAATCTCAATCGCTTGGATAATTGTAGGTTTATTTTCCTTTTATTCACTAACTTCAACACTACATTGCCATATAGTTATTCCATACTATTCAATTAAATATAACAGAACAAGAACAACCATTAGCTGTTCACTTAAAGAAACACAAGAAGCAAAAGAGAGAAGTGTTGTTATACCTCATTATCTTTACAGCTAAAGTATTGCAAGCAACGCTGTATGACATGATTTCCATTCAGATCCTTAATAAGAGCAAGAAAACCAGATTGAATGGCAGACCTCAGCATTGCAATTTGTTTTCTAGATTCCACAGTGGTGATCAACTTCTGCACCACCCGAGTCCTGATACAGCAACACTATCAAATTCATCATTTCAAAAAGAAAAAGAAAACACGTTCAATTATGACATATATATATATAGGAAAAATGCTATAGTTCAATTGGAGGACACATAATTACATATACCCGTGTATATTCAAAGAGGTTTTGACTAGCTGCTCTGGTTCTTCAGTCAACATTGACACAACCTGCAACCTTTCATCTTCTCCACACACATCAAGCAGCTTTTGCACGAGGTAGTTCCCAAAAGGGTCAATCATAAGCTCAACAACATCATCTATGACTCCATTGAACAATACTAGTACATCTTCGGAGGTGCCCTCATCAATCATCCTCTGCAGGAAGCGGCAACCGTTCTGATCCTTAGCCAGGTAGTAAATGTAGCCTTGGAACTTAGCCAAAGAACTAAAATTGTACAACAACGGCTGCGGAGAAGGCGAAATGTCGCTCGCGAGAATGCCATTCTTTTCGTGCCTAGTGGGAGCAACACGAGAAGGAATGAGTTGAGGAAGTTCCTCTCCCACTCCCACTTCTTGAACTGGTAAGGATAAACTCTCTTTGCAACCCCACAAAGAATTGCAGCCTCTAAAACCATTACAATATTTCGCATCCTTCTCTTGCAAGATAAAACCACCATCACATTGAAACCCCAAAGGGTCCCCTCTAGAATGAGAAAAATCCCCACCATCGGGGTTTACAGCTACCCTTGTTGTTCCTCTTTCTTTTGCTGCAGGGAAATAATGTGAAGATAGAGTGTTGACATTCATAGCAACCTTGGGTTGTTGTTGCATCAGAAAGGGACTTTTCACATCATAGTCTATTGCAAAAGGCCTTGTAGCATGAAAAGGGTTCTGAAGTGGAACGTGTCCATAACAAGGGTTACTCCTTTGGGTATGATAAGACGACTCCATTGGGGGTCCAAAAGTTTGTCCCTTCATATCAGAAGAAACTGAAACACCCCAAGTAGGTAATGGGGTACCCGTTTCTTCATGAACATGTGAATCAAAAGAACAAGGTGAATGTGGGAATGCATGTGGGTATGATGAATCCATAACATTAGCACCATATCCATAACCATTTCCTCTGGCTTTGACACCAACATTCCCTTGTTCGTTAAAAACACTCATTCTAGCAAAATCATTAGACAGCGCCACATCAACATCAACACAATCATCATGGATCATGGAGAAAACACTCGAAGAAGATTGTGGTTGTGAGGTGACGTGGCCACGGTGAAGGGTGTTGTTGTTGAGTGTATTAGGATTGGAAAACCCGTTCAACCACATTCCTAGCTCTTCGTTTCTCATGGCGTATTTTTCGGACATTTTGATCAAAAACCCAGAAGAAAGAAGGGAAGTAAAAAGACAAAGAATAAAGAAGAGAAAGAGGATTCAAATATGAGCAACAGGGTTTTGAATGGAGAGTGGCAAAATGAGAAGAAAAAGGGATTAGAAATAGAAAATAGTGGGTAATGAAATGATGGTGTTTTTGTGGACAGGTGGCAGTACTGGTCGGTTAGGGTAAAAACAGAGTAGCAGCGAGGTGAGTATGAATCAGTTCTGTGAGGATTTGTTGCACATTTTGGGAGAAAGGGTGGGAGCGAGAAACGCAGGGATACAGAAAGAGGTTTTGGGTTATTTGATAGGGACAAGGGTAGGGTACGGTTTAGGGAAAATCACCACTACCACTACCACACTGCAACTGCACTAGCCGTTTATTTCTGCCAAAAAGGGCACTTTTCTGAGAGCATTAGGGCATAACAGGTCGGTGCTGCTTCTTCTCTCTGTCTCTTTTGTGCGATTCGAGAGATATTGTGCTTTGTTTGTTACGTTCTTTTGTTGTTTTGCGCATTTATTACTAATTCGGTGTATGAAAAATCTAATTGGGTGCATGGTTCAATCATATGGTAATGGAACAGTGAATATTTATAACTAATTGGGTGTAAAAATAATTGTAATTAATGTGAACACGATTAGTCAATTACAAAAACAAATGGTAGATATTTATGAATGAACAAGAAAATGATGCTAATGATTTGTTGATACGAAACGTGTTTTTTTTAGCCAGAAACATGGTAGATTTTTGGGGTTTCAAATATTTTTGAGAAGTTAGATTTAGTTTCTGTAAATATTCTCCTAAAAAAAAGTTTCTGTATATATAATACGTTTTTAATCTTTTTTTTTTTTGAAGGGGACGTTTCTAATCTTTTTATTTTAACAAAACATGTGTTTTTAGTTTCTAATGATGAAACTTTAATGTCCATATTGAAGTACAAGTTATTTTAATATCAGCTAAAACTTTTGTTTGGTTGTGCTTATAGAATATAGATACTATTTTCACTCAAGAATTATTTATGCTTCTCGCTAAAATAAAAAGAATTATTTATGCACCTTTTAAGTAAATAATATGTCATATTAAACATTGAGTATATCAACTTCAAAGAGTTGATTAACTGCCTTTTCAAATTTGGACTTTCTATTTTCCCTTAAATCATGCTATAATTTTAGAGTGTAGTTTTCATTCACGGTCAATGTAAAGATTTTTTGTATTGTGAAAATTATTTTAATATAATCTTTAAATAATATTAATTATTACAAAAAATATGATTTTAATATATATCCCAATTTATGATTAAATGATAGTAAAAAAAAAAACTTATATGATTTGTGCATTCTATTCTAATTATCTTAAAAATTTGATTACAAAAAATAAAATATTAGGTATATCTCTTTAATATTCATCCAAAATGAGATAAAATACAATATTTAAAAATGAACTTACCATGCTTTTTAAAACTTATGAGCGAATCTACCTCTTTCTCAAATATATTATTAGTTATTTTGAACTTTTTTTAGAGAAGTTATTTCGATACTATTAATTATATTACATAATGTTACTTTTTTTATAATACATAATATTAATTAAGGTGCTCACACATTTTACTTTATTGTTTGTAATCAACTCTAACATCGTCCCTATGTTGGAATTTCCATATATGAAATTACGGAAACAATTAAATGTAAAAGAGTTAAATTTTGTTTGGACCAATAAATTCAATGCAATAATAAATAATTATTTTAGGTTATCATGCTCGAGTTCAATCTTTGAACTTAACTTACCTAACCGGCTAACCCTATTTAAAATCAAACAAGAGTATTGAAAATAAAACTAACAAGAGTATGTTTATTAAAACTGAATGGTGATTCTGAATTTCTGATTCAATGAGATACTCACCATATTTCTATTTATATACAAGACAAGCTTGCGATACAAGCTCTAACTCGAGCTGAATAAGTAACAACTTGATAACTTTCACAACTAACTTGTGTAATTAACTAATTAATTTGTGCATAGTCACATCAATTGTATAACTAAACAACTAAATGTTACTTTTTTCATTTATGTTTTAATAATTTTTTGTTTTGATACATTAGATTTTAAAAATCTCATTTTAATATTTTATATTTTTTAAAGGGTTTCGTTTTAATATTTTTTCCCTTTTTCCTTAGAAACATTAGGACTTTACTAACTTTTAAATTTTGAAATACTTAATTTAAAATAATAATGACTAATTTTTTTATCATCTCTATTTATTTTAAAAATTATAAATCATAGAAAAATGTTAAATTAATTTTTTAACCCTTTAATTTATTTTTTAGATTCAATTTAGTTATTTAGTTTTATTTATATTTAATTTGTTCTTCTAATTTTTTAAATAAATTCAATTTTTAAAAAATTAGAAGATTAAATTGAATTTAAAAAACATTAGACAAATAAATTAAATGAATTTTAAAAATTAGAAGATCAAATTAAATAAAAAATAAATTAACAGAAAGAAAAACAAAACTAATTTAACCAAAAATAAAACTATTGAAAACAACCTTTCTTTTCAGCAACACACATCATGAGGCTGCAATCCAGAAGATGCACTGGGAGTCAACGATCAAGTCCTGGCTCAACGCCGTGAAGATTGTCATTGGCACTCTGTTTCATGGCGAGAGAACGTTGTGACTACTTCTTCGGTTCGCCAGAGAGGAAGATCGCGGAGTCCTATTTCTCTATGATTGGCAGAGAAGGTGCAACGTCGTTGTTTAAATTCCCGAAAGAAAAGCGGCAATGTGCAAGAAAGCGCAGAAAAAATTGTTCAGGACGCTGGATTTGTACAAAGTGATCACTAAAAACCTTATACAAATCGAGTCCATCTTCTCATCGGAATCAATCTCCTCCATCAGAACACAGGTGATAGTTTCTCCGGTGAGGCTCGACGAGGCCGTTCGGACGATGCTATTCAACTTCGAATCTGCAATTCAGAAGGAAACTTCCAAGATCCTTGTGCCTGACGGCGGGATCGACTCGCTCACGAGCTTCGTCATGAACTACATCACGTTCCTCGTTGATTAATACCGCATTCCAAATTGCGAGGGAGAGAATCGTTCATCGGAGATAGCTGAATGGATGCAGTGGCTGAATTAGTGCTCCTCTGTAACTGTAATTAGTTCAACGGAAAAGTTGAACTCTACAAGGATATTGCACTCTCTTACTTGTTCCTTGCGAATAACAGTCAATACGTCGTCGTAAAGGTCTGCGACTCCAACCTAGGGTTGATCCTCGAGGAGGATGGTTGACGAAGCATGAATTGAAGGTGAAAGAGTGTGTTTCGAAGTACGGGGCATGGGTCGGAAACAACTTTCAATGTTTGGCATCTGATGCAATCTCTGGCCGCAAGCATATGCAATGTTTTGGTGTATAAGATGAAGATTAACATAAGACCAAAATAAAGATAGTTAACAAAACACTAACTTTTGTAACAAAAAAACTGAAAAAAGAATCAAATAAAATCTTTCAAAAATTAAGATTAAAATAAAAATTTTAAAATTTAACATACTAAATTAAAAAAAAATACTAAAACATAAAAGGATGAAAAATAACATTTAGTTTAACTAAACTATATACTCTATGATTCTCCCTAGCTTCAAGCTCAGAGTGTCCTCAAAATCACAGTTTCTATTCTTTTTTAACTATCTTTTAGAAAAATTAAGTAGAAACCGAAAAATATAATAAATTAATTTTCTTGGTTCTAATTAAAAAGTTTGTTGGTTTCTTATTTTAGTCTTTTTTCATTTTTACTCCACAAAAAATGTATATGTATAAGTAAATTAAAGAATAGGGCTAAAGTAAGGATATAATTGATAAAAGAGTAATTAATATGATATTTTTTTATGATTTGTAATTAATGTGATATTAAACTTTGTAAATTACAAATACATTGAATTTTTTTAAAAATGACAGTTAAAGAGGAACATAGAGAATATGAAAATTTGAACTTTAATTTTTTTTTTATTTGTGGGAATAAAAACATGTATCCGAATATTTATAATATTTGGTACATCTTATTTAATCAAGTGACCTACACTTCTTTAATATATGAAAAGTTGAGCACTAGAGCTACGCTTCTTTACACAGTTTCAGCTTTGAGAGAAGCTACTTAGAATGTTTGCTAGCTAATCCTAAGCTAGTAAGTGAGTTAAAATTATTGACTTGACAAGAACTTTTCCCCTATGAATTATAGAAGTATAAATATCCACTTTGAGTTCACAAAATAATGTTTATGAACTTGAATAAATTTCTCTGAGTACTTTTAAGTGAAGAAAATTTTAGAAAAAATGAAATAAGCTTATCTATAAAAATTATCTTTTAAAAAAATCAATATGAAAGAGCTTTAACAAATTCACTTAAACATATAAAAAGCTCAGCTTTTTTTCCTTCTTATTTTTTCTCTTGATAATATTTATGAAAAAATTTATCCAAATAAATTAATCCTATATCACTACAATAGGGATAGCTAAATTCATATAGCGTTCATTTTCAACACTAGATTGGGCCAAGAAATTGTTTCTTGAACCACCAAGAAATAAAATTAGGTCCAAGTCTCCAAGAAATATACATGCACTAAAAGTAGAACGATAATCATCAATATCTAAAGCTCAATCAACATCACAAAAAGCGCTTGCAAATTGTAAGGAACTATAGAGGATGCAGGTTGTAGAATTAAACCACTATCAAGAATACCCTTTAAATACCTCAAAATTTGTTTGAGACCTTTCCAGATGGATCACATAATTAATTAAGCGACAAACCTTATTCAGTTATTCACATTATAACCAAGTTCTAGCCAACTTACAGTAACATATTGTAAATGCCCCATTATGAACTGGTACAGCGCAGGATCTTCTCGTGTAATTGGAACCATATTTGGACACCTTAAGACCAGATGGTAGAGGAGTGGATATATATAGCTTAAGACCAAATGAATAGTTTTTATAAGCAAAACTTTAGGTTCAAGATGCATCAAAATAGTAATAATGTCTAAATTGAAATATGAGGTAAAGTTATTTCAATATTGTCTAAAACTTTTGATTTAAGTATCTTCATATAAGAATCGCGTTGAAGTTTTCTGGATTAAAATTATTTAATTATTGATTAATTTTTGGATTATTAATATCAATGATGTAAATAAAATATAATGGTATATTAATGGATGGATATTAGTCATTTGGACTTATTATGTAAGGATGTTTATGAAGGGTTGGACCTTCACTTGGTGCCCAAATGATGGATATCTCCTCTGGTGATTATAAAATTTTTCCATTAAATAATTTTATGATGACTCAATATTGTGTGGAAAGTTGTTGCCATTTGACACAGAGAGAGAGAGTATCTCCCTAATTTGGTCTTCATGATTCGATTGACGTAATAAAAAGAAACTTCACCTCCTCTTCATGTACATGTTCTGTAGCTAGCCCTCTTATGAATCAGGATTGTTATTAGGCTTAATTATTATTTTTCTCATCTAATTTATTTTTTAAGTTCAATTTAATCATGTTATTATTAAAAGAATGAATTATGTTTTTTAATTTTTAAAAGTGTTTTAATTAGATTGATGCCCAATAATATATTATATCTTCTTTGCTGAGTTAAAAAAAAAAAAAAAACATTGATGCGAGTAAAATTTGATTCGATAGGCAGTTTTAATATATATATATATATATATATATATATATATATATATATCCTTCTTGCCTGGGTATTGTAATGGCTTTAATTGATTATTGATTAAAATAGTTGTTGCTATAATGTGTTGGTAATGGAAATTGCCCGGGGCAATTTCTATGAATTTTAGTTCATGTTTGAATTGATTTTTTATTGTCTTGTTTTTACTCTTTGCTTTTAAATTACTATTATTTTGTCAACATTTAATTAACTTTTTAGTCATTTTAAATTTGAAAGAAGAAAAAATATGTGCGTCATTTTGCAATTTGATTTATAGGCTACATTGAGAACGTAGGAAAAAAAAAATAACAACTCCATTTATTTGTGAACTTACATGGACTAAGATAGTGTGGAATAGTGTGAGCTGTTACAGATCAATCAGCATATGACTATCTAAACTATACTGGGTGGAGATAAAAGCTTTCTCAAAAACATGCTAGCATTCGTTTAGATTGTAATTAAATATCAAATATCAAATTATAGAAAAACAAGTTTTACCATCTCTATTTTAAAGGTTCATTGTCGGCTTGCTTAAGAACAAATAAAAGAGCCTACAATAAAAAATAATAATAAAACATAAAGATGCAAAACATAATATAATGATCTTATGTTAAATTATTTATTTTATAAATTATTATAATTATTAAAATATTTGTTAAGGTTTTCGAACATTTTAAAATTCAGTCTGTGCCAATATTATTTTTGAGTTAATCAGTTTTCCTTGCGCTCTACCAATTGAGCTAGATGGGCAATTGATAAAAAAAAAATTAAATACTAAAGAAGTACAAAACCAAAAGAATTTAATTTTTTGATCCGTAATCCAAAATAATTTAATAATAATTCAGATAATGAATTGAAAAGAAAATTCGAAAAAGTTGAAATTATTTGAAGGTACCCATTGACCATTCCACAAATCAATTTGCTCTAACATCTTTAGTGGTAGATTCTAAATTGAGATCTTATACTACTTTTTGTTGGACCGTGCCACCAAAAATCTCTTAAAATATGTTACATTTTTTTTTTTATTGGTAGATCACAAATTGAGATCTTAGATAATTTTAATGGGTCCCACATGGACCCCACTTTTAAAATATTTAAAATTAAATTAAATTTAATTAATTAAATAATTAATTTTAATTAATATAACATGAAAAAAAATATAAATATTAATAAAGCATATAATTAATTTTAACTTTTAATTTATTTTATTTATTTTTTTCATTTTTTTTGTCCTGTCACATAAAAAATCATTTTTTTAATTCCGTACATATTTTCAGGATTTTTTGGGGAAGAACCGGATCTCCACGTGGAGATATGCATTCCCTCTTTAATGGTGGATATAGGAAAAGAGAGATCTTCAGCCGAAGATCCCTCCCCAAAATCTCCCACTAAAGTTATTCTACTTCAACTCTTATTTATTTTGTAAGCAAATTTAAAATGGAAGACGTTCCAAGTTCAGGTGCCACTAGTCTAAAAAGCAGAGAGGACTTTATATGGTACCTACATGTTTAACCAATCACCAATGTACTGTAACGTACATCTACTAACATATAAGCTTAACTAATCATCTTAACAAATGTTGGATGGTGTGAAAGATAATACCAGGATGTTTGTAGCAAATACTGTACCAAATAAAGATAATTAATTGGAAAAATGATTAAGCAAACAGACGGAAAGATGGTCAGTTTGAGATACATACTTATTTGTAGCTGGAGCGTTCCAAGATATCATGAGCCCCATAATGATTTGAACCAAACCATAAGATATTATTGTGGATGGATCATCTGGGAAACCAATCAAAAGAAGTGCTGCTAGGGGATTGCTGATCCAGAGCTTATCTGTGCCAGAATTATCCTCCCAAAATTTGGATAGCGCTTGGAGAGGATATCTCCCATCTTTCCTCCAAACAACCCCCCAATAGAACTGGCAACCACAAACAAACCAATGAGGGAAGCAGTTTTCTCATGGGAGAAGCCAGTTAGCTCTAACCACATCGGTGCAAATGATAAAGCAGACCAGGGAATGGAGCCAGTGATACCCTGTGCAAGAATAATTTGAAAAGATGAAATCTTCAAAACTGACTTGGATTCCTGAACCAGATCTTTCACTTCAGACCAAAATGTTTTTTATTTGGAGCTTGCCTTCTATCATTTGTACCATTGTCTGAGAAGTGTGGATCATTGGCAAAGAGGTATACTAAAGCACCTACTATAATGCTTATTAATCCAACAATATGAAAGAAAAGTCTCCAACCAGGGATACCAAAGACTCTTATTGGAGCTATCAACACTGAGAAGAGGCCACCAATAATTGAACCAACATTGCCTGTTAGTTGAAGCCATCCAAAAGCCATTCCACGATTGCTATCATCAGTTGAGTCGGCAAGACGGGACTGAATTGCAGGTGTTACAAGTGCAAGGCCAATCCCATTAAATGCTCGCGATAAAGCTACCTATAATACAATGACTTCAAAGTGAATACAATCAGCCATCACTACTACAAGCAGGCCCTTCTACGTCGGTTGTATAGCCCATTCTAAGACGGTTGTACGACCGTCGTTGTATGACGCGTCGTTGAAATCCGTCATTTTTACGACGGTTATAAAACAACCGTCTTCGTAGGCTGTAGTTTCTAAGACGGTTAAAGTAATAACCGTCTCAGATTAGTGTAATATACTAAGACGGTTATT
>PYAF01001420.1:140118-162934 GCA_007407185.1 Glycine tomentella | reverse complement strand
GGGTCGATGTAGCGCCTTGCCTTGTGGCGAGGACCCTAGCTCTTTTTTCGATACATCCGGGGTCCGATGTAACGCGTCGCTATGAAGGGAACGCCCCAACGAAATATCATAAAGGTTCATCACATAAGAATAGCTAACTTTTTATGGCCGGTTCGCAACTCCTGACGCCAACCCTCCTCCTTTATCCTGGCTTGGGACATTTTATTAAATATTGTGTATAATCCATGTTGCTAAAACCTTTAATGACATGAACTATAAACAACATTTAATAAAATGTCACAAAATCTTATTAGTAACATTTATTCATATTTTTCCAAAAGAATTTAGTAATACTTTTACTAAGTGCTAGACAAAAATTGTTAATAAAGATCACATGTATAATAGTGTTTGAGTCATGTTTTTTAAAATATGACATGAACTATACACAACATTTAATAAACTGTCACAAAATCTTATTAGTAACATTTATTCATTTTTTTTTCAAAAGAATTTAGTAATATTTTTACTAAGTGTTAGACAAAAAATGTTAATAAAGATCACATGTATAACAATGTTTGAGTCATGTTTTTTAACATTATATGTGTACTGTCATTACTACATAAAAGAATTTTAACATTGATTCTGGAGGAGTTTCAACATAAAAAACTGATGTTGAAACGGTAGTCATTGAAAGTAAACATTTTTTAACATCAATTTTAAAATTGATATTGAAAATCATTATTTACATCGATTATGGTTGAACCTGATGTAAAAATGTGACCAAAATTGTGTATTCTGAAGTAATTTCTACATCAATTTTGTCAAAATCGATGTTGAGTGTGTTATACCACATCGGTTTTGCCAAAACGATGTTAAATGTGCCTTTATAACATCGATTTTGGTAAAAATTGATGTTGTATAACACATTTCAACATCGATTTTGACAAAACTTGTTGTTTTTGCAATTTTTTTATATTTATTTATATATCATGCACGATAAGATTTGATTAAATATTGTATCGTGCATGATAGAGAGTTTTATAAATTCATATAAAACATATAATCGTATATATTATATATTTATACAATATAAATAATACATAAAATTTTATATATAGCACTTTTGAGTTCTAAATTCAAAATCAATTTACAAATACATTATTTCTATATATATTATCACCAAAATCAGTGAGGAAAATGGAAACAAGACAGAATAACAAAGTCATTGGAAACGGAAAACAAAAACATGTAATAGTGATGTAGGAAGCTATTGTTAAATAGGTGAAGAGGGGAATAACCTTTGCTTTGGTGGCTAATCTAGCCATAAGGACAACTACTGCATTGCCAGTATCATTTTCTTCTATGAAATTGATGGTGGAGTTGATAAGTAACAAAATAACTATGCCAACAAAATCTTGATAATCTCCACCTTGAACCCTACAAAGTTTAGGAATTATTATATTAAATATAATGGATTGTAAATTGTAACAACACAATTCTTAAACAAAGTAAAAATTGACTGATTGATAATGAAACTTGACTTTTAAATTAAAACTTATGGCAATATCTAGAATTGCTACCAACAAAAAGGTAATCTTGTATTCCACAATCCTTTGTAAATTAATAATATTTGTAATTTCCAAGTTAAAAGTAACAGAAGGAAATGAATGAAAATAGTTTCATATTATCTACCAGGAAAAGTGTAAAACATCAAATTTACCCTTAAAATTATAACCATTGGTGATTTTAATTCTAGACTGTAAGACCTTGAATTTTAAGCTCTGTGATTAAGGTATATAATCATGCATTAGTTTGTCCAAAAGGGAGCATTTAGCAGAAAACCCTGTAAGGGTTGCGGCGCTGATGATGCCAGAGCACTGGAACGTGGCGCCCGGGGCGCCAGGTTCACGCTGGGGGCGCCATGATCTCTGGAAAGTGGCGCCTGGAGTGCCAGGTTCGCACTGGGATCGCGGGAGTCTTTGGAGGTTCACACTTGGGGCGCCAAGTTTTCCAGCTGGCGCGGATGGCATCAAATGCGGCGCTGGGGGCGCCAGAGGTTCTGGAATGTGGCGTTGGGGGCGCCATGCTAGTGCTGAGAGCGCCGCAGGTCGGGCAGGGCCACTATTTAAAGCCCAAAACGCGAAAATTGAGGAGAAAAGACTTCTTCTTCCTCCTTCTGCCCTAGACCTCCATTGTTGACATCTCCAAACTTCCCAGAGCCATATATCTTGACCAAAACACCTTCTTATGGCCTATTCTTGTGAGAGAAACATTTGGGAAGCTTGAATCATTCATCCTTTCTCTTGAGAAACCCCTTTTGAGTGAGTTTTGGAATCTCCAAAGAAAAGCTCAGAGAACTTGAGAGTGGCTGAGACTCATTGCGTGGAAAGGACACCAGAGCTTGAGGAGGTTGTCCTTGGGTCTTCTTTGTCGCCATTGAGGTAAGAAACTCAAGTTTCTCCATTTGATTTTGATTTTGGGGGTTTGCATGAACAGTGACCCATATGTGATGGGGTTAGAATTAGCCCGAGATCCTGTAGAGGATTATGTTCAGGGGGTTGTTGTGATGATGTTAGAGCCTTCAGAAATCATTATTGATGAAGTTTGATTTTGGCTCTGAGTTATGCATGTATGGAGAAAGGGACTGATTACATGGTTACTATGAACCTTGGAGCTGTTGACATGTTGTTCATGGGATAGTGTAGAGGTTGTTTATGAGCTGTTTTAGTTGTATTAAAAGCTCGATTTTGATATGGCTAAAGTAAGGACATGTTTGTATTACCTTGAGCAGAGTCTTAGAAGAGGCTCTGGAGCCTTGGTTAGGCTGAGAGGGATCCCGTTGAGGGTCTGAGAATCACTTGTGAAGTGATTAGTTATGTGTCCTGTGGAAAGGATTATAGTTCCTTTTGTTCTAATGGCTTAGGACCGTTATTGATACGCTATGTGTTTGCTTATGTAGGATGTGAGCTTGATATCTCTGGTGGTGGTGGCCACGATACCGGGAAAGTCGGTGTTTTGCTTAGAGCAGGTAAGCTCTTGGTCCTTGCATGTGTGTCCTTTGCTGTGTTCCACCATGCTCTTGATGGAGTGATGGTTTCGTTGTGAATATTTACATGTATATGGAAATTGTATATTGTGTGATTGATTGTTGAATGGATGTGTATGGCGTGGAGATGCTGAAAATGTGATTTGAACCCTGTGATGGGGGAATGATATGTATTGATTTGAGATGCTTGGAATGGAATGTGAAATTGTGGTATGAGCTTGATATGTATGACTATGAGCTGTTCAGCCTGTGATAGGCGTTGTTGACTATTAGATTGACTGTGAATTCTGGGAATGAATGGAATCCTATGGTAGTAGGATAGATGACATGAGATTGAGTAAGATCTGATGTGAGATGTTCCTGTTACATAGATGTAGCCTCCTACGGGAGATGTTCCTATATATACAGATGTAGCCTCCTCAGGCAATTGTGTGGAGATAGAATATGAGATGTTCCTGTTATATAGATGTAGCCTCCTAATTGGAGATGTTCCTATATATACAGATGTAGCCTCATATAGATTGATGAGATCCTGGCAAGAGATGTTCCTAGTATATAGATGTAGCCTCTTACTTGGAGATGTTCCTATATACCTAGATGTAGCCTCTGCAGGATAGTGATGGAGACCTGCCATGAGATGTTCCTAGGATATAGATGTAGCCTCCTAATTAAAGATGTTCCTATATGCCTAGATGTAGCCTCTGCAGGTAGTGGATTATGCTATGAACGGTTGTGGGCCGTGCTTGGGTCACCTGAGTATTGACAGGTGGATGTGATTTGAGATTTCTGATTGCTTGATGATTGTGAGAATGATGTTCTGATGTCGAATTTGAGAGTGGTTGGTTTGGATATACTATTTCATGCATATGTTTGAAGTGAACCAGGGGAAGGAAATACCTTCAAAGGCCCTGAGTTTACTGGGATTTTATATCTCACCCTTTGTGGGACTTATATTTTTGCAGGTGATTTCTCAGGAGGAGAAGATAGATCCCAAGGCAAGAAGCCTATGCAGGGATAGTTATGATTTGTAAATCTTAGGCTAGATGACATGAGCATGTGGCTCTGATATTTTGTATACTGCCTTTGGTTTTGTTTTGTACCCTGAGGGGAGATGTATGTACAGTTTTGTACTAAGACATAGAAACTTTATGTATATTCACCATATCATAATGTACATAGTTATGTTAGTGACCTTTGATGACGTCACTCTTACGTTATGCTTCCAAACTGCTTAAACTCTGATGTTTATAGTTAATGATAGTAATTAAGGCAGGTTATGACCCTGGTTTTAGACGGGGCGTTACATAGACTTTGACAATAATTAGTCAATTTGGTTCTTGAATTTAATAAGCATTGTCAATTTGGTCCCTCATGTCAAACCAATTTTGCTAAAGGCTATTATATCTGGGGACTAAACTAATTGATTTGGTTATGTTAAGGAACAAACGGACTAGCGTAGCCAATGTCATGAACCAAATTGATTTTTGTCAAAGATTATATATATATATATATATATATATATATATTGTAATATCAAGGATCAAATCAATTGAAGGATGTCAAATTATTGTTTTGTTTCATTAATTAAACTTTGTAAAACCATGGAAAAAAAATTCAAAACTCAAAGAATTGTGAAGATTTACCCCTCCATGTGCCATGCCTACGGCCATGATAGCAGCAACTTCTATAACCCATGACAAAGGATTCCACATATGCACTCAAATGATGAACATGAAGCGTCACGTTTGCCAATGTTGATAGGCTTGTTGTTTGGAGATAGACATCCGATCATAATTCAATACATAACTATGAATGTTGCAAAATCCAAAATAATGAATTGCAACTACTATGAATGTATGACACTGTATACAAACACACATTGTACATTAATAAAATGTTTAAAGTGATAAGAAGTCCAAGAAATCTTGCTATATCGAGAAGCAAGGAGAGTGAAGGAAATTACTTGTTAGAAAACTGAAAGTCATGGACCATAACATACTAGAGCCTCAAATAATGACATTGAGGTAATAGAGACACAAAGTTGCAAATAACAATTATATGCTTGAACCATGAAAGACAATGAAATCTGTAACTAACTAACTGAAGACCAAACATGAAAAAGGGGGTAAGGGCATAGGGAGAAAATTTGTATTTCTTCTTTTACTTTTTCCCTCCCTTTCTTGATGTAAGAATCAATTGGTTAACAGAGTGTAAGAAAGAATTTTACTAAATGTCATAAAAATAAAGGTGGACAACTAGGTATCCATTATGATTATGTGATATTTAAGAAACAGAACCTTTCAACTAATCATCATGATAATAAACAATTACAAACATGCAAATTGTATTATCGTATTTTACAAAGATGGACTCAATTAGAACCATAGGTAAGCAAGAGATGGATGTAGTAAGTTAATTGTCAAAAACTACAAGAGCAAGAAACTCACATGCCAAGTGCATCAAACAATGAAGCAAAGGGAAGCTTTATGTGTCAAGCACTATGTGCATTGGCCCCAATACCTACACGATCCACCGCATTTAAAGGTTTGATAAAAAAAGTTTGCTACCCTTCTCAATCAATTAAAATAACATGCATAGATATGAAAAATATATTACACGAACCTTTCCACCACTATCAGATTCAGTTTGTTATGAGGCTAGACCCTCATAAAATCATCTATAATTACAACAAATGATTCCATACCTAAAACGCCTTCCAAATCTTTGCTTCTGGGAACCCTCTCCTCACCATCAATTGAATCAGTATCATAACCTCTAGAGATAAATCTTCTAGCAAACAAAACTCCCTTTGGATCAACAATGCACATTAACTCAAACAGATTACCTTTTCAGAAGAGTAGCAAACAAGTTTAGAAAGGGAGTGTGATATTGTGAGATTGAGAAAGGCGACATCGTTCCGAACAATGACCTTTAGATTGACTTAGTTAGTCTTAATGCATGAAAAACACCATTCATGCGAATTTGGGAGTTAGGGATTTGGCATTCGCGGTCGATGCTGGAGGACTCGATGGGGCTGCTCTAGCTGGAGGACTCAACGGGACTGCTTTGGCTGGGCTTTGGGTTCTTAGCATTTTCCGAAGGGAGAGGGAAGTTTGTCTAGGCCTTAGGGGGTTCTGTTTGGGTGGTGAAGAATTGGGAATTTGGTGGTTTGCTAAAGAGAAATTGGAAGAAAAGGTGTGAACTTTGGTGATGGTGTTAGGTTTGGGTTTAGTGGGAGGGAAGTATTTAAGGTTGCGGAAATGGGTTTCAAATTGGGAAGGGAGAAGGGAGTCGTCGGTGAAGGCGGACCAGTTGGTGGCGAAGACTTGGTCCAAAACGACTGCGTCTTGGGCCTGCGAGATTATTTCTTCGACAGAAAAGTTGTTGTCGGTGTCGGAAAGGTGGTAGAACCCCACCATTGTTGTTGTTGCTTTTTTGGGAGTGGAGTGTGTGTGGTTTTGTTTGATTAAGGTGAGTGACTGTTTTCTCCCCCACGGCCTCTTTCTCACTCCACGAAAATGCACCTCCTTCCAAGCGAGGACAGCGATACTGTTGCAGGAAATAGCAACGACGGCGTGGTCCTTTGTGGAGAAGACGTTGTAGGAAACGTGATCGATGAGAGAGAAAGAGAAGAGGAAGCGAAATGGTGAGAGATAGAGAAGAAGATCGAATGATGGAAAGTGAGAGCGAGAGAATGAGAAAGCAGAATCGAAGCGTAAATATTGGATATGAATTTAAAAGACGGTTTTTTGGTCTTTGAAAACTTATGTTTAAAGATGATTTTTCTAAAATCGTCTTTGAATACTTGATTTCAAAGACGGTTTTTCTAAAATCGTCTTCGTTCATTGCGTTTTATTTACAAATTTGTCACCGTATTTAATTTTAAGATGGTTCCAAAGAAACCGTCGTTAATTTGATGTCATAATAAACCATTTTTTTAGTAGTGGTAACAAAAATGAGGATGTTAAGATAAATGTGTGGTTATACGAAGATAGATAAGATAAGAAATGAAAATATTCAATGAAATGTAACAGTAATAAGACGACCCCTGGATACTCCCGTAAGAACAAGAGTTTGTTATCAAGATCTTGACACAAAGAGACGTAGAGGTAGACCGAAACTTACCTGGGGAAATATAATTAAATAAGACTTAATGGAGTGAGATATAGATTGGAAAACGGTATGTCTTAGGATGGAAAGGAGAAAAATTATAAGCTTGGTGGAGGATTAGACCTGTTATTATCTCTATGTTCCAAATGATCCCTTTTAGTTATTTTCCTCTTCATTTCCCCCTCCCTATTTCACCCTTCTTTTCTTTTGTCTTATTTCCCTTTTTTGTTCCCCATCCCCTTCCTCTTCCTCTTTTCTTTTTTCTTCTATCTTATTTTCTTTTCTTTTGTCTTATTTTTCATTTTTCTTCTCCTTCCTTTTTTTTTCAACTTCCTCGTATGTATCATTGGGTTCATCTACCATCAACCCCAATTAATTTGGGTTAAAGATTCTGTTGATGTTGACTAATTGATATGATAAGGATAACTTCTATTTTATTAGTCCTTTGAACCTTCTTTAACTCCTTGATAATAAGCATGACTTTTATAACTTCAAAAGGTGATAAGATACTAATTGGTAATAAATTTTTAAAACGATTAATTTTATATAATTAATTTACATAGAGCATCGAAGTGACTTTATCATTTTATGTTCCAAACAAACACCTAATGACTTTGGAATTGGATCTCGCATGAAGTTCTTTCAATATTTTGTAAGTCCTATTAAATGAGGAAAATAAACGATTAGAATTCATAAATATCCCATAATTTGAAAGGCTCTTTTGTTGTATTTAAAGTAATTCATCTACAAAAATGTGTTGCTTCACAATATTGATCATGTTATCGTTGTATCTTCATCTTCTCTTCTTTGTTCATGAGATTCTTATTCATCTTAAAATTGGTCTATTGATTCTACTACTATTATCAATCTTAAAATCTATATACTCTTTTTTATCAATGTTTCACACTTTTCATAGATGGCTAAACTACTTTAACAAACTTTTTAATGAGGATGGCAATAAAAGTGAGGTGGACTTGGAGGACGCTTATGATGATTTGAATAGAAGATTTGTGCTCAAAATTAATACACATGAAGTTAAGGAGGTTTTAAAAAGGATGAAGAATAATAAAGCTTTGGGATTCGATGACGTCCCCATTGAAGTGTGGAAAGGCCAGGGAGATGTGACAATAAAATGGTTGACCAATCTTTTCAATAAAATTCTTCAAACAAATAAGATGTTTGTTTCTTGGAGGAAAAACATGCTTGTACCTATTTGCAAAAACAAGAAAGATATCCAGAATTATTCTAACTTTAGAGACATTAAGCTCATGAGCCACACTATGAAGTTGTGGGAGAGAGACCAAGGTTTCTATAAATCAATTTGGATTTATGCCAGGAAGATGTATCATGGAATCTATTTTCTTGATGCGACAATTAATAGAAAGGTATTGAGAAAAGAATAAAGACTTGTATATGGTGTTCATAGATCTTGAGAAAGCATGCGATATAATCCCAAGAAAAGTTTTATGGTAAACTCTTGAGAAGAAAAAAGTACCTTTAAAGTATTTTCCTATCACGGTATGTGTACACCAAGGTTCGACTCTTAGTCTTTATCTCTTTGCCTTAGTGATGGATGAACTAACAAAAGATATTCAAGAGGAAGTACCGTGGTGTATGCTTTTTGCAGATGATATTGTGCTTATTGATGAGACCAAATACAGTGTTAATAGGAAATTTCAATTATGGAGAAACACTTTGAAGTCTAAAGGATTCAGGATAATCCAGAGCAAGACTGAGTATATGAAGTGTGAGTTTTCACTGGTAAGAGATGGTGAACAAGACCCCGTGCATCTGCTTGGTCAAGAGGTACTCAAGAAAGATGTTTTTAAATACTTGGGATCGATTTTGAAAAAAGATGGAGAGATCGATGAGGATGTAAATCATAGAATCAGAGTAGGGTTGGTGAAATGGCAGAATGCATCTGGGTTTTTGCGTGACTGCAAAATTCCCCTTAAGCTAAAAAGAAAATTCTATAGAACAACTGTAGGACCTATAATGTTATATGAAGCTGAATGTTGGTCATCACATAGGCAACATGAGCATAAAATAAATATAGAAATGGATGTGTGGTTATAAGAAGATGGATAAGATAAGAAATGAAGATATTCGACGAAAGGTAGCAGTAGTACCAGTGAGTGAAAAGATGAGGGAGCACAAATTGAGGTTGTTTGGACATATAATGAGACGATACCTGGATGCTCCCATAAGAATAAGAACTTGTTACCAAGAGCTCGACACAAAGAGAGGTAGAGGTATATCGAAACTTACCTGAGAAAGGTAATTAAACAAAACTTAATGGAGTGAGATATAGATTGGTGGACGGTGGGTCTTAGGACAGAGTGGAGAAAAGCTATAAGCTTGGTAGAGGGTTAGACCCGTTATTATCTCTATGTTCCAAACAGTCCCTTTGTATTTTTTTCCTCTTCTTTTCCTCATCCTTCTTTCACTCTTCTTTTCTTTTATCTTATTTTCTTTTTGTTTGTCTTATTTCCCCTTTTTCTTCCCCTTCCCGTTCCTTTTTTTTTCAACTTTCTCGTATCTATCATCTGGTTCATCTACCACTGACTCCAATTAACTTGGGTTAAAGGTGTTGTTGATGTTGATGTTGATGTATGTTTTACACTTTTCATATGCATATTCTTATATAAATTATTTATAGTATCAAATTTGATTGGTGGTTGATTTTCACGAAAACAATGATACTTAAACGAATTACGCAATTTTGTGTATTATATACAAGTTTTTATTGTCATTCGTTTAAAGTTAAATTGTTTGTTTAAATTCTAAAAAACATTGATATATAGGTTTACTAGCTTAGTTCATGTAATATGCATGGGTAATAAATATTCATTTATAGGAGTAACTTTTTATATTATTTGAATTTTTAATATATTATTATTATTATTATTTATTTTAAATTTTAATAAATATATATTGGAAGTGTTAATAAATAGGGTATGTGAATAAATATTTAAATATATTTTTACATACATACAAGCTCCAAAAGAAATTATTATTAGGAATGTTATCCTAGATAAGATCTCCTTCACTTTAGTGATATCTTGTATGCTCCTTTTCGATTTTTTTTAAAAAGTTTATTTTGTTCCTTTTTTTCTTTAAACGCTTTATTTGGGATAACAAAAATGAGGGAATTGTTTAATTACAATAGAATTTTTTGCTTGTTAATTAAATATATTTATATGGTTTGCACACATGTTTTTATGTTTTACACTTGGATGTAGTTAATTGCATAGTTTCAACGTTTTATGTAACACTGTGATTTTTATAATGTTTGATTAAGTGTCTTAATTATATTGCAAGAGTAATAAATTTAATTTAAGTGCATGTAATTAATTAATTATGAGGTGATGGCTTGTGATATTTATATCTATGTTTATATTTATGTTTATGCTTAAACCATGATGCAAGTGTGATTAGTTGATTTTTAGAGTGTTTTAGGCTTGGATGAGTGGGCCTTGTGTGATGAGAATGAGGTGAGTAAGTTTAGTGAGCTGTGCAAAGAGATAGAATGAGAAAAATCATAAATCTTCCCAAAATTCTTGCATAATTTGAACCAATCTCATAAACACACCTTGTTGGTTCTTTCTTCTTCCCAAAAAAGGCTCTCTCTCTCTCTCTCTCTCTCCTTTGAAGTTTGGATCCTTGATTTACCTTGTTCAAGATATTGCATTTCTTACTCTTTTTTCTTGTTAGGGTTGTGTACGGTGGTATGAATCCTCTTCCAATCTCATTTCATATTCCATTTTTGTTTTCCTTCATAGAGCACCCATGGGAGTTCATGAAAGTGATCAATTTTTGGGTTTTAATGTTGTTTTTGTTTATTGATGGATTCTAGGTGTGTGGTGGCTGAGTGGTAGTGGAAAAACTCTCATATTGGATTCAAAGCCCTCTCATTTTGCCTTCTTCCTCTCAAAGTTTGATTCTTGGATTATAGAGGTAAGGGAAGCTCACCTTTTTCTCATTTTAGATGTTTTAAAATGTTAGAAAATGTTTGGTTGAAACTTACATCCATTTTTTAATATTTTGGTTTCAAAGCAATGATTTTGTTTTCATGAAAGATGATGTCTTGGCTTAAAAATCGTAACTTTTTGTAGTTTGAATATTATAACCGATTACATCATGTGGTAATTAATTAAAATGAGCTCTAGAAGTTGATTTTGAATTATGGGATGATTGTAATCGAGTAATTTGAGCCCAGAGACTTTTTTGTTTACCCAAGATTTATTGTAATTGATTACAATGGCCAAAACTTGATAATAGAGTCCAATTTTGGAAAATAGGTCTGCATGAAAGTTGTATATCTGGATGTTAGCTAACTAATGGATTTGGTTTCACTTAAAAATGTTATGTATAACTCTAGAAATGATTAAATTAGTGGACAAAGGTCAAGTTGTCGGTAATAAGTAAAAGTTTCATATAGATTGTAATTTTAAATAGAATATGCTACCAAACTAGGTCTTTGGGTAAGCATAAAAGTTGGAGATAATATTATTATCTTTCAAATGAGACAAGAACCAACTTGATTTAGTTAGTATATCTTTAGTTGTCATGCTTATAAGCTTTGAAGGTCATATGTGCATAATAGAAAATGAAGTAGATAGTAACTCAAAACTTATGAGATTCTTTGATAACCTTAAACATAAAGTATAAAGTTGTTATAATGGTAGAGTGATGCACATTTATGATACATTGTTTAGTCTATGATTTTATTGTTTCTAATTCATCATTTGTTGTTGAAAATATGATATTGATGAGATAACTATGTTGATTGATGAAAGTCTTGAGTTATGTTGGTTGATTCCTTGGTGATAATATGAGATGTGGTTGAGATTATCTTTTTTCATCATTATAGTTGACTTTATGTGAGATCATGAGATTCACATTCATATGAGTTTTTGGTGAGAGGTTTGCAAGAATTCAAGGTGGTGTGAATGTCTTGATATACTTATTAAACTATAGGTAAGTTCATGAGCATGATGAGCATATGAATGATAAATCTATGATATTATAACCTCTTAAGATATTGAGATTAGTGAATGATTTGTGATAACATATGATTGTTGTGGATGATAATCTTGTTTTGAGAACTATTCATATATGTGAAAAAGAGTTAGTTATATCCTTTGGGAAAATTTTGTTGTTGTTGGAAAATGGTATACATCGGAGGGTGAGTTCCATTTCAGAACTCCGCCTCACTAAAGTGACCTAGGGGTCTCACCCAGTGGAGTATTTTTCTTAGTGCCACCTCTACATTTTAACTTTGAAGGGCATTTTGGAGTGTTGACAACTACTTCCCAAGAGAATTGGTGACCCTTTTGTGTATATGAGATGGATTATTGTTGATGGTGAAACTTGGATACTTAAGACTGACCATGAGGGAGATGGTGGGTACGGATGTGTCATACCTAAAACCCTTAAGGAATCTAAGTGTAATTGTTGTAGTGAGTAGGCACGTAAGTTGGGGGGTGCTAAGAAGGCACTCAACCTAATTTTGGAGATTGTTGTGGTGGCTAACTTCGAATGAGCCTATAGAATGGATGGGTGGGTGAATCCCTAGATAAATTAAGGTCTTTGCAAGCCTTACTGAGGTAAACCACTACCCATGCTCATCCATTTTCGGTAAAATGACACTTATTTCGCAAGGTTAATTTGAGTCTCCATAAATGATCAGATCATAGAGTGCGACTATGTTAAGGGATATACTTAGGTTAATCGCCCAAAGGTGAAATCCCCATGGAGTCGAGTCTGTCTTTGGTGTCGATAATTGATGGATTGATGATGATGATGATAATGTTTGATTGATGAATCATGGTGATGATGATTGATTGATTGATGATGACGATGATGATGATGTATGATGATTGAATCTTGATGTGATAGTTGATGAACTAATGATTATTATGAGGTGCTATGTTATGTAAATTCTAAGACTTATGTTTTACGTATGATTTATACAAATAGTAGATCATGCTTTAATTGTCAGCTTTTATTTTGTTTTAGTATGCTTATTTTTAGTAAGTTTACCCTTGCATTGTTGCACGCATGGTTCATGCTTGTGATGAACCCATATCTAACGTATGTGGAGAGCAAATGGATAGGAGGTGATCCCGTGTCTTTGGAGACTTCATGGATATGTGTGTCTGGATTTGAAGACATGTTATTCGTTTTGTTACAAAATACTAAATTACTATTCCTCAATTCAAATCTATATTATAATAATGGAGTTCACTGTTAGGAAAACATTTTACACGTGTTAGCTCCTTGGGCATTTTGGAAAATAACCACTTTTTCAAAAGCATTCCAGTTTTAGGCAATAGCATTGCAGCAAGTTCATGGGTGTGTGAGTTTTCAAATTTCAAATGTAAATCTTTTTCTTAGTTCTCTATTCAACTCAAACTCTTCTACTCCAATAAAACCCCTACCCTTTCCCCAAATCCACGACGTCAACAACAAAGGTATATCAATTTATCTCTTTCTTCTCATTCTAACGACGTCGTTTTACATCATCAATTCACCATTACCATTCAGTTTCCCTTGGAAGAGCTGAAAGTGCATATCGAGAGCTACTTCAAATGCGACGAGCAGGTGCTCCCGTCGATCATGGAGTTAATTCTGAAGCGGAAGTTGTCAGGGTTCTGTTTTTATCTTTTAATTTTATGAGAAATCTTTATATTTTTCTTAGTTTTAATTCATGATTTTGATGTGTGCAAAGAAGGAGGAGTAAGATTAACGAGAAAATGAAAGCCTTATAAAATTTAATTCCAAATTCCAACAAGTTACTGTATCTCTACATATATCTATAATCATTTGCCTCTTCATTAAGTTGATTAATCTTACAAAATACTACTACTAATCTCTTTTTTTTAGAATTATTTTTAGACAAAGCTTCAATGCTAGATGAGGCCATAGAATATTTAAAGCAACTTCAGCTTCAAGTGCAAGTGAGTTTTCTTTCATTCGACTTGTGATGTTATATTAATCACCTCCTTGGATATGGCTTCTGTTCCCTATTTGACTAATATGTATTCTTTTGTCCTCTGCATTTAGTTACTTAAAGAATGAAGTTTAGAATGGTTCATATGATGGTTAAACAAACTTTGTCCTTACTTTGTTTAGGGATTCGATAATCACATTATACTATGTAGGGGAATGTGAAATTTTTGCCCAACATGGATGGCACCATGGCGCTGGCCACGGAGGAGGATCCATGCAAAGGATCAGAAAGACTATAAGAATTAGACTTTAGAGTATAGGAGTTATATTAAATACTGTTTTGAAATAAAAAGTGTAAGAATTATTGAAAAACAAGCAAAAATAAGCATAGCACATGAAAGAAGAGCTAGACGGCTTCGAAGGGTGGCCTATGGAGAAAAGCTCCGCCTCATGTCACAAGCTCCTATTGTCATATTTTCTTTCACAATATATGATATTTTTTTCTTTATTAATCTAGATTTTAGAAAATATTTAGATTTTATACATAAAAATTAAAGAAAAAATATTATACACAAAATCATTGTACACTATCAGCCAATAAAAAATCATCATTTATGATAAGTTTTTTAACTTTTACAAAATTACATCTTAAAAGTCATATCAATATTAATAAGAATATTAATAAGGTTCTTAACCTTTTTTTGGTTTCAAATTTGAATTAAAGCATTTCTATAAAAAAAATCAAATATAATTTAAGAGTTAAATATGAAAATCGGTAATTTCTAGAAACAAACTTGGCCAATAGAGATTCGATCGTTTCCAAATTCCTAAGAAATGTCGTAATTAAACACGAACACCTTTGTTGGATCAATTCAAACCTTGCGTCAGCTTGAGATCTACTATCATCACTGCTTACGTAAATATTACCAACATAAAACGATTGGGGTAAGGGTCCCGGAGCTGCTGGGACAAGAAACGGGAAACATGATGAAAAGGAAATTACATCATCTTTAATGGGAGGGCTTATATGAAATTTTTAGAATTTTTTATTTATTTTTTTATAATCTTTATAATATTTTTTATAGTTTTTACAATGTCATGTCCCTTATAAAAAAATATTATAAAACTTTCTCTATTACAAAAAAATCATAAGAAATTCCAAAAACTCTATATGATTAGTGGTGTTGGAAAAAATAAGAAATTGTAAAAAAAGTTTTTTATATTAAAATCTATTTTTTTTTTTAAGGAACTCTTATGTTTATATAAATATTCTCCAATAATTTTTTTTTTAAAAAAACAATTTTTTATTATTAAAAACCCACAAAACATCTTCCATTGGATATGCTATTAGTTTCTCTATCTAAAATATTAATTAGTCTTAAGTAGTTTAATTTTAATTAAATGTTGTGCAGGAAAGTTGCCAAAAAGTCTTAGTATTTGTTTCCTCATTAGTTTAAATTGATAAGTAACGCACTCAACTAAAACTTCATATTCATACGTGAAAGCTGGCCACAAGGTTATGTATGTAGTACACGTATTGACTTTATTTGTATTAGATAGATTAGTTGAAGGTTAACCATTCACATGGTTTTTATAGTTTCTCTATTTTAAGTTTTAGCTCTTACATTAAAAAAATTGTATATATTGGTATTTTAACGTGTAAAAGATAAGTTTTCGTACATCCTATTAAAAAGTAACATTATTATACAATTTTGTCTGTGATAAACTCTCAACAGCTTTAACTAACGTTGGACATAATAGGTTTTTGGGTCAACAAAACGAGCTTAAACCCCTCTATTAATATTGTGCAACAGCAAGAATATTTTATCATCATTAATTTGTTGCATTAAATATATTTAATGTAATGTATAATCCACACCCACTGTCTTAATTATTTGAAAATAAAAAATGAAAAGTAGCTTTTTTGTACATTAGTCAAACAAAACAATTTTACTTACAAATTCATTAGGCAGTATTTTGACTTTGAAAAACCATTTCTGTTTCAAATCTACTAAATATCACCAATTCAAAGTAGACACGCAAAAGAAAATTAATTTTACTTTTTAGGGCAATATTCATTAATGTACGCATTGATTATCAGAGTAATAAAATTAAAAATGCAAATTGATTACTTCATAATTTTGAGTGGTTGGAAAGTCCTTGCCTAGCACAATATATGAAGTATTTATTAAAAATAAAGAATATGTATTGAAGTTGGAAAATAAATTATTTTATTTAAGTATCATTTATGATTTATCTATCTTCTATCTTATAAACTAAAAACATGTTATGGTTAAGTTGATTGAGTAGTTGTGCGTGATTTATTGTAGATTATGTCATAATAATACAGGTCAATTCTTATAAATAAATAAAAAGTTTTTTCATTCCCTCTTAATAAAAAAATATTTTTCTTCTTAATTATAGAAGATAAAAGGGCGGCCAATATATATTAACCCATTAATTGAATAGAACCGTTAACTAGCTAGGACTAATAGAAGACATTTGATTTTGCAATTTTACATTAACCAATATACTTTACACAGTAAGAATCATTTATAAAAGAATTTTTTCAGGTGTTTATAGACTATAGAGTAAGAAAAATAATTCTTTTAATTATCATTGAATTTGAACAATACCAATTATAATATTGCAAATTTGCTTGAAATAAAAAATTATAACATAATACACGCATAAAATTGATATGGCATAGTTTAAAATCATATTTTAAGCAAATTACATTGGCATCCCTTTTGGTATGATCGAATTATGCCTGCACTCCCTTTATTTGAAGGCATTACTTTGACATCCATTTGGTGACGATGTTAAATAAGTTTAACTTTCAAAGTTCAATTATCAATATATCCTTAACAAGAATATGACATATGCATCCCTATATTTTTATAAGTATTACACTTGTACTATGTCTTATATACATATTACATGCACACTCCTTATGTTTTACACCATTACCCACCATACCCATAGGTCATTTTAGTTAAGATATATCAATATGCATTATTTCTAGATTCAAGTCTTCAAACCAACTGTGTCAAATTTTCAAAATATTGGCACCGAATATTAAATAAACTATCATCATAACAATTTTTTTCCAGAAAAAACGTACAAAGTTGTTGAATATCATTAGAAAGAAAAAATTACACCACCAAATTAAACATAACAAATGTAACAAAATAGCTTCACCAGACCTAATAGGGTGTGTGTAGTTGCAAAATAAGCTCCTAGAAATAGAGTTTTGTTGTAACTTGTCCACCATCAAACATCTCCAACAACTTCACTGACTTCACCAATAGGGGTTTCAGTTAAAGTTTCAGAAATGGGGACATAGTTAATGTAGAAGAAGGGGGCATTTTCAAGATAAAAAGTTTAAAAAATCGTGTGCCCTACATTTTAAACGGAGTTTGCATCATTTGACGGAGAGGGTGCAATTGCAATAGGAACCGAAAATTGGAGATTTTCAATAGGGTGAAAAAGAGTTTCATCATACCTAATAGATTAGGGTGTACATGTGTATAGTTGCATAATAAACTCGAAACAAAGTTTCATTGTACCTTGTCTACCAAACACCTCCAACAACTTCACCGACTTTACTAATAGGGATTTTAGTTAAAGCTTCAACAATGAGGACATAGTTAACATAGAAGAAAGGGATATTTTAGGAATTTTTTTATTAAAAAAATCATGTGTTAATCACGTGCCTTACATTTTAAATGAAGTTTACACCAGTTTACGAAGACAGGGTGCGACTGTAACATAAACGAAAAAGTTAGGAGTTTTTCTGTAAAGTGAAAAAAAAAGTATGATATATGTGTAAATTGGATACAACTCAGGGTCACTATAATTTACTTTATTTTTTTTATAACTATGACATATAACGATTAAGTCAATTCCCCTCGGGACTTTGTAATTTGCATAAATCTTTTGAAAACATTAAGAAATTTTCCTGTCAAAAAATATATTTATTATTAAATAAGTTCAACTTTCATATTTTGTTAATGTATAAATTTTTATACTGTCAAGTATTAACTAATTAAAAATTACCTAAGACATAAGTTTTAAATTCACTATTGTAAAATTAATAAATTTATAATTTATAATATAATAACAATATAAAAATATTTATATTGCAAGTGTATTCTAATTAAATTGATAAGTTTATGTGATAAATTTGTAGCTACAAATAAATTTGCTTAAATATAATCTCGTTTACATTTTATATGCTCCCTCCTTATGTTACTGCACATTTGATTATTTTTTTACTTCTTTTAGATAACTTTATCCATTTTAAGAACTGTACAATTTGGGAATGATTTATTAAGACACATTTCATAAGTTTTAGCATTTGTAAAATGAAATTTGTTAAGTATTTTGATTTTGTAATCAAACAACTTTCATTTGCCCAAACATTTTCAGAAAATCAAAACTAAACTAAACGATCTAGGCAGAGTAAATTTAATACAAGTATATATGATATCTGAAAGAGACAAAATAGAAAGTTTGAATATTTATATAAGTAACAAGGAGCAATAGTGATGTTCACGTAATTATTGATATATTTTTTTACTACTTATATTACGGCAATATATTTTTGACTTCTTTTTACATCTCTTAAATAATTTTTGTTATTATTTTAAATTTAGTATTCATTTTTTTATGAAAAGTCTCTAAAATAAAATAAAATATAAGTAATCATATTTGAATGGAATATGATTATTATATAGATGTTAAAATTCTCTTTTTAAATATTATTAAGTTGAAACAATTTTATAACAATTGATGCACACAGTTAGTAATCAATTATATTAAAATATAATATATAGTAAGGGCTGCAATGAATTAAGTTGAAACAATTTTATAACAATTGATGCACTAGTCGATTTTATGGTAAAAATCGTCTTTGAATCTTCTCATTCAAAGTTGATTTTTTTAAAAAAAATCATCATAGATTGTACGAATTTATTTTCAAAAATAAATTGCAAAAAATGCTTTCTAAGACTGTCTCATATAACCGTCCTTGTAGGTTTACTATTCGATGACGTATAGTTACAAAGATGGTTTCGAAATCATCATGCTTAAAATGACCGATGTTAAATATAACTTTTGTAGTAGTGATTGGCGCATGAGAAAAAAAAAGAGTGAACCAATTCTCAAACTACTTGCTTATGTACAACTGATTTAAAAGTCCAAAACGACAATAATCGAATCACAACATGCGATGGGGATAAAAAATAGAAAAAGAAAAGGGTTCAAAAATTTTAAACCAATAAGATGCTCATTGTTAAAAAATAAATAGATAGAGGACAAAACGAAAAGGGCAAGAACACATGTGCCTACTTATGCCCCCTTATGAGAAGAAGGCACAGAGAGAAGCACAAGGCTGGAGAATGAGATGAATGCAATTAGTAGCAATATTTCAGCATGTGTGTGATTGCAGTGTCATTCACTCTCTCTTCTTACAGAACATGACACTGAAAACTGAGAAGGAACATAGAGAGTACTGCATGCATAGAAGAAAATTGAGGGAGAAAGTTGGAGGAGGGGTAGGGGGGGATCATCATTGCAAGACACCAGATTATTCTCTGGCATGGACCACCATGATTCCAATAGGGCAAGACTCACATGTCACCAAATCCTCTCAGTGTGTCCTATTCTTTGATATTCCCCTGCCCTAATAATAATCCCTTCTTATCATCATCATCATCATTCTTTAATACTATCATTTTTTTTCCTTATATATTTTTCTTTTGTGGGTTTTGGTGAGCTATAATAATAATAGCTTCACACAGTCATTCAAGACTCCCACTTTTTCTGATTTCGAACCTATTGCCCCTCGTCTCATCTAATGGAAACATTTCTTTCTGGCTTCTATTGTAATTCAATTTTCTGTTTCAATAGTCTTTACTCGATGATTTTACCTTGTTAGCACATAACTAGGCAAGGCAATCAAGTTTTGTAAAGAAAAACTCATCATTGACGTTAAGTTAAAGGCTTTATCAATAGAACCAATATAGTATAATATGCAGATATTTTAAATACTCAAAAAAATAATTTTCTCGCTCATATTAAAATATAATTGCTTTCAGAAAACCTGTGATATATACAAAATAATTATATGTTTAATACATAATAATACATCTTAAGCCCAGTAAAAAAAAAACATATATCTTAAATATGTGGCTAAAAGTTCAATTCCCAAATTTGAGTGAAAAATTATGTATTGAAAAATATTTACTCTTTGAATAATTCTTATTACTTCGACATATATTAGTCTATAATTTGACTTAAATATAGAGTTAAAAAAAATAGAAACAATTTTTTATTATTAAAAAATCATAATCAATATGAACTGTTAGTATCGTGAGGGTATTTTTTAATATTTTCTTTATATTTATAAAAGAATTAATTATTACTTTTTTGTCTAATTATCTTTTAATCTCTAAAATTGGGATCGTCAAATGTATTGTGATACTATAATTACAAGCATTCCTTCTTCTAATTCAAAAATCGTCCACTAAGGCTTCAACAAGTTGAAAGATAACAGATGCTTAACACCCACTAATATCACAATCATATTAAGTATCTATAAATTCAAGCTACCTTTAATCGTTTCTCTTTTCCGGTCTCCAAGGAAAAAAAAAAACACGAGGACGTGTGTGGATCACGATCCTTGAGGCTTTTTTAACAATCCTGCCAATGATAGCTGATTGTTATGCGTGTTGGATCTTCGTTCTTTTTATTGTTTGTCTATTTATGGTATCCGTAAGTGTTTTACTAACTGATAGTAACTTCGTTGGTACACATTAATTAATAAGGGGCCAAAAAAGCACACATAATTGATCATATAGATATGTGTAGCAACAGTGAAATGCATGATTTAGTCATTTAGAAATGCGCAATAGAATTTGAATGCATTTGAGAATTTTTCCGTTATTGACAGGCTCCATCCCTGGCACATGTGCTAGTGGCAGATGTTTAAACGATTCTAAATTTTTGATTTTCTTGGAAGAAAATGATAATAAAAAGAAAAGTATCTGTGACTTTAATTCGTTAATGCCAACTATAGTTCACCGAATGGAGAACTATGCCAAAAGGTCAAATTCTGATTCTATTTGTAATCTAGCAATGACCTCTATTTTGTACTGAATGTATAGACTATAGTCGTTAAATGTATTTTCTTTCTTTCTTCTTCATTTTGATGTTGCATTTAGCTAATTTTTTTATGGCATTTACAACAAAAGTAAAGGTATGAAGAAAACAAAAACGAGTCTTTGTCGATGTATCATATATATGTCAATATCCATCTAGATTAAGCTAAGTAACTTGTTTTGAGGGAAATCATTTTATAAGCATAAATTTATACTATTTATTTTTTCATGGCAGAAATTTACCCTGGATTGCTCCAATGAATAAGATTAGATGAATTCCACGTCATCCAGATTAACATTTTTCTTTCGGTTCCTTCGTGCAGGTATATATATCAAAAACTAGAAAACATAGGACTAATAAAAAAGCTATAACTATATGGCTATATTTAAAAAATATCGTAGACAACTACTTTATTGTAAAAAAAAATACTGTTAATTTTTAACGTGACACTTTTTATTTTTCTTTCTTCTTTAATTTTTATGCACCACGAGTCTTTCAAAACTCCAGATAGAATTTGTCACTTGATAATTTCAAATACAAAATAAGTTTTATAAAGGAAGCGCCAATTTCTTGATGTCATTAGTTATACTATACTGTTTTTATATAAATTAATATAAAACAATTTGCAATCAAATGAGCAAGTTCTTTGATAACGAAATCACATGATTTCTCATATTGACGGTTTATATTTCATAAAGGTTTCCTTCCTTTTAATAAAATAATTTTTTTTCTTTAGTTTCTTTTTATTGTAAGTTTTTTTCTTTAGTTAAATTCAAATTTTATATGTAAAAGTTAGATTGTAAAATACGGATCCATTTCAAAAAATAGTATTGTAGATCTAGCAGTTTTCAAAGGCATGGATGAAGTTCTATAATTGTGGCATGGCAGATAAAAGAAGCCACTCATCTTGCCACCAATTGCTCCACAAGCAAATATCATTCGTTGTTGAAAAGTGAGACAAAATAAATTAAAAACAAGGAAAAAATAGCAACTCAAACACGTACGCTGGAATATATCTTTCATATATTAATGGAATTTTTTCATTGGGAACATTCGTAATGAAATCCAAAAGTAACAAAGAGCCACTGCATACCAAATCTTCCGAGTTAAGTGGGTTTAGTTTAACCGATTGATAAGAGTGAGTGGGTTATAATATAAAATTTAACATTAATTTTAATTTCCATGAATGCAAAAAAATATATACCAAGTCCTTCAAGAGAGTAGGGAGAATTAAAAATCACAAAATTTAAATGTAATATTTTAAATATTGTTCACCAATTAAAATTTGAGTTCTATTTTAATAATTAATGTTGAATTTTAATGTTAAATTTTATTTGGTTTATTATCGAAGTAAAATTTGAGTTTTAATTAATAAATTAAATAATATAAAAACATTTAAAATTCTAAAGGTTTTATTCATTACAAAAGAAAAAAAAAACCTCAAAACCAAGGCATAGAGAATAGGAATTATGAATATGACAGTATTAGGAAAATTATGTTCTCTTCTTCTGAAGTAAAACATTTAATTTTATGGTTCAAAGGTAGATTTATTCGTCATAATTG
>PYAF01001420.1:97404-140018 GCA_007407185.1 Glycine tomentella | reverse complement strand
AAATTCTAAAGGTTTCATTCATTACAAAAGAAAAAAAAAACGCAAAACCAAGTCATAGAGAATAGGAATTATGATGTTGTCTTAGGAAAATTATGTTCTCTTCTTCTGAAGTAAAACATTTAATTTTATGGTTCAAAGGTAGATTTATTCGTCATAATTGATATTTATTTAGAATTTAGTAGACATTCGCGTGTGTTTATATCTATATAGACTTAAGCATTTAGTTGCCAAAAAAATAATATTTGCTTGAGCATCAATAATGTAATAAGTTTATTCTTCATAGGTAACAAAAGATTGATACTGATACTCAATAATAAAAATTTAAAAAAAAAAACTAAAATTATTGATACCAAACTTTACTTATTTAATTTTAGGATATTCTTTGTCATTAAAGATTATCCTAACATCGTCAATTAAAAGACTTTGATGGAAAGAAAATTAAAGTTGTATTTACATAATTCTTTTTGCACAATATTTGTAATATGTATATATATATATATATATATATATATATATATATATACAAATAAAAGATGAAATAGAAAAGAAATTAAAGTAAAATATGATTATTAACTTAATAAAAAATAATTTTAAAATATTATATCTAAACAACATAACTGTCGAAGGAAAACACCAGCCACACACTTCATTCTTGTGAATAAATCCTATCACGTAACTAATAGTGCAAGAAACTAGACATTTAGGTATTAATTTTCATCACCCTTACGTCAAACTAACACCCTACTTGGATTATGAAGCATTGAACATTCAACAAGACCTGGAAGAGTTCCCAATATTCGACGGCCACGTGAAACGTAGAAGAAACAGAAGAGAATGAAAGACAAAGACAAAAGTTGGGGGTATGTACAAATTAAACCTTTGGAAAATTTCACATTTGGACAGCAAAGACAGATAGAGACTCCAACCTTAGTTTCAACCTTCGGACAGTAACAAGAACCCGAAATAGAAGGAGTTTCACCCGCATGAACCTGCACCTTTGCAAAAGAGTTGTTTTTTTAATAGGCAAAGTTAATTAGTTTATTAATTTATTAAAAATATCAGTTAAAAAAAATCAAATTTACAATCTCTTTCTCTTTTCTTCTTTTTTTCACCAAAATGAATCAAATTTATATTTCTGAAGAATAATGATACACAAATATTTTTTTATTTTAAATATTCTATCAGCATCTATCATTTATCTGCAAACACAATCGATGATGCTTCTTAGTTGATGGCAGCACTCAGCCACTCACTCACCGACTTATACTTAGTGAATAGTATGCTTCTTAATGTTTTCTTATAGCAAGCACTAGCTAGACAAGGGTTCGTACGAGGAACAGTTTTTCTTAATATTGGGAAAATTTAGCCGCAGATTCGCTTTAGCATTAAACTATTCTAAATTATGCATTCCCAATAATCATAATACTAACATATATATAGTACAATAGTATATAACATGCTTTGCTAGCTCGTCAAAAAATTATCAACAGCATTATAATTATCATGATCCGTATCATTATAAAACACTAATCAACGTAGAATCATATGCTAGAACTAGCATTATACTATTTCTGCAATAACATTAAACATCATTTGGTCATCATCGATTGTATATATCAAAGGAAGTATATATTTAATTTACACATATATCATACATGATTAAATTAATCTCTCAAACCGGCGGCTACTTAATTTTTTTGACAATATCAAAATATTTAAAATAAAAAAGGAAGAGAAAAAGAAGAAAGGAGAAGAAAAAAAGAAAGGAAAAGAAAAGAAGAAAGGTGTTGGCTGCAAATTCTAACCACCAACACCCACTATGATCAACATCATCATGATCACCATCTTAATTCATTGCAGCATCGTATTCTACCATGTAATGATAACAAGTTTCTGTACCCGGTTTAGCCTATTGGATCAGAAGAACAAATCCAGGAAGCCACGGTACCTTCCCCTCTAGTAGTAGCGTTGTTATTATCATTATTATTATTATTATTATTATTTTGTAAGGTGCTCTTCTCATGGTTCAAGCTAGTGGACGCAGAGGCCACAGAAAAGTTCAAGTTGCAGCTACCACCATCCAATGACCTTAACGAAACATCTCTTGCTCCTCCTCCATCATTGTTCACACTCCTCAGTGCCACCCCTTCAGAAGTTACATGCCCAGTTGAAACAAAATTTGGATTATTATTATTGACTTGGCCATGGCTCATACCCAGATCCTCAAGTGATGGTAACTTTTCACTGAACCCAAAAGGGTGAAGAGGTTGTGGTGGAGGGTGAAATGCAAGAGTAGGGTGGTTTTGCATGCTTAACATGATGTTTTGTGGGTTATTATGATGATAGGGTAAACCCAAATCAGGAGGAAGTTGTTGTTGTTGGAAGTTAATTGGGTTGTTGTTGTTATTAAACGAAGAATTGTTGGTGGTGGTAGTGGAAACTATAGCATCAACCATGTTATTATAAGGTGATGATGAGGAAGATAAAAGCAATGGGTTTTGATGATGTTGTTGACGATGATAATGATGAAGATGATGATGTACCTTTTGTGGTGAAGGACGCAAAGGGTAGAAAGGAGTACCCGTTGTTGTGTCTAAGTGAGAGGAGCTTCTTAAGGTGGAGGAGCCAGTGAGAAGATCAAGCCTTCGAGAGTACGAGGAAGAAGCTGAGAACGGAGGTGCAGGGATTCCGGTGAACTCTTGAACCATGGCTCTAAAATTCGAAGTGTCGGTGGTGAGAACGGTGGTTGGTGCCCTCCTCGAAGCCCTGGTTCGCTTCTTCGAGTTGCGACCAACGTTACTGTTTCTACCTGGCTCGAGCAGGATTGTATCTGATCTTGCATTGTCCGTGTTGAGACCTACTTGAGAACCCAACAAACATTGGTTTATGTTTGTTGTCGTTGTTGGTGGTGGTGATGAGGTAACATTAACGGTGCAATCGGGTTCAGATCTTCGAGGTTGTGACGACGACGTGGCGGTGTCCAAGTTGAGGAAGGAGTTTGGATTTGTTAATTGGTTTGGTTGAGAGAGGGCGTGGAGATAGCTTGAAGATAGATCAAACAATGAAGGGTGATGAGGTAGGTGTTGGTGTTGTTGGTAATGAGAAGAAGAAACAAGAGGGTGTTGTGAGATGGACCCAATTTGGGAAGGGTGGTGATGGTGGTCGTTATTGATGAAAGTTGAAGGGAGTAGTACTGTGTGATCAGCTCGTGAATCGTATTCTTCATCACCACTTGAAGAGATACTTCCACTGTTGCCAGAATCCATAGCTTGCAAATTAAGCAAAAGTGTGGAACAAAGAGGGAAAAAAAGTAGTAGTGAGGGGAATTGAAAAGAGAAAAAAAAAAAAAAAAAAAAAAAAAGCTATGAGAGGGCTTTAATATAACCTTTGTGGTGAAGGTTGTTATGAAGAAGCCATGATGATGATGATGAATGAAATTGTTGAGTGGGAAATAATAATAACAAGAAACACTAAACAAACATGAAACACCCCTTTTGAAAAAAAGGAGAAGCGTATCTTTGGATCGAATCCCTGGTCTGCAATGGAAGCAAAAATCTTTTCCTAGCTAGTCTTTCTTTCTTTCTTTCAATCGAGGAAAAAGGTTTTTCTATAAAAAGAAGAGAAAAAAAAACGCATAGACACATGTAGATCTCGCTTATAAGAGTGGCTAGGGAAGGAGGTGATGAATATTGAAGGAGAGGGTGGAGAGGTAAATTACAAAAAGGTCAACCTCTTAGGAGGGCACATAATATTTTAAGTTCTAATTAAATTGATTGAATATGAATATGATGTATAAATTATTTAAAACTTTTTGATATTATTTTTAATTTTTATAGATAAAAAAAAATAATATACTACTTTTTTTATGTGTGTGAATTAGGATTTCATTTGAGGAGGGAGCAAAAGGAAATTCAATATAAAAAAAATGGAAAATGAAAAAAGAGGTTGGTTAGTTATTTAAGCTGTGTTCAGAAAAAAGAGGGGCTTTAGAAGATGAAGATAGAGAGTGCAGGGTGGGGTAGCATTGGGGAAGAGAAAAAAGAAAAGAAAAGAGAAAAGAGGTGTTGCCGGTGGCTGGCAACGGGTCAAACTCAAAGTGAATGATAGAGGGACAGTGTGAGAGGGCAGGGGGTTGTGAATGTGAAAGGGGTGAAAAGGATATATATGTGTTATTGTAATGTGCTATGTGTGAAAATGCAACTATGCAAACTTTTACCAATATAAGGCAAAAAAGCTATCTACAGATCAAATTTTTTATTTATTTAACTCGTTAATAATAATAACCCAATAAAAATTAGAGAGAGAGAGCGCAAAAAGTGAAAGGGAAAGCAGAACCAAAGAAAGAAGGGATGCCAAATTATACACGGGAAATTGGCTGAGGTCACAAAACCGAAAGCATTCCTGCATCAAATGCTAACTCTTCTTGCACAGTGCCTGCATTTTCTTTTTCTTCTTTATGTTTTTCACGTTTATTTTTTTATATATGATGATACAATCTTACTAGCTCAGGAGAAAAATGTTTATGTTTAATAAATAATTTTATCTTTTAAATATATAATTATGGGTATGATTCTTAGTACATGCATCTGAAAAAAAAATATATTTATAAAGATAAATTCATTAACTTAAATGAATTTCGGTACCTTAAGAAATTGTTATTGGATTTCTTTCGAGAAATATATTTGTTCACAAAAAAATTTAGTATCTTAGGAGTTATTATGTGATAAGGGTAAAAAATTTACACAATCGCCATATTTGATTATGTATGATAAATTTGTTTATTTTTAAAATATTTATTTTAAAATAATTTAAATAATGATTTATAATTAAATAATAATGTAAAACTCAAATTTAAACTATTGTATAGATATTAAACTCAAATTTGATTGGCAATAGATTTAATTATTTTTATGATTTCAACGTGCTTAAATTTAACCCCCACTTTATTATATGATATTGATTAGAAGAAAGACAACCATCGGATGCCTATCTCTCTGCATATTTTATTTTTTTAGAAAACTATTAAATTTGATTTTTTTAACAAATTTAAGTTTTTTATCCATTTAATTATATAAATATTTTGATATGAAAATCTGAAAAATGTGGAAATCATAAATGGACATTTCCTTTATTATTGTTATAAATTATTGTATTAAACATAAGTGTTAATTATTAGATAAATTAAACCTTTAATTTAATCTGTAAATATAATAGATTATATTTATTTATATTTAAAAAGATATTATAAACTGAAACAAAAACTAGTTTTTAACTCATTTTTAAGATATACATATTTCATAAAAATGATTTATGTTATTTAAGTATAAATAATAGACATTGATAAAGTTCTTCTACATTGTTATTTAATAATAAGTTGTTATGCTTTTACAATAATTATTTAAAAAATCATAAAAATAATTTTTTATTAGTTGATACTGTAAAAACTTTTACACGGATAATGCATCCTATTAAACTTTATAAGAAATTGTTGTTCAGTAATTGAATTGATTAAAAAAAGTATTTTTAAATATATTTTACTTACCCACTTTGCATACATCTATTTAAAGTATATGATAATATAAATTATATACACAAATTTTATTTAGCACATGTGTTACGTGTGGGCTATTTTTTTCTTTCAAAATTAATCATTTTCTGACACTTTTCTAAAAAAGTGTTTCTAACAAAATCGATTATTTTCTTAAAGTGAGATTTAATGAAATGAGCAACTAACATGAAGAAAAGAAAATAGAGAGAGTAACTAGACCTTCAAGTTAAAGATATATGGCTAGACTCATGTAAAGGATGTTAGTTAGTACAAGAAAATAAAATTATTCTTGTAATCAAAATTTATATTCAAATGAAAAGGAATTTTATTTTCAAGTTATTGTTAGTCCAAATCTTATTCATTTATATATTAATATCATTAAAGAAACTTTAATGATGAGAATAGCTATCTAAAAAATTGAATTATTTTAGTGATATATAGTCAACATATAGTAACTAAATTCTATGAATTTACAAAATAATGATCGATAAAATTAATATATTGCGTAAAGTGCATAGGTACGTTCAAAATTTTTGCTTAAAGGCTTATGTTGTAAATTATATCTCACCCTTAAAGAAACCGCTTGACTAGCTAATACATAGTTTTTTTTTTTTTTTTTTATAATTTGTGAATGAATTATTAAAAAAATTCAAATCTTGCTGCTCAATGAAGTTACTTTTTAAATTTTTTTGGACTGAACTCATTGAAGTTACTAACTTCGCATAATTTAAATATTTTGAGACAATAAATATTTGCATCATTTTAGGTCTAACCGAAGTTAAATGTTTATTTGAGAATATAAAGATGTCAAGTAGATGGCCAACGTTTCTAAATAGGAAAATGCTAAAAAGATACGAAAGGAATTCTATTATTCTTAATCTATCTATTACTCTTAATTAAAGAAGAATTTAGTTGGACTCATGTTAACACTAAAAAATTTCCTCAAAACTTTTCTTTCTTTCTAACTTTTATCTCTCCCTCTTTTTTTTCCTCTTTCATAGTTATTCTTATAACACAAAAAATCTTTATCATTGTATTAGCCAAAATAACTCTATTATTATTATTATTATTATAATAATAATAATTATTATTATTATTATTATTTATGTACTGTATTAAATATTTTTTGAAATATTTATTATGATTTTTTTATTTTTAAATAATACGAATCAATGATTTATTAATATACTATATATATTATATATCTTCTTTCTATATATTTATCTGCTCTTAATAATAGGAGGTTTGTAATATTATATTATGATTTTTTATTTTTAAATGATATGAATCAATAATTTATTAATATATTATATGTATTATATATCTTTTATCTATTTATCTGCTCTTAATAAAAGGAGATTTGTAATTATTTTTAAATAATATGAATCAATGATTTATTAATATATTATATCTATTATATATTTTCTATCTATCTATTTATATGCTCTTAATAAAAGGAGGTTTAGGTTAGTCACATGTCAATACTAGGTGAAAAACATTTGCTCAAACATGAAGAGATTTTTTGTTGTGTATTATGATGGTAATATAATATAAATTTCAGATGAAATATTATTTAAAGGTTCTTATAGTCCTAAATTCATTAAAATAAGTGAGGACATATTATTTGCTATTTTTAAAAAAATAATGATGGATGTCATTAGAGATAAAATAATGTATTTTTTTATCGTCAACTTGTATATGTAAGTGATGAATGTATTGAGTACAATTGTGTGGAGCTTAATTAAAGACAACAATGATATGAGAAAAAATGTTTTTAATCTTTTGGAAATTTCATCTGAAAGGATCAATTGAGCTATATAGAACATTCGGATGATCTCGAGAAGAAATCCTTGTCCTGATACATAAACCAAGATCTTAAAGAAACTCTTGCTCTGATGCGTGAAATTATAGCAACAATTAACTCTAACAAAGATAAATCTTTGTGGTAATATTTTTTATTTTATAAAATCTATGTATAAGTGTTATTATGTTGGGTTCTTTTTATGAAATGTCTCTAGAAGTGTTATTATGTTGCTTGTTGTTGTTGTTTGTTATATGAATTAATAGAGGTCATTTTTTGTTACATTATTAAGCACGTGTTGTTTAAAAATATGTTTAATATCTTATATGTATTTTTTTATGATATGTTATTAATTTATTTTTGTTGGATAAGGTTCCATTTAATGATTGGTCTAATTCCCTAAGTGCTCTGAAAAGGGAATATTGACTTGGGCCCAATTCTCGAGGAGCTGATCCCGACTCACTTACAATTTAGGGTGCTGAAATCTCTAAACTTAATTTCTCTCTATAAATATAACATTTATAGATGGAGGCGGTGTGGAAAAGAGAATTCAGCACAAAGAAGAGAGTGTTTCTTTGTGAGTGTCTCTAACATTAGGTTGTTGAGAGAGCATCTTCAAGAGGTTGAGAGCAACTCTTGTTGAGAGCGTTTCCACCTTTGTTGTTGGTGAGGTTGAGTGTCTCTGGCTAAAGGCCGTCGAGAGTGATTGTAAGAATTATTATTGAAAATAGTGGATTGTTCTGGATAAGGTCCCGTGGGTTTTCCTTTTGAAGGTTTTCTCCTACGTAAAGTGTTATTGCTGGTGTGTTTTTCTCTCCCTAATTTCTCGCGCACCCTTTATTCGATCGTTTCACATTTTCGCATATATTTTACTGTTTGATTGCTTGAGGGTTGAGTCTGGTGACTCCCCAGCGTTCGTGGTTAGTTGAGGCGTTGCTCCCAATAGAGAAGAGGATTGTGTGTTTAATCCCAACAATTTTAAAATATGTATAAATATTTTGTTTGAATTTTAATGCTATATTTTGCGCCCCCCCCCCCCCCCCCTTCAACCATTGTTTAAAATATGTATAAATAGAGAAGAGGATTTGGCACTATCTTTCCTCAAATGGGAGATCTTCTCTACCAACATATGGTGTCTACATTGTATGAGCCATCATATATATGAAAAAAGTCTAATGTAAAATTAAAAATAAAAATAAATATTTAAGACTTTAAAATTAAAGAAAATAGTTAAATTCACAAATAAAAAAAATATTTTAATTAAGTAACATTTTAAAACTTAAAAATCATGAAACTTTAAACATTACAAATTAAGAAAAACATTAATTTTAAAAAATATTGTAAATTTAATTTTTTTCACAAACATATAATGTAAATTGTATAAAAATAATTAGGTTTCTTTTTAAAAAATTATCAAATACATTAATTTAAAATTAATAATTAATTAAACAATAATAAATATTTAAATCCAATAACCCATTTTAAAACTTAAAAAAATTTAACTAAACTCTAATTTTAATTATTAACATAAACATTAATAATTAATTTTGATAAATATCAACAAAAAATTATTAAGTCTAGAAAAATTACAAGTTACACAACAAAAATACACTTTTGATGTGCATCTTGACACATCATACAATATGTGTGTTCGTGTTATGTGTCTTATTTAGATGAACAACAGAAACACACTTCTATATTAGGGTGTGCAAAGATGCACAAAAAATGTGTGTTTTGGTTGTGGATCTGTCAAGACACAACCAAAACATATTTTTCATTGTGCATTGCTATATACCCTACAAGGAAAGTCTATTTTTGTTATGTACCTATGTGATACATTCAATGAAAATATATTTCGTTTTGTCATCAACATAATTTAATCATGATTCCATTTTAAAATAGTATTATTTTTAAAAAACAAAATACCACTATGATTGCACACGCGAAGGATGGGACGAATAAAGGGTCTTCAATTTGCCAAATGCATGCACAAGGGGACTCGAAAATGAAAGGTGAGGGGATCGGAAATGGTAGAGCATAAGGGAGGAAGATGAGAGGTGAGAACAAGGGGGTGGGAAGGGGCGAGAAAGGGAAGAGGAAAAGGTACATATGGGTATTTCTGTCTTTTCATGTTAATTTGAAAAGGCTATGGCTCCATAGCAATTCTTCTTTTTCTGTTACAAACACCTCATCTTAGTTCATCAATCCAAAGCCCAAAAATATATATCCATAGTGTTGAACCTGGTGATGTCGTTGGCGACAAAACAAATATGGAAATATTGATTGCACATGAATCTCATCCACAGTTGGTGTGTCACTAGTTGTTTCTAGGAATCTATTGACCTTGGATTTTAAAAAAATTAAACATTGTGGGCATAACAGAAAAAGGGGTCTTCTGCGAGGCAATTTTTCTGCCATTACTTGGGTGGCAACCATTGCAAACGGGGTGTTTTTTTAAATCCAAGATGTGTTTTTTTAACTAACAACGGAAAAGTGAATTTTAATTAAAATTAACTACAAACTTATTTTAAAATAAAACTAAATGTTGTCATTTATTAATCCACATAATTTAATTAATACAAAATGAACCTAATTCATTCACATATATACGTGAATTAAACTTTACATTACTGTTTAAATAAATAATAATAACAAATTTTCAATGATTAAATAAAGAATAATCCATCCACAATATTAAATCAACATATTACTTATGATTTATTAAGTCTACATTAAGGTTTTACCTTATACACACAAATAAATGTGATTAACATGTTACTTGCCTACATGAAACAATCAAATCAACCTCCGTTTAGTTCGACTAATCTCCTGTCAAACATAGAACAACATATAGATTTGGGTCATATTACTTAAGGTTTATTAGGTCTACATTAAGGTTGGATAGAGTATATGGGGTTGATTGAACAGTACATCTCTACTATACTTCATACACACTTACAAATAAATGTGATGAACAATGTGCTTGCCTACATGAAACAATCAAATCAACATCCGTTTAGCTCGATTAGTCTCCACTAAAACATAGAAAAACATATAGCTTAGGGTCATATTACTTAGGACTTATTAGGTCTACATTAAGGTTATACCTCATACACTTACAAATAAATGTGATTAACATGTTACTTGCCTACATGAAGCAATCAAACCAACCTCCATTCCCTGTCAAATTTCTAAAAAATCAAGATAATAATTCATTTCAATATAAATAGTTATTATTCATTCTTCCACATTAAGAGAAGTTGATTGGGATTGTTTTCATTTATCCTAACTAGTCTCCAGCCAAACATAGAACAACATATAACTTAGGGTCATATTACTAAAGGATTTATTAGGTCTACATTAAGGTTAGAGTATATGAGATTGGTTGAACGATTCATTTCAACTATACTTCATACACACTAACAAATAAATGTGATTAACATATTACTTACCGGTATGAAGCAATCAAATCAACCTTTGTTTACCCTAGACATACTTCTTACACACTAACAAATATATAAAACAATACAAAAATATTAAATAAATAAATTAAAATGAACACAGAATATTTAAACAACTTATAAATATTAAATAAATTGAAAACTGCATATTTCTTTCTTTTTAACCATATTATAACAAATAAGAACCTCTGATAACAACTACAAATAAATGCAATCATATTTAGCAACCTTTACATATGGTGCTAATTACCAATCCAATCAATAAACACAAGTCCATAATACAGACCAACGTTAACTATTAAAAAAATGTACCATCCAACAGAACAAAATTACCAATCTGGTAGGCTGTTCTAAATGGGCTAACTGACCCAACCCAATAGCTACAGGTAACAGGGTATAGGAAGAGCAAAGTCTATTCACAATGCACCCAAATGTAAAATGTTACACCTTATTATTTTATATTATCAAATCGCATTAAAAGGTGTTCGACAAACCCATAAAGAATCCAAACCGTTCATATTAAAATATAATATATCCAACGACTAAAAAAAGCCATCTGCACGTGGATCATATAACACAAAATACAAACCAAATTTAATAACATTCTCCACCAGTGCACGACCTAATAGCTTGTCCATGCTAGAATTTTCCTATTTCCAAAAGTCCATTCCAGATAAAATACAATATAGGAGATGCAAATACAAAAAACAAATGTAAGATTCAAAAGCCTATAATATTGCTCTTATAAATAAAGTGGTCCAAACAAAAAGTCCATGTTCATCCATCATTGGTAGAGTATTTGGGCTGTTGGGAGGTATCAACATGATATGGATCACAAAGCCATGACATTGAAATGCACCTCTTCTTTTTGCGTATTTGTATTTTGTGCTTTATTAATGTTTACCCATAAGATTGCGTTGACCCAAAAACCACGAGTAAGATTTTCACTCTATAGCAATTAGCACACACCCTAAACCGCGGCACCTTTTTGCCAGAATCTTATAAAGGTTCAACATGGAATAAAAGCTTGGTATGCAATTCTCAACATGTGATTCTGGAGTATAAGATCATCAACTGCATGTTATTGGCGAATCATGATGAAGATATATATATATATATATATATATATATATATATATATATATATATATATATATATACACTCAATCATGAATCATGATCATCTACCTTAGTTTTTTTATCGCAACGTGGAATGTTTGGTTATTGTTAGTAGTATTCACATTCACCCTTATCTTTGGCGTCATCATTGTTATTTTTTAATTATTCAAAGTATTTTTCAATATAGAGATCGAGTTATAAATTAATTGTTATCTATGATTAGTGTTTGTCAGAAAATTTGATTGTTATTTTAATGAAATCTCCTCTTTTAATAACATTTTTTTTCATGCATAAAACTTGAACTTAAATCCTTTTCTTATTAATCAAAAAGACTAAGTTTTGTATTACTTGAAATAACAACTTAATGGTTTGAAGTTCTAAAATTTATTTAACTGACTAACATCTTTCAATATATGTTATTCCCTAATTCCCTACGCATATACTTGAAAATCAAACATTAAACTATATATTTAAAGAACAAAATTATCTGTTATGATACCATGGTGCGTCATCATTGTTGTCAACCTTTGGAATTACTACCTCGAGAACAATGTGTTAGAATGTCCTTGTTTTATTTAATCTCAATATACGTGAACTGATCTACACGTCTAGTTAAGGACCAGCCATAGCTTAAACTGGAAGCTTGTATTTGTAGCTGTTCTATACCCTTGGATCACGTGACGACAATTTTTTCCTTTACGTAAAATGCACGTGCGTCTTTACAACTCTACACCACGTATAGTTAATTAGGAGATTGAGTCTCAAGCCTTGTATTCATCCAAAGCTTCGACCCTCCTTTGCCTTTGATTAGAGAAAATATATTTATACGTTCAATTTTATACATTTTTTTAAAAACAAATATGTTTTTGTTTCCCCTAACACAAATACGTTTCACTTGATTAGTTTAAAATTTTAAATTATGTGAGTCATTTATTTCTTCAACCCCACACAAAGTTGGTCCTAAAACTTCTTTGGACCTTTTTTGTAACATAATACAGAATCGCAAAGTTATTTTGATGCGTGTATGCTGCTAATATTTCTTTATTGCAAGCAACTTATTGGTGCGTAGAGTCTAATAATTCATGATTCCCATTTTTATTTAAATATTAGCTAGCCTTTTCCACATAAGAAACTTAAATGTCACACAAGATTAGCAAGTAAAAATAACCCGTTTTTCGTATACTCGTAGAAAACATGGAATATATATACTGGTGATATGTAGTTTGATTAGGACTCTCAGCCTCTCATCATGAAGTATATTGGTTTGTAATAGTCAATTAATCTTTTCACGTGTATTTTTTTTTTTTTTTTTGTTCATCAACTACAGTATTATGATTAGTCTTTATTTTTAATGAAGGTGTTTTAAAAGTTATTTCATTCTTAGTAGTAATGTGTTTTTACATTGAATATTTAATTTATTTTTTACTTACATTTTTTATAACTTTCAAGTATTTTTTTTTATGAACTCTAATATTATAATTCTAAGTACTTAATTTTTTTAACTAAGAGTGTTTTTAAGAGTTATACTCGTATTTGTTGAATGATAAGACTTTTTCTACATTGAAAATTTAATTTATTTTTTAATTATGATTTTTATTTATTTTTAAATTTTATTTAATTTAATTTTTAAATCTCGATACATGATATCAAATTGAAAATATCTTTTTGTTAAATAAAATTAAGAGGCTATTTTTTTTTCATCCTTATAAAATTAGAAAAGTTTAGATTTCGTCCCTATTAGAAATTCCATTCATTTTTTGTACTCCTAAAATTATAATGTGTCAAATTTTAGCCTAAAACAAGACTTGGATATTCATACCTATGTGTGTGTTGATGTAGAAAACGTAACACTACTCTATAATTGATGTAGAAAATGTTAATCTACATCAGCTATAATATTTAAAATTGATGTTAGTGTCAAGTAGATAACACATCCTTAAAGATTTACCCCGCTTCAGCCATGCCAAGCCATTCGCAATGGGAAATGCCATGACTACTCGTCATGGCTGGAGGCCTTCAAAGCCAAGCGTCTCGCTCGTCGATCTTGTCTTTGTTGTCTCTGCCTCCACACATGACAATAACAACCCCCTACAACCCTCCCAGTACCAATGGTCAAGTCAGATATGAAGCCCTACACATGTCTCGTGAGCACCAAGAATGCACTATCTCTCAGCCCCTACAAACATGGGTGACCCAATTACAATGGAAACCAAATACACCATGAAACATGGAATCATACCTAAATTAGGAGTAAATTGATAAAATAACACATTCAAATAGGTTAATGTTTCCTAAGGGGGCTTTGAGTCCTGCACACAATTATTTGACATAATAGACCATCCTAAATCATTCATGAATAAGGTTGGGTTGGAGTCTTAAAATTTAAGGGGGGCGGGGGGGAATCTAGGCCAATTTGGGTTGGGTCAAGCCAAACCCGTGAAATATTGACTCAAAGAAACTATTCTTTGACCCAAAATTATTTATTTTTTTCTTTTCAAAATTGTATAAATTTAGACATAATAAATTAGGTCAATTTGATCCAGTCCAACTAGGCCAACAAATGTCTAATCCATAAGAAATTTAGGCTAGCCAACTCACTTTCTCGCCTTTGGTATGAGCTCAGGCCAGGTAGCCCAATTGTCCCCCTCTATTGATGATAATCATTGTCATTTTGTCAAATTTTTCACTCACAAAATCTTCATTAACTTTAATGTTGGGGTGTCTTTGTCAATGGCATACCCATATATAATTAACGGGTGCGAAATGCACCCCAGACTTGAAGGAAAATACATATATATAAAATTATTATTTTTTGTTTTGTCCCTCTTTTATAATTTGACCCCTCTCTCAATTTTTCAAACTATCAAAATTTGTCTTTTATTGGCTAATTTTTTTCCTTATATTTATTTCTTTTTCAGCTCACACACTTGATTTTAATATTATGTTCTTATTTTTGTATGTATGATAATTATAATTAATATTATTATTAGGCTAAATTCTAATTTGACTTAAATATATTTTTCATATTTATAGTATATCTTTGTTTTAGTTTACTATTTTTTTTTATTTTACTACATAATATTTTCAAACTTTTGCTTTTGATACATGCTATTAGTCTCAATCTATTAAATGATAACGTGATAATTAAACAAAGTGTAACATCATCAATTAAGTGATGATAGGACAAATTAATAAAGTGTTACGTCATCACTTAATGAACTTAAATTTAACAACAGGTGACAAAAGTATAAGTTTAAAAATGTCAGGTAATTAAGTAAAAAAAATATTTTTTGGGTAATAAACTGAAAAATGAGTATATTACAAATATGAAAAAACATATTTAAGCTTTGTATTTTTTATCCACAATTTTAGTTCATCTATTTTTTCCAGATTTTGGTCCCCAAATTTAAAAAATTCACAAAATTGGTCTAATCCTTAATTTTGTATATATTTTATTTCTTTATTTTCATTGAGTTGAACTTTAGACTTGACATACCATAAAAAATAATTTTTTAATTAGTTAAATATAAAAATAAAAAAAAGTAAATATAAATAAAATTAAAGTTAAACCAAAATCGTGAAAAAATATAAAATGACCAAATTGTGGTTTCAATAATAAAAAAAGAAATTAAAATTACAATTTAATCTAATTATTATTTTTTAAAAAAATTTCTCCACTGACTCAGCATATTGGATCTACCAGTACTGGTCTTTGCATATACTCCATCATAGTTCGTTTTTGAAGAATGAAGATCACATTGGACATGTCGGACCAATTCAAAAACATCTACTATTTTTAAATTTAATTTATAGATTTCATCTAAATTTAAAAATACTTGCTAGTTATTATAAACTATATGGAGACACAAAGGAGAGCACAAAAAACGTATTTATATGATGGTTGCAATTCAATGCTAATGATTACACACGCACGCGGGTTCAGCGTTTCTGCGCAGGTTATACCAACTTCTCGTTTGGACCTTGGAGGAATAGGACACCTTAACGGAATTTAACGAAAGAGATAGGAAGGAAGAGTGGGACTTAGCAAATGCATGCATTTCGTTAATTCTTTGATTCGATTCAATGACTTTTTTATGCCACCAAACAAACAACATATGGTCACGAAAACCCTAATCCCAATAAGCCATAATATATTTTTAAAATTTTAAATTTGTCCAGTCCTTTTTTCTAGCTTCTTCACCCACTCTCCCTACCTTCTCTTGTTATATTTATAATAATACTTGGAATTAGACTCACCAACTCATTATTATCTCATTGACACCGACGGCGACGACAAGGAAATTTCCTTGTTGATTTGTTTCTTGCCTTGGATTAATTGGTTTGAAATTGAAAGAAGTCTAAAATATTCCAAAAAATAAAAATAAAAATCGGCATGGGGCTATGTCACCTGCCATGCTTTTTTGCCCTAATTGATTTGGAGACAAACAAGAAATTCTTGGCGATAGACATTTCAACTGTTCTAAGATCGTAGAGGTTTGACTACTTTTGAAAAGGACAGAAAATATGTATATGTGATCCTTATGGGTACGTGTATAGTGATTTAGTGTAATTTTTCTTACTGTTTAAGAGAAATCAGTTTAAGTCTTAACCTGTTCCTTTGTTTTTGTTGGCAAAAACTGATTGAAAAAAAATTGATTTGTATAAGATTCTAACTATCATTGAAAGTGGCCGGTTTGACTTTCGTTTTCCTTGTGCGATTGAATGAACTCAACAAATTCAGGCTGCATGGTACATATATATGCTCAAGTTCGGTATACATTATGAAATTTAACTACTTGTTTAGGTTATGATTTATGAACCACATGCTGCCTAGTTTAATGTTAACATGTTTATAAAAATCTACACGTGCTTATGTTTAATAAAATTTTCATACACATTATACACACACACACACTTTTATCTACTTTTTTTAACTATATGATTACTGTTCACTTCTATTAAATTTCATACCCCCAATATCAAAAAATGATTGGTTGATTAGTCTCAAAATCCAAATCAATGCCTTTTCATCTTTTATTTTTATAAAATAACTTCAAATTGTAGTCACATGCTCTTTTAGGCAAGTGTGCAGCATTTGAGCAAATATGGCGTTTTAGATCTTTAACCTTTCACATAGGAACCAAATAATTTAAATAAATGATGATAAAACATTATTGTGCTAAGTGCTAACATGGAATTTAATTAGACATGTTTGGTTTTGTTGTCCCTTTACCTGTTGATGTATTTAGACAAATCACTAATAAATAGTACTTCTTCTGTTATAAAATATAACTTGTTTAAAGTTATTATATAAGTATTAAGAAAAATAATTAATTTGTTAAATTTTATAAAAAAAAATATAAGTATTTTTTTAATATATCTTTTTATCTTTAATTAAATAGTGTTCTTACTCATTTATTCTTACAATAAAGAATTATCATTAATAATAACAAATTGTTATATAAACTTGATGAATTAAGAACTTTTCACTTCACCTAATTTCATTGTATTGTATGTGGTGTTATTTGTGGAAAAATAATTAATTTTTGGAATTGATGATTGATATAAATGTATGAGAAAATACTAGTGATTTAGGAAAAAGAGTTTACGAGAAGAATTTAAAAGATTGGTATATTAAAGCATAAAATATTGATGGAAGGTAATTTTGAAAAAAAATACTTAATATAGTATTTATTTTGTAAATACTTATAATTTAAAATTTTTATAAAAAAATTACTTATATTTTTGAATGAGGGAGTAAATACTAATAATGGGTATGATAGCATATATGGCTTGCAATTTCAGGGCATAGTTTTTTTTCCGGCAATTTCAGGGAATAGTAATGGAGGCTTTTTAGAAATTGGCACCGACAACAGTTAGAGAGACAGGGTAGGGGCAGAGTCATGGACAAATGATTCAGATAAAATCTCAACTCTGATTTCATCGGAATAATGGATGGTCCCATACACAAACCGTATCTAATGAAAACGAGAGAAATCATCCATGTTTCAGTGTCACGTAAAAACAAGAGGCAAGAATCTTCACCAACCTCCAAAATGAAATGGAAAGGAAGGTGGCAAAAAAGGGTATTAAAATGAAATGATTTGTATCAATAAATTATTGGTTTAAATGAAATTAAACTGGATTTCTTATAGTAAGATGTTAGATTTGAATTTTGTGAATGAAAAAATAATAAAAAAAGAAATTTTATTAAAATTGATCAGTTAAAATTAATCATCGATTTTCCGATAATCACTCGCATAAATAACATAGTTATAAAAAAATGGTTTTCAATTGAATATGAAGATTCAATTTGGGTGGAAAGCTAGCGGGGCCTTGTTTGTGGCCTAGCAAAAATGTTTTCCTTGTCAAATCCAATGGAAAGAGGGGCTGAAAAAGAAAAGAAAAATATCTAATTGGTTTGACAAGTATTCAAATTAACGTTGAATTGGGAAAAGGGCCTCAGTAATTGTAGTTAGCTTGACAACAAATTTAAACACCCGTCATAATCAGGAATCAACACCAGTGTGCTTTAATTTTTCAATGGGGGCAAGTTGTTAACAGCTAATATAAAAGTTTAATTCTCATCAATTCAGTGAAAAGATTCAATCATATATGATGCTTTGGCCTACTTGGCCATTGTATTAGTTCAATATATTGTTCCTACAACAACCTACTTGTTTTTTCACAAAAAAGAAAAAGAATGGTTCATAACTTTCTACTTAATCATTTTTTAATGTTTTTCTTTATTTAAATGGAGAAATATGTGAAAAATATTCTCATGATATTAATTTAACAACTTGTAGTTAAATTTTTATTAAATTAGGAAAATATTTCAAAGGAATGTTATATTTCTTAATTAAGAAAATACCTTATATATGTATTCTTAAAATACTACATTCAGGCAACTAAAATCATCATATATATCTGGCAGCCAATGTTTTGTCTCATATATCACTAAATTAATATTAAATAGTTTTTTTTATAGAAAATTAATATTAAATAGTAAAAAAATTATCAGTAATTAATAACAATAACTTTGTTTAAAATTCAATCTTTTGAGTCATTACAATTAATTGCTTTTTGTGATGAGGAGAATAATCATATTTGCTTGTCATGAGTGCTATATATCGGGTCAAAAAGTGACGGCTCCCAACCTACAATTACACCTAAACCTATTTCTTTCGATCCTTTCATACATTTACCTTACATGAACATGTGTGTAAACTGTGTGAAATAAAAGTTTTATCAAATACCCCAGTCCCCAGATGTTATTGAACACGTATTTTTAATTTGGATGTTATAGTATTATTCATTAGTATGATTATAAAATTTATTATTATCAGTGTAGTTATATTTTCTTTTTATAATATAAAACTGTCTTGTTAATAAATAATGTTTTGTAGGCATGAAAATTGAAACTCGTAATCTTATATATAAATAAGGAAAAAGTCAACATGTTTTAGCATTTGATTAAAGTAGAACGATGTGACACCTTAACAAATATGCTAACATAGTAAAAATAATTACAAATAGAGTATGACATAATTATGGGACATAACAGAATATTAAGATGCGTTTCAGAAATTCTATGTTGTAAATAGATTCACATCTAACTGCCTACAAGCTTCAACAGTAAGTTCCATTTTATATGAAGCTATGACTGGTCCAAAGTTTACATATTTGCACAATTTCACAATACACATTACACAGACCGAAAGAGAGATCATAACCCAAAGTCCTTTCAAAGTCCAAAGTCCAAAGTGAAAAAATAAAAAAATAAAAAATAAAAGAACTTTTTCTTTTCTTTTGAAGAGGTCAATAAGATTCTACACTTATGCTTTAACGTATTAATCTAGCATATTAAATTACAAGTAAACCACATAGTCCAATTAATTACTCATCAAAACAGTACCAAATAGAAAAAATTAAAGCAGGGAATGATCGGTTTAATAATCATGACTTGAGAGCAAGTGGCCAAAATTAACAATTAACATGTCGGGAAAGTAAATCCAATATTTTCAAGAAAAAGCTCTAATTGGATATGGTTTCTTATCAATGAGGAATGAACTATATTATAGGAAGTATTCTCTAGTTTACTATAGTTTGTCCACAAATTTAATTACTTCTGAAGAGACAAATGTTCGGTTTAATTAAAATTCATAAGAAGGTTCTAAGAGCCTGGTTGAACTTGATAAAACGTTTATCTTGTATGCTAATATGTTTGTACTTGGTCCTAATGATGGTGCTACAGACCTTATTATTATAATCCTACAAACCTTTCTTTTCTATTTTAATTTTAATGAAATAATTTAAGCCAGGGCCTCACACGCAGGGACATCCTAACAAACTTGATTAAACAAATAATATATGACCTAAAAACTATTCTACAAATAACATTTTTCTTTAACTATGACATCACAGACACATATTACCCCCTTCGGAAATAAAATACAAATAATGGCATTTTAAATTCAATGCAGTCACTATTATTAGGTGTGAATTTTGCTCACAATGTTCCTTTTGACATGTTTAAGTTTGTGAAAATTTCTCTTTAAACTTACTCTTTGTTTAATGGTAGAATTTATTTACGAAAATATCATCTCTATTTATTAGAGAGGATGTAGTAAGAGAGACAAACACATGGGATCTGGGATCTCAGAGATACAAAGTGAAATCACATGTGTTTGTCTCTCTCCTAATTTTAGTGGACGAACTCCTCTAGTAAGGAGTGAGACCCGATCTTATGATATGTATTTTACTTATGATTATGTTACAAACTATGTTACCCTTCTCTTGAATCATCGACCCTTGCCCTCTTTGGGTACCGAAAGCCGCGGAAGAAAGAGCAAAAGTAGTTTCTTGGAAGGCACTCTATAAGACTATATACATACATATATATATATATATATAACTATATACATACATACATATATATATATATATATATATATATTGTACAGAGCACGCCTCTTGCATAATAAAGTGCTTCATATTCAAGCAATCACTTTAAGACTTCCCTTTCATAATCTCTCAGATATCTTTCAACTTCTTCTGTGCTTTATTCTTTGGTTCATTTTGTTTGGTTTTTCCCTCCATCTAAACAACAAAACTTAGTTGTTTCTGTGACACTTCACATAGCAATTTCAACAAGCCATGGAAATGAAGGCAAAGAACAACAACAACAAGAACAAGGTTGAGAGTGAATTGGGTTGTGGTCTCATGGGGAGAATTCTCTACCTCAAAAGCCACAAGATGAGAAAAGCATCTGTTCACTCCCTACCCTTGAAGAATGCACACAGTGATGATGATGATGTCAAAACTGAAGAATCAAAGGTTGCAAGAAAAAGCTTCACTCACACTGAGCCAGAACACAAACTGAGTGGTGCAGAACAGAAACCTGCGAGAAAGAGTGTCTCTATTATTCAACAACAACAACAACAACCTTGTACAAATCGAAACAACCAACATCTGAGGCATTCAGATATTGCTGCAAGAAGCTCAACATCATCGTCCACTAGTACTTCAATTTCATCTCACACTAAGTTTCAACAAAACCAGGACAAGGATCATGAGAGGAAGCCACGTGGAGACCCCACTGGAAATTCTCTTGCACTTGCTAGGATAAGCACTAGCAACGAGAACAATGAGAACAAGAAGTCTCAATTGAAACTCACCGGGAATTTGCTTGTGAATAACACACCAAGAAGGAAGAGTGTGGAATACATGCCCAAGAGTGCAGACTTGAACTCTGTTCCCAGTTCTTACAACAATGGAAGCAAAGGCTCGATGGGGAACATCATGAGGAGGAACAGCAACAGCAACGAGGTTGCACAGTTTTTGAGTCCAAGGCTGAAAAAAATGGACCCCGAGGTGTTGAAATCCATGGGAAATGAAGCATACAAGCAGGGAATATTTGAAGAGGCCTTGGCTTTGTATGATCAAGCGATTGCACTCGATTTGAATAAGGCGGTATATCATTGCAATAAGAGTGCAGCTTTAATTGGCTTAGGAAGGCTTCAGGAAGCAATTGTTGAGTGTGAGGAATCTATCAAGCTGGACCCTTCTTATGTCAGAGCCTACAATCGTTTGGCCACAATATATGTCAGGTGCTTGGTGATAATAATGAAATGTATATGCTTCATTCAATGTTGTTAAATATGTTTTGCATTATAATATAATGATTTTTTTTTTGGTTACTTTAGCTTATAGAATTGCAAATTTCAATGCAGGTTGGGAGAAGCAGAAAAAGCACTAGATTGCAATCAGTCAATCCCATATGTTGATTCAGTACTTGCTTTCCAAGCTCAGGCTCTTCAAAATCACCTTAACAAATGCATAGAAGCACGGAAAGTCAATGCGTGGAGTGATATACTAAAGGAAACACAGTCAGCAATATCCTTAGGTGCTGATTCAGCTCCACAGGTTAGTCATTTTCTTGGTCAAGCATTTTATTTTTGTATGTTTATTATGAAACCCCAAATAGTTTTTAATCTCTGATTCTGTATCAAAGTTCGTTCAATTGGCCAATAATGCCGTCAATTTGTCATTATCTAGCATTTATATTGGTCTCATACTCAACTGCTATGACTCATGCTGATTAAATAAAAACTGGTTATGTATGCTAGGTCTATGCCTTACAAACTGAAGCCTTGCTGAAGCTCTTAAGATATCAAGAGGCCTATGTCATCTACGATAAAATGCCAAAATTTTCAATTGATTGGTGTACCAAGATGTTTGGCCCAGCTCGCAGCGCTTACCTGTTGATGATAGGCTCAATGGTTTACTTGGCATCTGGCAGGTTGGTGAAAATGCTTTATTTTGATGTGTTTGACAATTTCCTCTGTCATGGTTTATATATTTGGCAGTTGGCATGTATTGTTACTAAGATATACCTAGCATGCTAATAAGTACTATTTCTCTTGAACCCTCATAACAAAGACCTAGAACAAAAGATTCATTCACATTAGATTAGACTATGGGAATGATGTACAGTAAAAAATAGTACATTGCAGTTCTGTAGACACCAAACTATAGTAATTATCAGCCTCACACTGCCAATGCTTTATTTGTATAATTATATTCAATGTTCAATGCTGAATATTGCTGATACATTTTCTGAGCCTAAATTAGCGGTGAATCTAAATTTGAATTGAATTTGTTGTTTATAAGGTTTGAGGAAGCTGTGGCATCAGCTCAGCAAGCAGCTAAAGTTAATCCAGGCAATAATGAGGTGAATGCAATGGTAAGGAAGGCCAGAGCAGCAACATCAGCTAGAATGAGCGGAAACTTGCTCTTCAAGGCATCGAAATTCACCAAAGCACGTGCCGTGTACAACGAAGGACTAGAGCATGATCCACACAACTCAGTTCTACTATGCAACAGAGCTGCATGTCGTTCCAAACTTGGTCAAAATGAGAAAGCAATTGAAGATTGTAACGCGGCACTTATGGTTCAGCCAGGCTATAGCAAAGCAAGGCTAAGGAGGGCAGATTGCAATGCCAAGGTACTTTATTTTCTATGATAATATTTAATTCTTCTGGTCAATAGTAAATACTTGTTTGCAGTTAATAATAACCCTTTTGTGATTCTTTTTTGTGCATGAAGTTGGAAAGGTGGGAAGCTGCTATTCAAGACTATGAAATGCTATTAAGGGAAAGGCCAGGGGATGAGGAAGTGGCAAGGGCTTTGTTCGAAGCTCAGCTCCAACTCAAGGTGCTGCATGGTGAAGATATTAAGGACTTGAAATTTGGTTCAAACTTGGTTTCCATCTCAAGTAATGATCGGTTCAGACATTATGTAACCTCACCTGGTAAGGCATATTTGGCTGCTTCTGATACACAATTTCATTAATATGAGTACCACAAATACACTAACCAAATATGAGTGTTATTTGAATAGGTATGGCTGTGGTGCTCTTTAGCAACAAGACAACCCACAAGAAAGTGTTGCTTGTGTTGGAGCAAATCAGCAAGAGATTCCCATCAGTTAATTTCCTCAAGGTTGGTTCATTTTATATTGTTTAGACTTTATAGTCGGTGGGAATGTTAACTGCAACAGATAATGCGATTAAGAAAAACAACGTTGACCAATATTAATTCTTTAAATTTGTGTTTGTCTTTTTCAATGTTTCTTTCTTAAAACTTACAAACTTAATGATAATGTTTTAGGTGGAAATCGAAGACCACCCCTACTTAGCAAAGTCAGAAGGTGTGAGCTCTATCCCAGCCTTCAAAATATACAAGAACGGATCAAGGGTTAAAGAAATCTCAGGCAACAACCACGAGTTGTTAGAAAGATCAGTTAAATTCTATAGCAGATGAGATCATTGCTCTTGAATAACTTCCTCAAATTGTTTCTCCTTCATAAATTAGCTGATCTTGCTTACAGGGCAAGAGGATGAGCATTGTATCACTGTAGCATGTAAAAAATGTCCATAGAAAAAAATTCTGTGTTAGTAATAGATTCTTTTAATCTATTGAATGTTCCTTTAATTATTCATAGCCATGTATATTGGTTCGAAAAACCTAAACAATTGCGTTGTATTTTTTTATATAAAATATTACGTGTTATCTTAACAAGAATGTTTTCTTCAGAAATTCTGTCCTTTCATTTTTGTTGCTATAGCCCTCCTGAGTTACATTTGAACTGTTTTCGGCCATCCACTCCAACATCCACACAGGAGGCTTGTTCAAAATTGTCAGAGGCATATTTTAAAACTTTCAAGATGCTGTGCTTTCATTAGATGCAAATAAAGATTCATAGCCTAATTTAGTGTCTATCTGTCTCTGTATTTAACGAATTTTGACAGGACTTTATAGCGCATGTTTGTATTTCCGTTCAAAACCACGTTGAATGACAATCTGATCCTATTAGGTGATATCAGTTAGGGAATCACATTAATAAGAATTTGAGTATTATGGGATGCCTAAGTCTCACATGGAGTAATATGACATTTTTCACTGGAGTACTTAAGTGGCTTCACTGACTTGGTTCTTCTTCCTTGACAGCTAGCTTTTTAAAGTTTCTTGAGTACTCGGGTGCTTATCAATTAATTATATCAGAACCTTACACCATGTGTCTCAACTGCAAATGAGCCACATGGATAGTAATGCGGAACATTACAGTGTTTGCTTGAGACTAGTTAAAGGGCCAATGCACAACTAGCCGGCATGAGTGTTGGAATTGCAAAGCTTAGTGGGATGATAGGATCTAATTGTAAGCAATTATAAAGTATGACACTCAACTCCCACATTAAAAGTAAAAGATTCTAATGTAAGATTTAAGACTTAAAACTACAACAGCTAGCTTTTTCTGGTGTTTTATCCCAAGATTTTTATCAATCAGTATCCAAGTCCCTGTCACATTCCATGGCATTATTAGACTTGACCAAAAATACCAAATTCTAAAAAAGGTTATCAAACATAAGATTCCTTTAATAACTTTTTTCCAATGTAATTTTTCTTGATCTCCCACTACTAGTCCTCTTGACTCTTGAGAGCTTTCCATGGAATAATGCCTCTATTTGTTCCACAATGCTGCCTAGGAGCCAATGTTATACCCTCTAGTTATGAAGATATGTGACTAACAAGCTATGAAGCATGGACACAGACATCAGACACGACACGGACACAGATATTTTGACATGATTAATGTAAATATAGGACACGAGGACACCTGATACAAACACAAATAAAGAGATTCTAATGAAATAAAATGAGTAATGAGTTAACATATAACAAAATACTATCTAAATTGAGGTTATATTCATCTTTTTAAACCAACCTTGTGTAAAGGTGACAACAACTTAAGTATTCAAGTCAACAAAATATAATTTTTAAATTGAAAACTTATAAGAAGTGTCTAATAAGTGTCAATGTTGAAAACATGTCTAACACGGCGACTGTGTTTCTTAGCTAACAAGTCTTTCAGATCTGCAGGGTCTTTAAAACTACTGTACTTGGATGTTTTAACAAGGGAGAAAGAAGCTTTCAGAGTCATAGTAAAATGATGAGGGCAGTGGGGGCAGGACCAGAAAATGATGATTGAAAATCTGATCACACAGATTGCGCTGCGTTGTCAACTCATTAGCTATTACTGTTGAGCAAAAATGTGGTGTGGGATGGCATTTTATCACAGTGACTAAATTGTAAATAAGAAAATTAGAAGGGTTAAAATGTATGTTTAATCTAAATCATTGATATATATATTTAACAAAAACTCACATAGTATATATAGATGCACTCTAATATGGAAGTTGCATGGTAGAATTAGTCTCGTGATTATTCTGGTGGTTGCATGTTAAGACCATATGTGTTGGGGAGCATTAGTATGATGATTAACCATTTGCAAAATCAGCATGATGGGGGAGACAAATGGAATCGAATAATTTTAAGTAAAAATCATAGAAGTAAACGTTTCAATTTTGTCATGGGCTTATTATTCTCTCGAAATCACTGTTGAATGACTGGAGAATATTGGTGGATGTTACATTGCAACCGTCAAGAAAAAGATATAAAATAAACGCTTTGATTCCGTCCAGTGGTTGTAGTAACAATGATGAATTCCTCAGTCAATGAAGACAGAAAGAATCTTGATAATTTCTTTTTTAACTTATTCTACCATGTTACGTGTGTTGTCTTGCAATGTTCTTCTGATTATATCAGAGAAGTGACTAAAGGTGTTTTACAAAAACAAAAAAGAAAGTGCTAAACAAATTATAATAGCTGGATGCATTTAAGTTTTTCATATCCCATTTTTAGTGATCATAAATCTTCCGAACATTTTCTTTGTAGTTTTCTCACGTCTTAACATCTTTACATTGAGTTAGACTTTGTTTATTGGGTTTAGCATTTTTTTTCTTTTTTCTTTTTTACTTTTAATTCCTAAATAAATTTTTTGGTGATTTTGATCCCTATATTTTTGTTATGTTAATGATTATAGTCTTTATTATTAAGTAATACTGTAAGCAGATCCATCTGAAATGTCCCTACAACATTTTTTTTAATTTGTATGTGTAATAAAGAAACTCTTACGCACAGATTTTATTGTGCATTTCTTTCTTACATACAATAATAAATAAAAAAAAACAAGTTTTCTTTGCGTGAGAGCATTTTTGTTAACCAACTGTTAACTAATGTTCCAAGAGCATTATCATTGGTTAAAAGAATTTAAAATAGAAATATTTTTATTGAAAGACAAAAAATTTGTTGTATAATTTTTTTTATACTCTCTTATAATTTATATAATAAATATTTTTTCTTTTAATTCTTTAAAGACCCTTAACCATTGTTCTAAAACAACTAATTAATAATACCTTTTTGTGATTACATTTAGTAATGTATTTACTAAAATCTGGAGTCGATCTTTTAGGATTGATCATTGTCAGAATGGACTCCAGTGTCTCCTTGGTGGCAGACTCGTAGGTATCCTTTGTCTAATAAATGAAGGGTATATGCAAAAGGGACTACGACGCTCAATAAGTATTTGAGTGAGTTAAGAATGAGTGAAAAGAGTGAGTTAGAGTGAATATAGAATAGAGTAAATTATACTTGCACCCCTGTGTTTTGCTCAAATTTTACCTGATACTCCTCCCTTTTTTCACATTACTTTTACCTCTTTCTGTTAACGCCGTTAACTAATGTCAATTAAATTGTAAAATCCAAATTATCCCTTCCAATTAGTTTTAGAATTTAGATTCACATTTCATTCCTCTTCCTCATTCACGAGTATTGTTCATCTTCTTCTTGTTGGTGAGTTTTTCTTTAGCGTCCACGGGGTGGGAGTTCCTCTTCCTCTCACGACGTTCACATTCCATTCCTCTTCACTATTCGCGAGTTCTTCATCATTCATCTTCCAATTCATGAGTTCTCCATTGTTCATCTTCCAGTTCGCGAGTTCTCCATTGTTTCTCTATTTCTCTTCCTGTTCCACGATTTCTGTTCACACTAGGGTTATGCTTGTAAGTGACTATTGGACCTTGTATATAGATTATTTTTTAAGAATATTTATTTAATTTTGATTTATTATTGTTGCCTATTTCTGAATGGGGTTTCAAGAGGGACCAATTTGGACCATTATATTTAAAATCATTTGTTTATTATTGTTGATTAAAATAATGTTGATATTTGTGACCACATAAAATATAATGGATGAACTGAAAATCATTTGTTTATTATTGTTGATTAAAATAGTATAATGTTTAGGACCACAGGAACACAATGTTTGATCCTAATAAGTTTGAAATATTTGATGCACATGATTAGAGAAAAAACAAAAAGAAACAAGAGTCTTAAAATATTTTTAGGTTGAGAGAAAGAAGATGAGAGTATTTTAAACATAAAATTTCATTAAAAGTCATATGATCAATATGTGTCTACTTTCTGTTAAATTATTAGATGATGTTTAGGACGGAGGGGATCTGGGTGTAATGTGAGTTATACAATTAAGAGATTTTTTGTAGGATGCAAAAAAGAATAGGTATCAGGTAAAATTTAAAGAAAACATAAGGAATATGAGTGTAATTTACTCTATAAAATATGTTATTTATAACAATGGATGAAACCTTGGTTCCAATTTAAAGAAAACATAGAGAATGTAAGTGTAATTTACTCTATATAATATGTTATTTATAACAGTGGATGAAACCTTGGTTCCTTCATGTGTTATTGTAACAGCATAACAACTTTGTAGATCATGTATAACTTCCTTGTAACAACTAGAAATGGGTGTCGATTGCATTTGCCAAAAAGGGCCTAATGAAAAAAAGTTGAAATGAAAACAAATGATTTATTGTGCCCAATATACAAAATGTTCTAGGCCGATGGCTCAAATCCTAATTGTTCTAAGAATTACAACCCAAATTCTCAATCTTTAAAAATAAACTAAAAAGTACAATAAAATAGAGAAAAAAAAATGAAAGGGACACATCCTATTTTTTAACTGACAATTACAGTGATTTTTTTTTTTTTTTACTTTCAACTAGTTACAATACCCGTGCGCATACGCATGGGACGGCTCCGCTTTGCTCTGCCTTGCTATGCTAGATTTGTATAAAATATTTTTAATGTTTAATGATTAAGAATTATTGTATAAGCAAACTTAAAAATAAAATGTAAAAGATAAATTGCTAAATGTATTAGCTAATAATAAATTAAGGACTCCACTAAGAAATGGAGAGTGTTTTATTGCAGTGTTTGAGGAATGAAATCAATAAGCACTAATGTATCACACCAAATTTTACTATCAAAATTTAAAGTGAATGGATAAATAGTAGATGACTTGATATAGTGAGTTAATAATAACTTAATCTAATAAAGCAAGCAGGAAAATGCATTCTTACAAGTCCAGAATGCAAATTCTTACAAAATATAATTGTCAAATGCTCTAAGCATAGTAAGAATACAAACTATTCAAAATATAAGATGAAGTCATAATTACAAGAACAAAACATGGTTTTCAACATAGAGTTTACATTTGATAGAGTTAAGACAAAAGGTGTATCTAACAAATATACCAGAACACATGGTTACTGTTGGGATTAGGAAACTCAATTACAAACTCCATATGTGATTTGAAATTGTTGTCTCTTGCAAATGATTTCCATCCAGAACTGATTTTAACATATTTGCGTGAATGGTTGGACACAATTTTGCATGCCTTGGTTTCATTAAAAACAATATTTGTGAATGTTGTCTTAATTAAGAAATCATACATGTCTCTAGGTAGATGCTGCAAAATACATTATGGAATGTTATAATTTGATATATGCATGTCTCTAGTTTTGTGACCCGTGCGGCGGATGCACGGGTCGCTTCGCTACGCTCCGCAACATTTTATAAATTAATTATAATTTTTATTTTTATTATAACAAAAAAATATTTATTTATGACATTATTGATAAAGTAATTTAACTTAATTAACTTTGGTTTTCTTATAACTAATAATTAAACTATTATTTTACAATAAATACATTATTATGTTGATTAGCGTAATAATTGAATTAAATAAAAGAGTTTAAAAATTTCAAATCTTAATTAAATTTAAAAAATAAAACTATAAATGTTTGTAATTTTTTAAAATTGCACTATTTCATTTTACTTTTATTTACCCATTATTTGATATGAGAAAAATTTAAAAACAAATAATATACTTAATAAAAATAAATATTGTAAATTGTTTGATATGTAAATGTGTAAAATATGTAAAAAAAAATTTCCCATAATGGTTTTACTCATATGATATAAAGAATAATTATTTTCCATAAATGATAATTGTAATTTCTATCATTAAAAAATAAAATTAAAACTAATTTACATTATGATATAGTGAATAAGTAATTAAAAGGTGTCTTGTAACAAAAATCATTCTTATAGACACAAAGAAGTAATAGCCCACATTAGCCCCCTTTGTATAGGCAAAAATCTTCCTACAAGCAAAGTAACAAAACTTATTTAAAAAAATAAATTAATATCATGTCAAAGAGGACTCTAAGAATACAATTGAATATTAAATACAGATACAAAGAAGATTAGAGTGAATCAATCATAAATTAAAAAGAAAGTGTTGTCAACGTCAAAATACATAAACAAATATACAAACTGATAGCAACATATTGAAGCACATCTTTTATATGATGCATTCCAAACAGAACCACCAAGCCAAAGGATTTTCCTGAGGTTGAAAATGGAGTGGCCTTGCTCCTTTCTGCACAGGTTGCTTGGATCCATCATTCAAGCCATGCTATAAGTTACATGGAATTAATGACACTTGCTTGTTAAATGACACTTTCATTAGTTTTCATGATCCAGTTGCTTCTTTCAACCCTACACTGCGAACAAAATGCTTAAAGTGACTATGAATACAATCTAAAAACCTGTTACTTGAATATATTTATTTATTCTAAAAAGTTACAGCACAAAATATTAATTAAATTTTTGAATATCCAAATTCAATAACCATCTAAAGTTAAAATTAATGACAATTGCATATGCCCAAATCCTATTGCCTTGCATGAGCATCATCAACTTCAATTCATTCATAAAAAATAAATGCTTCAACATTTAAATTGAGCATCATGCAGATACAACCAACAAAACATTTATCTTTTGTTTTGAAAAACAGCACATCCTGGTAGATTGCATCTAAGACATGGATAAAAAGTGTAAGTAGAAAGGTCCTCCATAGCTATACCCACCACAACAAAGTTATTGCACACAAGAAGATCAGTTGAACAGCCACCGAGACAAAAATAAATATATACATGACATTATAGGATCATTTACAGAACACAAAATTTACTTAGAGCACCTCGTGGTCTCTTCTTCAGCCATTGATAAAATTTACTTTTTAAATAGGTCATGAAAGCGAAATAAAATGGAAATAAAATACCTTCAATACGTAAGGAATGAAAAGAGGTTTTTGCAGTGATGATAGAGACAAAAGAAGAAAATAGAGAAGAGAAGAGAAGAAAAAACAAAGGAAGTTACAGATAGAGGGAGAAGGAAGTATAAGAGAAGGAGAGACAGAATTTGAAATTCAAATTGGAATTTGAAATTCACATTCCATAACATATTGGAAAAAACCGTGTAACTGATAGCATGAAAGTATATTATGTCAGCATCTTGTTTTAGCTTCTAAGAAATGAAATTCAAAGACTAAAAATATATATTTGAACATTGACCTGCATATTTGAAGAAGAAAGAGGATAAAATCCCTTGGGCAGCATTGTTTGCTATCAAAAGCATTGTGGCTTTTGAATGATCTTGTAGGATATCAAAGCTGCTAGTCCTTGGAAAATTTAAAGCAGAAGAAAATCAGCTAGTTGAATCAACAAACAGAATTAAGCCATCATTGATTCCACATAATAATGGAATATGGAACTGTCATGACATGTGTATAAAAATGACTATTTGTTGCCACATTTACATTGAAAAACATGATGATTTATTATAGGAACACAAGAATACAGTATTTCAAAGCACAAAACTGCTCATTGCTTGCCTACTCCATCACATGTTCATTTGTGAAGATCAATTTTGAATTATAAAATTGATTGAGGTTAATTAAGTGTCATCTGGTTTATATACATGGTTCGAACACAAGAATTGCAGCTGACTCAAAATGAAAGAGATTTAACATTGAAATTAATATTTTACCTTTTAGAGAAAAATAATCCGGTCTTTTGCTTTAATTTAAAAATAAATAAATAAACTAAACAACACATGCAATTTGTTTGAGTTTTTTTCCAATAGCTTAGTACCATGTTTAAAATGTCCACACAACTATCCAGAAATTAGAGATTTAATTCTCACCTTTGACAACAACCGTTCCAAGTATCCCCAGAAAATTGAATATAGCTCCATATCCATACAAGAATAAGTTTTGTAAATTAATAAATAGAGAATTAATCTTTCTAGGTGATAAAAAATTAGTTTAAGAATCAACATCACTAATAGGTGGTTCTTGAGACTATCCATTTATTTTATTTTGTTCATCTATTGTCAAAATGATGATTGGAGTTAGAAATTGAGCATCATTGTTAGTTGCTTTTCTAAGACATCTACCCAATCCCCAGCCAATTCCCAACCTTTGATGTAAAGCCGCAAACGTCAATGACTGCATATATTTAACCATGACAAAATAGTAAATGACAAGATAATCTTGTTAATGTAATTATTCAACGAAAAAAATTCACATGTGATATATCTGAAGCAGTAAACTTACAGGAAAGGCCCCAGCAGGAACTTTATTACTCTTCAGGGGATATTTGAGATCAGTCATCATTAATTAAACCTAGAATAGGAATAATTCGAGTATCAATCACCAACTCATGAATATGCTCTCCAATATTGTTCATCAACATTTTCAGCAACTACAAAATCAATAGATAAAAGATGACTCAATAAAACACTACAGAATAGGAAAGCAAGAAATGTAAATATTATACACGAGAAAGTTAAATAACCAAGCTTTTCTGTAATGAAAATTGTCTTTATATAAGTTTTTCATTATAGGTAAAACTCTTAGAAATCCACACAAAAAGTTATGAATAACTATATTCATAATGAAGTCATTATACTTACTATGACAACAAATAGTTGAGAATTGGGATGTTTGCTTCCTAGTCTCGTTTTTATAGCCTTAACAACATCTCTTGCTTCTTTGCATATTCAAATGATATTATGGTAAATTACGAGCCAGGGATTATCCTGACAATCTGACACATTCATCTATGTTCATAATCAAGTGAGGAAAGGCAAGCAAGGGAAAATGGTGAGCAAGAACCATGAATAGCATAATTTGAATTGCAAGCTAAGAGCTCATTTGGATTTAATTATTATTTAAGAATTAATAAAATGCAAATTCAAAAGGTCTCCAAGTAAGATTTTGATTATAAGCTATTTTGAACAGAAGATAAACTAAGCCAACAATAAACTAAGTATATCACGCATCAGATATCATTCATTAACCAACTAATTGAAAGTTATAACTTTTCCTTTTGAAAAATAAAACAAATTTCCAAATAAAAAGGTGCACCTAGAATGAAAAATAATTTATTCCTAGGAACCCAGCTATCAATTTCAGCAAAACCAAAGAAAAATGATAATTCATAAGGATTATCTTCGAATAATAAGGAAACACATAATTAGTTGTGTGGTTTACCTCAGGTGACAATGATAGAGATCATAGGTTTGATTGCTATGCAAACAAATAAAAAAAGAATCACACTTACAAAGGGCCATAATCAAATCTGAAACATAAAAAGTTATGTATGAACAAAACTAAATGAATTTAGTTCTCATTTGATTCAATCAGAAAGAAACAACACCAAATAAGGAAATGAAATCTTTATTCATTATTCACAAAAAGGAAAAGCAAAAAAAGTGCCAAATTTTCTAGAGGAATTCGATATCAATTATCAACCTCTCACCTTCCATGACCACATCGATGGATTGGAGTTGAATGTGACTCAGCTAAAATGAGGTTCAGAACGCAAGACTAAAATGTGTTTGTTAAACATCAAATGAAGTGGAGAAATAGAAGTAATAGATAATAAATATTATAAACAGAGCAATAGAAATTTGGGTGAGACATTTTGTCAAACACTTCATAAGCAAAACACATTTGTCAAACATCTTATGAAATTTTACTGGATTTAATGTATAAGCTTATAAAACAAAAATTTTATTCAACTTCCATGTACACAATGCTTCATTTATAACAAAGTGACCACAAATTATTATTATTATTATTATTATTATTATTATTATTATGTATTACTTGTTTGCTTAAGAAACCACAATAGATGAGAGAATACAACATTAAATAATTATTATAAATATAATGTATGTAGTTCATAATCTATGATTTACTTCAAACTATGTTATTCTAAATTTTCTATGTAGTTCTGTTTTAGAAAGATGATAAGATATTAAAAAGATTTATCTAACTGGTGTGCAGAGTGCTATCAAAATAGGAAAAAAAAAACTGATTCAAAAATGGAAAAAAAGGAACAAAAAACCACAGCAAAGCAGAAACTAAAATTAACCACAACCACTAATGTAAAAGCAAATTATAGATTCTTATTCCATGAAGAAGAAAAAATAGTGAAAAATATAAAGGAAAGATTAAAATATAAAGGAAATATTTTAGAGTAAATTATAAATGCCTTACCAATGCATAAATATCCTTTCATAAGAATCCAGTTCTGGTCTACATTCAACTCAATAAACTATTAGCAGCTAAAAAGATAGTTCTGAAGTGCCAGGCATGTATTTGGAAAAAGAAAACCGAGGAAGAGAAACAAAATAATACCTGCAGTTATTATAATTTACTCTATTAAAATTTTTAGAGCAAATTTGCGTGTCACTCCCAAATTTGGGAATGAGTTGTGACTTGTGAGTGAGCCAGCGGATGAATTTGGTGGAGTTTTATGCGTGAATGGAGATGCCGTAAGAAACGTAGCAAAAGCAAGAAAGGTGAAGAAAATGGAGATGTTGTTAGAAATTGGTAGCGGAGAAATAAAATCACTGAAAAACAAAAAATAGAAGGACAAAAATTGGAAAAGAAGGAGAAAGAGAAAAGCACTAGGATTGAAGATGAGAACTGAGAAAATTTGGGAGTGAGCTGAAAGAGAGAGAGTTGAAACCTCTAAACTACAATTTGAAATTTGAAATTTCAAAAGCTCCAGACTATCTTTTCGTAGGCAGCTTTTATTTGAATTTCAAAATTTAAATAGAAGAGAGAAGAAGAGACATTAGCCGAAGACAATAGAGAAGTATGGCGCCATTTTTATCGGCCGGGCGAAAAAGAGAACGGAGGAAAGAAAGGAAAGCATGCAATTTATCTAAGCTTGACACGTAAGATTTTTTTGAGGTGTCAATTAAAGAAAGTGCCACGTGTTATCAGCTTGGTATTCTTTTATTATAAGGTATTGAGGTATTGATTTCAGGTTTTCGATTTTAAACGAGCTTCCGTCGATGTCTCGATCATGTTCTTGACATGTGATCATAAGAGAGCATCACGTATGCTCTATTCTTCAGCCTATATATATAACAAAAAAGACTGGAAGAATATTTAATTCCTTAAACTCAACTCTTCCTTTTTATTTCTTTGGTATGTCCTGGTCTCCTCGATGTTGGAGTGGTGCCTATAGTGTTGATTTAAAAATTGTTCAAGGCAATGTTTTGATGACATAGAAAATGCTAGGTAATAAGTGTATGAAAATGAATGAATAGAACAATTAAAATAGGTGAAAAAGTGCGAGCTGCCGGAGACCGATTCCAACCCAAGCTCAACTCAAGCCAGCGATTCCATCTCCGATCCCATGGTTTAGAACACAAACACAAAGAGTGCAAAAAAGAAAGAGACAGAGAAAGTGCACCTCACAATTCAATCACAACCAAAGTTAAGGTTTCAATTTTTTAGCTTATGTTTGGAAAACTGTTTCCCAGCCTCTGAACGGACGTTGAACTCCAAAAGATAAACAGACTTTCAACTTGTTTACATCAAATACTGGAACTTGCTTTTAGTAATTTAGGAAAAATTCAATGGTTTTGTGAAACACATGTTACTTTCCGGCATAAGGATATTTTTAGGGGAAAAGAACTACGAAAGGAGGTATGTTTAGCAAAATAGGGATTCGTAAATAGCAATTATCTTTCTTTCTTATATTTTGACCGATTCTTATTTTAATACGGGCGAAGCCCGCTTCCTGTTTTATGACTACCATATTTGTGTAGCCATTGGGCTCGGCCCACACATGTATTTCGCAAAAAATTCTTAATACTAGCCATAAGTTGGTTGAACTATTCTTTTTATCAACAGTTTAATACTTATATTCTGACAATAATGAAATACATGATTCTGAGTTTTCTATTATACCAAAAGATACATAAGAACAAGAGATCACTCTTATCAAATTAAAAAACATTTTCACAATTATTTTATTTTCAAAATAGTAAATTTAATTGGTAAACAAAATGAAATATTCAAAAAAATATTTCCTTTTGTTCTTTTAGAGGGGGTAAAATAATCATTTTAATGTTATTGTAGTTTTACACATTTAATTATAAATAACTTCTTTTATGTCCAATGTTGCAGGGTTAATACCTTCTCCATGCGTCTTTCTGAATCCAAATATGATTTTTTGATAGTATTTTTGCTTCTTTTTTTAGGGAAATATTTTCTCTTTTCTTTTCTTTTCTTTTCTTTTTCTAAAGAAAGGTTTTCAATGTTTTCTTCAAAAATAAACCTTCTAGGCTTCTATGTTTTTCATCATGTAAGTTTTTCAAGTCACGCGATTTTAATTGTATACAAGTCCCTAAGTTATATTGGGTAGAGTATATGAATAAGTCCATATTATCATCATTTATATTCATGAGTACCTTACATAGTTACATGTCTTTTGGAATGTGTAAAACCCCAGCAACTCCTTCTACCACCTCTACGTGTCAACCCTTCCCTGTGACATATATTACAACATTACACCAAAATCACTTATTAATTGTGTCACCTCTTTCCTCTCTACTTCCAATAAATAAATTTTTGTTTATAATTTTTCAAAAATTCCTTTTTAAAGTTAAAAGGTGAATTATTATTCTAGAGCAGGATAATTCAAGCACTTATTCATTAATGTTAACATGAATGTACTGTGAGTCATCTACGTCGACATAATATGTAAGCATATACGTAAGAACCCATAATCACATGGTCCTTTTATTTTTTATTTGGTCAATGATCGATAAGCTATTGATTCAAGTTTTTATTTCTGCTTAACAAAACAAAATTCTTTATTTTTTTAAGTAGTGTATTCTTTTACTAAAAATATCAATTGCAATGAATAAGTACTTTGAAATTTACAAAGATATATTTATTTAATTTATTTATTTTTCCAAAATGATGAGACAGCCATACTGGTTATGTAAGCACGAGAGAAACTAGCTAGGAACGACTAACAATCTGTCGGAATTGATATTCCTTGTTATTCGAAAGATAAGTGTTAGGGTCTTTAAATTTAAATCGATTTAACATAAAAATAACAAATTGTTTAAAAGAATTAAAAATGAAATTAAATTTTGGATATGTTTGAATAATTTATGTTCAAATGGTTTAGTTTGATTTGTGATTTATGTTTTTAAAATTAAATTAAATTATAACACTTATATATTACTTTATTGTTATATATATATTATTTGAGTTTTATAGTATTATATATATGAAATTTGTATAATGTATATTACTTTTTTTTTAAACAAAATTTTCAAGAATATTTTTGATTTAAAATTGGTGGAAATATAGAAGATTTTTATTATAAAATATTTAGCATACTAAAAAGTTTTGTATATTGTTATTAACAATTTTTAATATAATCTGATTTAAAAATGAAGAAAGAGTATATAAATTTATAATTGAAAAATATTTTAGTAAAAATACAAAAATTGATAATATCAAATCATAAAAAAGTTGGTTTGGTTCGGATCTCACAACAAATTCAAGCCAAATTAAATCAATCTGCATATAATTTTTATGTTTGATTTAACTAATTTTTTGATTAAAAAAAAACAAAGCGCATTGAAAACACCCTAAATTATATATTAAGTTCTGTATTGTTGCTGTTCTTCCTAATTTTTTGTTGGATTTAATTGGTACACATTAACACTGCAAAGATATTTTTTTACCAGTCAATTAATTATAAAATGTCACTTCTTCAAAAATAAATACTTCTTATCATAACTACTTTAAAAGTCACACATATTATAAAAAATTAACTAATTAAGTCTTAATTGTTTTAATATTTTATGATATATTTATGTATTTTTAGGATAAATTTATGAAATTTTCATGCTTGTTGAATTATAATTTTAAGAGTATTTAAGTATGAGTTTAATTTTTACTCACCGTTTGTCTAAACAAATTTATATAATTAACTAATCAATAATGATGATAGATATAATTTTTAAAGTGATTATTATTAATCAGCATATTGTCTGTTTGAAAGGACTTATGTTTGAAACCCTTAAGTAAGATGTCATATTTGAGTCTTATGAATAAAAAAAAAATGAGATATAAGATCTATTAAAAATTATCAAATTTTTCGAAGAGATTAAGATATAGATATTTCATATCCGTAACTATTAATTTGAACTGAATAACTTGCTATTAATAATATTGGTTTCATTTGAATTTTATTTTAAAAAAATCAAATCTAAACTAAACAACATCATTTAATTTTAATTGGATTAAATATTTTCTGTTTCAAAATCAAACCAAATAGATGTCTGTACAACGAGGCACCAGAGCATTATTCTTCACAATTGGGTTCGTTAAACTATGATCATGGAAAATGCATCTCACATTTTTATTTTTTTTTTAATTCATTGCCTTGGTCTCTTACGCTTTGATGATAGAGATGCGCATAGTTTTGATTTGGATGTTATATTAAAGCATGACTCATTAATATATTTCTTCATGCATGCTTTTTCCTTATTGGACGGGGTTGGCGTGGGTCGGTAATTGAATTTTATGCTCTTTTGTATTTATTTTTTCTTGTTTTGTTTTGGATGAATGAAGGGGCAAGGCCCAACAAACTACAGAACTAAACGTGGGAATTCAATCTTATAATTTCAATCTTATAATATAAGCATATCCTACTCTAGTACTCTTCTCTTTTTCTGTTTGGTTTTATTTTTGTACATTATATATTGTCTACCATTATTTTATTTTGTTTTATTTGTGAATTCATTTTTTTTATATTTTTTGTCGTTTGGCTAAATGCGAAATTTTGTGCATGAAATAAGGAAGTTAGCTGTCCCAAACTAAAGGTCAATCTTCTCATGCAGTGCAAGTAGACAGACTTTTCCAACAAAAAATAAATTAATGTCTCTTGATCTTAAATGAAGTTCCCCTTTTTTTCTCTTAAACCTCCCTTTTCTAGAAAACATAATATATTATGTAGTTCTTGGTGCATTTGAACCATTTCCAAGCAATGGTTAAACATAGTACCTTTGTGATTGAGGTACAAAGTCATTCAATAATGGTCCTGGACCCAGGTCTATGCATAGAAGCAATGTCGCATTATAAGGTATATAATGTGTTTTTTATCAATAATATTAGTGCCATGGTACAATCAATTATTATATATATCTGGGACCATTCTAGTCGGTGCCCTAGGCACTAGTAGTAATAAAAACATACAGATGAAAATGAACTCTTCGATATTGACAAAGATCCAATGGACAACCCATTTAATAATTAACCCAGCATAAATTCATTGGATAGATTAGATTATGGCAATAATTTTGTTCGTAGAATGTTCCCATTTTCCATTAAGTACAATTAAATCCGATTCTTTACCATAAAAAAAATTCAAAACCCGGAAAATATCAGAGTTTATTTAGTGGATTTGATAATGTGAGTAGTAACTAGAGCCATCATTAGGGCATAAATTACAAGCATAAAGCGCACTCTTTTTTCATCCAAAATCTTTCTATGACAGTCAAATAGGTGTCACTACTATAATATTGAGACGCTAAATCTCCATCCTGCGTGCCTAATACGACTTTTATATAAGAACCCTATCTATGCATATTCAAGTACAACGTGAGATGAAAAAAATTAAAAAAACAATCACAAACCTTGAAATTCCTAGCCCAAACCCTAAGAATTCCAACGACCCACTGAGCTTGATGGAGTCAATTAATTAATATGAAAATTAAAGCTAGCTAACAAATAAATAAATAAAAAAAAAAGTAAGAAAAGATAGAGTGGATATCCTGAACTGTGTATTAGGAAAAAGATAGGGTTTTGTAGAGATGGTGGGTATCAGGGAAATAGAGAAGAGTGGGGTGGTGGGGATAATAAGTGGGCTTAGCACTACCATGATTTGTGACTGAATGATGAATCATTGCCAAGGCATCGTGGCTGGCTGGCAAGTCACATCAATGAAAAAAACGAAGAAAAAAAACAAAGGGTAGTGTGGGCCAAGTGCATGGTGCAGCGACTGGTTTTTCCTTCCTTAATGGGACCATGCATTATGTGATTAACAGAAAAGCCTCTCAATGCTGGCTGGCGGTTTTTTCAGTTAGAATTGCTTGCTTGCCGTTTATAATTATATGTGCTTCTAGAGAGTGTATGTCCTTTCCTTTGAATGAATTATTGCATTATTCAAGCCAAAAAGTTCAGGTAATGACATGCAACTATGGTAGCTACTCAAGCTATTCAGAATCACATTTCTAATCCCTAAAATTTAATTTAAGAGGGTTTTAATTTGTTTAGAGGTTGAATAATTTATTCTCATAGATGTGAAGTTAGAAATGTAACATCTTCATGTTTGTTATGAGTTTTGAAAATTTATTTCCATGTTTTGTTCATGTCCAAAGAAATGGCAAAGGATTTCCATGGTAAAGTGTGAAAAAAGTTTTACTCCTATCGAAATATAGGAAGTTGTTTTTCTAATCTAATTATAACTAATTTCCTTTTTATTTTTGTTTTTAATTCAAACCATTTGAATTTTTTATTTAAAAAATCAGAATTGTTACTATCATTATTTTCTTTTTCAACTTTTGATGAAGCTGCTACTAAGACATTTCCTTTTCTTTTCTTGTCAATTTCCTCACTCTCAACTAGTCGGTGTGTAGTATAAGCTCATACTCTTCAAGCTTTCCAAATAGCATGGTTAGGTCCATGGTTTAGAGATTTCTTTATTATACAATTCAAGTCGCTTTAGGTTGTTAGTTTTTACTTACATATTTTAAAACTTGAGTTTCTATGATACCTCTACAAATTTTGGAGTTTTGGTACTTTTAATTTTTTTAACTAACAGTAGAATGTGTTAAAAAAATGTGTCTAAAAATGTGTTGCATTAGCATTTCTCTAGTTATTAATTAAGTTACATTGTCTTGTCATTACTTTTTATATTCAAACAACAGACATATATTTGAAAACATCACAAACTCAAACCTCATCAAACATACCAAATCATCTTTGTTCTCTTTCTCCCAAAACACCAATTGAAATCTCAAATATCATTGTGAATGTGTAATATCATCGTGATTATGTTGAAACCCCAAACGCCTTTGTGATTTTATTGTGATTGTGTTGAACTCCCAAAATGCCGTCGTAATTGGGTTGCCTTAGACGCGACAAGCTAGGCATAAATACAATGTTATGTGGAGAAAGAAAATCAAATTGACAAGGCATAAAAAATGAAATCGAAAAGGCATTTGTAAATTAACCAACAATTAGTTTTTGTTTTGAATAATCAAATATCCCATTCAAGGCTGGACCTACTTGTATTGGAGGGATCCTTGGCCCCCCCTTGTTTTTTTTTTTTTTTTTTATAAAAAAAATCTAGTTTTTAATCTTCCGATAGCAATTGACGACCAACGACCAACTCAATCTCACTTTTATCGAATTCGTTTTCGTTTTAAAATTATATTTCAAAACAGAAAACAGAAACTGACAATCACTTTGAATAGGAACGAAGTTTCTCATTTCATAATTTCACAAATTAGAAAGACCTTGATTTAGGAAAACAAAGTGGATCAAAGTTAGATTTAATACAAAACAGAAACAAATGCATTACCATGTATACCTGAGAGAGCGAAGCCTCTGAACGAATGAGCTGGAGAGTAAGGGGAAAATTTCTCGAGCATATAAAATAATTTTTAAAACAAAAAAGAAAATCAAATCAAATAGACCATAAAACAATTTAGATATTTTGGGTTTTTTAAAAAAAAAATTAAACAAAACTATTAGTTTTGAAAAAAAAAAATCAAAAACTACTCTTATCAAATATGTTTTATAGTTTTTAATTTCTTTTTTATTCTAAAATCAGAAAATAATGTAAAAAAAAAGCAGAAGAAAAATTATTTACTGTTTTTTATGACAATTGATAACCAATTATTTCGATTCTTTGGCTATTAGGCCGTCAGCATTATACATATACAACCTTACTTGTCGTGTGTAAAGTTTTCTAAAAGGCAGGATAAAAAGATTGGAATATGGAAATAAGTATGAAATTTAATTTGAATGGGACTTGTGCTTTAACTTAAACCAAGAAAACTAAGGAAAACAAAATGATGCTTTATGCTTGAAGAGTATCACGATCGAGATCAAGCTTTAGGCAAATTAGGACTTTATTCTATAAAACATAACTTCCATTTTCCTAAGCTAGGAACCTCTC
>PYAF01001420.1:75601-97304 GCA_007407185.1 Glycine tomentella | reverse complement strand
GATAAAAAGATTGGAATATGGAAATAAGTATGAAATTTAATTTGAATGGGACTTGTGCTTTAACTTAAACCAAGAAAACTAAGGAAAACAAAATGATGCTTTATGCTTGAAGAGTATCACGATCGAGATCAAGCTTTAGGCAAATTAGGACTTTATTCTATAAAACATAACTTCCATTTTCCTAAGCTAGGAACCTCTCTCATTATTTTGAAAGATACTACATATTCTGTGTGGCATGGAAGGTTTTGAAGCATTAGATTCTATCCTTGACCCAAAGAGGTTCATGCATTATGGCATATCAGGCATAAAATATCAAAGGAGTTTATGGTCAATATATGCATGCCACCCATCGTGTTAGACTGGACGGCAAAAAGGGATAGGAAAAAGTTGCATTCAAATACGAAATTCGAATCTATGAAACCTTGGATTTCGTAAATGTAATCAAGTAATCAACTAACCAAAATTAATTTGTAAGTGACATATTTAATTGTCCTACTATATTATGGAATGGTATCCATTTTAATTTATTTAATACATTTTACTCATTCACTAATTACCTAAATAAAATATAAGAAAAAAACATGGACTTTATATGTCATCTTATCTCAAATTATCATGTTATGTAAAGTAATACGTAATTTTTTATGACATTATAAAACTATATATATATATATATATATTATTAGTACATATTCTTTAAACTCTTAAAATGTATCATATATATTGTAAAACATTTTATACATTAAATCATAAAGCAAATTTTAAAATTTCTTGTTTCCATATACACATATACATATATATATAGATATATATATATATATATATATATATATATATATTATAATAAGAGAACTTTTATAGTACCTCCAACTAGTGATATGATATTGTTTAGTTTTTTTAACTGCATGATATTTAGTTTATATCATAATATTAAAATGATTTAATTTTAATCATTCATTATAATCAAGACACAAAAGTTAATATTTAACCTTGTCACTTTCACATTACAAAAAAAACAAACTCATCCTAGAAGTATCTCACCTCTCTCTATCTATATATTTATCCATCAACATATATACACATGTATGCGTTTATATATGTGTATACATAGAAATGTAAAAAAAGAAAAAAGAAAAAAAGCAATGGATGGATGAGATATATATTTAACGAACATTCTCATGTTAAAACTCAATGGAGAGAATCCCTTCCCCTATAAATGCTTCCTATTTCCTATATATATTCTCTACAATAAAATTATATCTCATTATTTGAAAGGGGAAAAAAAAATCTGAGATGAAATGCGAAAGTATGCAATACCCTAAAAAAAAGCACCATAGACAGAAAGAGAAGCTCATGGCCAATGGAATCAGGAATCAAGTATCTAGGATTAAGGCTGAAAGTGGCCCAACTGCAATAAGGCCAAGGTGAATACACGTGCCCATATTACTACTCTCTTGGCTTTTACGGGTCCCATACGAACCAATCAAATCAATCCATCATTTTCCCACCAATTCATCTGTTTTTTTCCTCAAATATTTATAATTTTTATAAAAAAATTAGATAAATTAGATTTCAAAAGCTCATTAGAATCAAAATAATATTTAAAATTTAATAAATAATTATTAAAATATTATAAATTATTCATTAAAAAGATTCTTGTCAAAATGAAATTCAGTATCTTTATGAGATATGGGTTTTTTATTTTATTTTTTTATATAGTGGACCAATATTAGTTTGCCCTAAATATTCATATGCTGACAAGAAAAAAGGGGCGCGGAAGGGGGGGCAACTGGGAAATTTACACATAAGAACCCAGTCACGTACTAGGGAAAAAGCACCCTAGTTGCTAAAATTCCTTTGTCGTTTCTACACCCTCTTGTTACCTATTTTTTTCTATTTCTTAATTTTCCTTTGGAAGCAACAGAGAAACTAGCTTAGTCAGATTATTTGACTTTTTTTCATTCGTTTATAACACGGACAGATATTTGATTCCAAAACGACCCCAAAAGTCCACCGTCTTTGCAATATCATAAGCAGTTATGGCAGTTTGGTTCACCTAATTAATTATATGTTCTTGTTCGATCATATTCTTAATACCTGGTATGTTCCCTAGCTAATGACTTCCATGGAATTCCAAACCCACGTAAAACCAGTTCTAGAATTTATCATCATCAGGAATTGAATATGAATAATATGCTTCAATGACCCATGTTCGATGTCCCCCTATTTTTTTTATATAAATTTTAAAAATATCCCCCTAATTAATCAAAGGCTATTTTCAAGAGAAAGTGTGCCTTTTTCTAAGGATCTGCACGTGAAATACCATTACTTTTTCAAAGATTTAATATTTCTTTTCATGAGCAAAATAATTTCAAAGTTTTTTCCGTGTAAAATAGCAATAATGAAGTTTGAATTTAGGACCTCGTTTTAACTACTTAAATCCCTTCATCATGTTAATCTTAATTATATAATATATATGATTTTGAGTATTTTATAAAATCAATCATGCATATTAGTTTTAAAAGATGAAAATTAGTTTTTAAGTACTAAAAATAAAACATTGGTAAAAATTTTGTCTTTTTTAATAATAAATTGATATGAAAAATATTAAATTAATTTTTCTTTTATTTCTCAGGATTGAAAATGACAATTTTCCGTTTTTATATATTAATGTAATCAACTTTGCATCTCACAAAAATAGTATTATATTGTTCAAGAATCTAAGGATATGCATAGCTTTTTTAACATCTATTAACTCCTTTTGACATTACCTTGTTTAGTTTTTATAAAAGAAAATTGTTATCATCATAAAACAAACAAGAATAACACCCAATGTTTCAAATTCATATAGTTTCTGTTCACATTGTGGTTGCTTGAAAGCATCTCCAAGGTCACCAGTTTTGAGTTTTGACTGAACATGGATCATGAATTTGTAGATATGAAAAGAACAAGACAAAATAAGCATATAGGACTATATTTTTTTCTTCTAATTTTGTATAAAATGATATAGAAACCATTTAAATTTTCAACGAAAGGGGAAAATAAGGATGATTAGATGAAATTTTAGTATAAGTGTGTGATAATTAAAATTTGACCAGAGTTAATTAGGAAAAAAAGGAAAATCTTCTATCATTCTCAAGGACCCGATTAAGTAACAGAGACATGATAAAAGATTTGAGGTAATTAAGGAAAAATGGTTGGATGTTCAAATTCCCAAAGAATTATAGCAAATGCAAAAGGACTTTGGGTCGGTTGGCTTATTCCATATACTTTTATTAATGAGATACAATGCTTTTGACAAAGAGTCACAGTTAGGAAGGTTAGGTCCAGATTTCGAATATTATATGAATTTGAAGGGACAAATTAATTTAATATTATTCAGTGTACCAAAAAAATAAACAATTGCATAATAATTCTAAAAGATTAATTGCTAATTCAGATCAAGAAAAGAAAATGAATAGCTGTTATTTATTTTATCTTCTAGAAAGAGGCATTAGTTAATTATAGGTTTAGAAATAAATTTAGGGTCAGTTTAAAATTTGATAAATACATAATTCATTCTTCTTAATAATAGTATATTTTTGGATTTCATTTTAATGTGACATTTTTTACAACAACAAAAAATGTAAAACTTGTAAATGCATGTAGTATACTTAATATGTAAAGACATAAAAAATTATCTATCAAAAAATATGTCTAAGATGGTCAAGTTAAGACAAAGTAAATAGAACTTAATTCAAATAAAAAAAAAAACTTGTCATGTAAATGGGATGAAAGAGACTTGTCATGTAATAAGGAACTTTATATTTAACAGCGTTTTTTTTATTCGAGCCTTGGATAAACAAAAAATAGAGATTAGGAAAAAAATTGTTTTTTCAAGTGATTTGATCACTTCAATTAAACAAAAATGGTTTTAAAACATATAGTATATTTCAGATAAAAAAATAGAACTTAATTCAATATATCTCTGTGTGCCTACTATTATTATATCAATTAATATGAACAATGAAAGCATGTAATGAACGACTAGACACTGTATTATTTCTTGCAAAAAAATTCGTACTTTATATACTATTTTGTTTGGGCATCAAAAAAAGTGTGCTGACAAGTATTTTTCTTTTACTTTACAACACAAAAGAGTGGTCTAGATACAATTAATAAAGGAAAAATGTAAACGTATAGTCTATTTTGGATACAATATAATGAAAGAAAAATATAAATGTATCCTCCATTTTAGGTATATTAGAATGGAAAGAAAAGAGAGAAAGAGGTAAAGTAATAAACATGATAAGTGATGTATATAAAATGAAGTGAGACATCGAAAGAAAATAGGATGGAAAACAAATTAATGAAAAAGAAAGTAAGGTGAAAAGGAGCGAGATAAAGAGACAGTAGTGAATGTATTTTAATAAGAACTGTACAATAAAATAACGGGAATGTAACATTACTTTCTTTGATTTTCAATGTGAAGAAGTTTCTTGAAGTTTACACATGCATTGTCCTTCTAAAAGAAAAAAGAAAAAAGAATCTAAATACAGCCAACATACTAAAATTAAATTTTAAATGCTTAAAATTACAAGTTGATTAAAATTAGATAATTATTTGCAAGTTGTATATTTAATATTCTAATTTCAGTCATTTACAATAAGATTAAAAATTTACTGTACAAATACAATAATTTCTCAAAGAGGGAGAAATTTACTACTATATGTCAAGTTTCAAATCTACCTAAACATATTTAACTTATCAAATAATTAACTATGTCCCGTAGGTCGATATCATATACATTTTACCTCCCTAATTTATTAGTCTCTTTTAATTATTTTTATATAATTATTTTCAATAAAGTTTAACTTAAATAAAATTTATAAAGTTAATCAAGGTTTAATTTACACATAAGTGCATTTAACCCAAAACCTATGTTTCGTTACTGAGATATATTTATAAAAGTACAATAACGACACTATTTAGGGTTTTGTGTTTTGTCTAATTAAGTTAGGCCGTACAGTGAAGAATTAGAGATCGATGAATTGTAAAAACCGAGAAGGGGTGAAATACATTGTAGAAAATCAAACTCACACACCACAGTTCATTTGCATGTCTTACAATAATTCTCAATCCTCCTACATGTCATTATTAGTCACGCACAAGATAAATCTTTTGTTTCTTACACTTTTAATCGCACATAATTAAAGCTCCTTTCCCATTAAATATGTACTTCTTGGCGCCTAATATAGGAGAAATTATTACGCACGCGTCTTAAAGTTATTGTATACCAACTAACTACTAAATTTTGGATTGACAAATGAAATGTAATTGTATAAAGAGCATTTGCCAACTATACTAAATTTTGATTTAACGTGTAAAAATTATACAACGTGCATGAAAAATTATGATGGAAGAGGGAAGAGGGATGAGTGAAAGAAAACAAAAAAAGAGGGAGAAAAGCAATTATTTTGTGCCGCTGATTTTAAAGTTTACTGTATAGCTAGTGTATACATAGGTTGGAGCAGCTTGTTTTTATTTCAATGAAACTATACAAGGGGCGAGTGCTAACTTATGCTATGATTCTGTTTCTTAGTAACTACGTTCTGAATTATATATGTTACAACACAAAAAGGTACCGAAGAAAATTTGAAACTGTTGATTCTGTCACCCAAAATATAAATAAAAAAAATGGGAAAAGAATAGATGGTTACAATTGAACATTTTGGAAGTTTGAACACCTTTCGTGAGAGGGTTAGAAAAGGTCATTTTGGGAGAGAAGGGGAGGAAGGGAAATAAAAATGAGGCAACAAATGCATGCCCAAAATATGCGTTAAGCATGGTAATTATGGCATTGTTCCTTTAGGTAATGGAGAATTAAAAATTCAAAAAAAAAAAATAGGCTCTTTGATGTTTTGTTATAATGAACTCTTACCTTTAAATAACATTTAAGAATAACAAGTTGTAAAATAACCATAAAAATGGCAAATAGTGCTTTGCTCCAATATCTAAAAGAATCTGAATAAAATCTTGTATCATCCATTTACATGGGATTATTTTCCTCCTTCGGTTGATACTCTGAGTTAGTGGTTATTTCTTTTAAAAAAATCTCCTTGATTAATGCATAAAGAGATTAATTTTCTATTTTAGTTTTCACGAACATAATTTTTCAAAAGCAAGTTGTATTTGAAGCACTCTCAAAAATATTAAATGTTAGAGAATCCAATGTTTGAATTTCTAATAAGAGAGGGGGTTACATATTTAGTGTTTGATAGTAATTTAAGAAAAATATATTTAGTTTTAATAACACTTAAAAAAAACCCTACAAGAAATAAGAAGAAAGAAATAGACACTATTCTTAACAAATATTTGAATCTTAATTTACTATTTAAAAAAGAATTACTATATCATGGTAAAGTAACCATAGCCTAACTCTTCTACTAGACTCAATAGTGTTGGTCAGAGAGTAATATATCCTTACCAGCACTTTTTACTTTTATTCAAAATAATAATAATCCTAAAAGCAAGGTGCTATTAAACTTAATAAAATATGATAAAGCAAGTTAGTGGCAAAATGGCTATGAAACAACATTATCAGTAAAAGTTCCTCATTATTGTGAAAACTCCTTCTCCTCCTCCTCAAAGAAAAGAAAAACTTGAAAAAGGAGGTTTCTGAGGGATTACTATGTGGTCCCTCCAACTTTCTTATTTAGTATAGTTGCCGAAAAGAGGTGATAATTTCGTCGGTTTATGCCCGTGTAACCGAAGTTTATAAATTGACCACACACACACCCTCGCTTCTTATACATGACTTGAACCAACCAACGAGTTGAAAACGAGTCCATTTTTTATTTCTATTTTTTATTTCTTTATTCAAACCCTTTTTTCTTCCCTATAAATTCCACGTTGAGCAAAGGAAGCATCCATCCAAATACACACATAACCATCCCTCTCTGTTCTCTTCTCTGCCTTCTCTCTGTATAACCCCGTGATCCTTCTTCTCATTTCTCATTCTCTTTTCTTTCTCACAAGTGTTATTATTATTATTATTATTATTATTGTTATTGTTACAACTATTGTTACTATTACTGAACTTGGTGTAGAATGACGAACCGTAATGTGAATAACACGCTTGTGGAGTTGGCAATGTCGATTTCAAACACAAGTGCTCTACCTAGAGCTGCGGTGCCTGGAATAATGGCCTTGCTTGGTGGGGTTTTGGGTCTACCCCAGAAGAACCTCCTAATGAAAACTTTGGAAGATGGAAATGTTAATAAAGGAGGGACCAAAGTTATTAACACATGGATTGATTCAATGAGAGCCTCTTCTCCCACACGAGTCAAATCCACACAAAACCAAGACCCAACAAGTCCTTGGACTGTAAGGACTAAAGTCTTTCTTTTTTATAAACAAATATTAATTATTAATTTTTTTAATAAAAGAATCCAATTCATAATTTTTTTTCTCATTTTTCTTTTTTATTATCAAATCAATCTTATAATTGATACCAGATTCTTATTTTATTACAACAACCTACGTGTAGTGATTGAAACCCTTTTATCTTTTGGTGTTGTTGTTATGTGTGACTTGACCTCTGTTCGGTGTTGTGTTGCAGCTTTACCACCCTTCGGCACTGAGCATGTTTGATCAGATTGTATGTGAGTCCAAAGGGAAGCAGATTGTGACTTTTCTTGACTATGATGGAACTCTCTCCCCAATTGTTGCGGATCCAGATAAAGCGTACATGAGTAAAAAGGTTCACCTTTTGTTCTCTCTTTGGGTTTTTTTTCACTACAAATTTCAATTCATAAATATAAGAATAATAAGTGAAATGATATTGATTTTTCCCTTTTTCTAATTTCCGTTGATAATAAATCAGATGAGGGCCACATTGAAGGACTTAGTAAGGCATTTCCCCACTGCCATCGTGAGCGGAAGGTGCCTAGACAAGGTACATTTTTTATTATTCTTTTTAAAATCAAAACTGAAAAAAAATTATTTGGTCAAAACTAATTTGTTTTTTTTTTTTTTTTTATAAAAATATTGCAGGTGTATAACTTCGTAAGATTGGCAGAACTGTACTATGCTGGGAGCCATGGAATGGACATCAAGGGACCAACAAATAAGCGAAGTACTAAGAAGGTAAGAAAAAGTTTTCCATAGCCAAATTAATGAAACCAAGATTTCTTATAATGGGATCCTTCCTTCCTAATCATAGATTCGTGTTTTTTTTTTTCTCTCTTTTCTTTCAGGGAAATGAACAAGTGCTCTTCCAACCCGCTAGTGAATTCTTGCCCATGATCAATGAGGTTCGTTAATTAGTTCTTCTCCGTGCTCATCATTTTTCTCAACCCATATATTTACGCACGATTTTAACTGTGCCTCGTTATCATTGTTCTATTATGGGGTCAGGTGTACAACATCTTGGTGGAAAAAACAAAGTCTGTCCCTGGGGCTAAGGTAGAAAATAACAAGTTTTGCTTGTCCGTGCACTTTCGCTGTGTTGACGAAAAGGTACCAACATTCAACAAAATAGTTTATTTAATATAGCTCCCACACCACTTTCACACGCACGAGACACGTTAATTAATTAATTGACGACTAATATTGTTTTATTATATCTAATTATTTTTGTTATTTTACTTGTGTTATAGAGTTGGGTGTCATTGGCTGAACAAGTGAGCTTGGTGCTCAACGAGTACCCAAAACTTAAGCTAACTCAAGGGAGAAAAGTGCTTGAGATTCGACCAACCATAAAATGGGACAAGGGCAAGGCTCTTGAATTCTTGCTAGAGTCACTGGGTAAGTGTTCATGCATATATAATATCCTTCTTTTTTTAAAAAAAAATAAGAAGAAGAAATAAAGGTGGTGTTGGTAATGGTACGTGTCTCATGAGCCACATATATGATATATGTCCTAACTTTATTTTTTATTTTTTGAATTTTCAGGATATGCTAATTCTGATAATGTATTTCCAATCTATATTGGTGATGATCGAACTGACGAAGATGCTTTTAAGGTAATTAACAAATGCCGACCACCACGATTGCTAGCTTGTTAATGTTATTATTACTATGTTAGTATATTCCACGTATATTACTATTAATTTGTTGGTGTCATTATTATTGTTCTAACTTATTGATTTATTGGATATAATATAATCAGGTTTTACGGAGGAGGGGCCAAGGGGTTGGGATTCTTGTTTCTAAAATTCCAAAAGAAACTGATGCTTCCTACACTTTGCAAGATCCAACAGAGGTAAGATCAATCTTTTAAATGTCTAACGTTATTAATTAAATTCAAGCATTATTATGTACATCTTTTTCATATGTTAACGATGAATCTGAGGTGTATATGAACTAAATCATGTTTTTTTTGTTCACAGGTTGGACAGTTTTTGAGGCATTTGGTGGAGTGGAAAAGAACGAGTTCCCAATACCACAAGTTGTAGATTCTTAGATGAATTCAAGGAAATTGACACCAGCCCATAATTTGGTGAAGGGGTGGTTCCAATTATATCCCTTTTCTTGTTCGAAATAGGAAATAGTGTATTCCATAATTTAAAGTTTTAGGGAGGAACAAAGCTCAAATAGCTAGCTAGGTTCTCTCTCTATTTTCTTTTTTCTTTTTCTAATGTAATCTATTCCATCACACGTTTGCATGCGCATGCGGATAGTGAAAGAATTGATGTTGTATGCCGCAATTGCTAGTGGCGCGTCAACCTTCTTGCTCTGAATTGTACTTGTCGTACGTGTGGACAATGTGGTATTGAAAATGAAAATCACCAACTTCAACTTCAAAAGGTGACTTAGACAATCACAGCAAGTGCAAAACGACTTTGTACCAAAATTTATTTAAAAAAATGCAAAATAATTCAATTTATAACCTGTTTGCATTACCTGTTTTCACCGCAAATGGCGTTTCTTGAAGGAAAAAAAATAATGATTTCCTTTGACTATGAAGGCAAATTATCAATGTTACATCAATTAAATTAAAACTCTAACCTAACTTGATGTTAGAAGATGTTACGTGAATAAAATTGAGAGGATGGATGGAGGCAATAAATATGTAAAAGTAGTACACTACATGTAATTGAATAGATAAATTATATAAATATTTACGACTTTAGAAATATAAATAAGAAATGAGTATATATGAAATGCTGTACGCTAAAGTTACTTTGTCAAAAAAAAAATAGTGAAGATAAAAGAAGTTCATGCGCGTATCTTATTTATTTTAAAAAATAATTACTATCCCTTTTCATGAGAGAAATCTAAAAACAATAACTTCTTAAATTAATTAAAGCAAACATGCTCGAACTCTTGATTATTTGTTTAAGCAATGCACTGATATTGCTACTTTGAACACATCCCTCAACAAAGGAATAATAAATTTTGGATTTAAATTATATATTCGAATGCTTGTTCTAGTTAACCAAACAAAATAAAATGTAGACACACTATACAGATATGTGATCAACATTACGGTTATAGTGACTATTCTGTCAAATTTTATATTCTGGTCTCGATCTTGGAATAGATTTAAGATCGTTGATAGGGTAGTTCGTGACCAACAACAATACAACATATGATATGGCATAAATATTTATAACTCGAGAAACTTATAGATAGTAGTGTTCTCGGGTTCCTTTATATATTATACTAAAGAACTAAAGATTTATTAGTCCCGCAGCCAATTAAGTGAAGGTGAACACTAGAGAAAAATCAATTAAAGAAACGAAAACCATGTGAAATCTTGAACTTGGTGTCTCAACCCTCATTTCCACAATCTGAGTCAGATAAATCTTTCACACAAGAGTAGCGACAGCTGTATATAACAATACAGTTGTCAAGATACCCCTTGTCATGCAGGTGAAATAGAAGTTCACTGGTTGAGAAGTACACGCGTGTTGAAAATGTATTGACATTTGGATTTATCCTGAAAAGAAATGTTAATAATTGGGAAGCTTTGTCCTTTTGGGAAGACATGCCACACTGACACAAATGTGAATGGCTAATTGAGTTGGAAAATCTTAATTCTATTTATTGTGTATTTTTTGAGTTTGTAGTATTTTTAATAATATATAAATTTATGTGAGCAATATACTATAGTATATAATAGTTACAACAATAGTAAGGTTGGTTTCGCATGCAAGCATATATATCCTTATCATCATGACTCACGAGTCATGTGTAGGAAATATCAAAGATTAGGAATAGCCTCAAAATTCAACTGTGACTAAAAATCCACGTTGTTGTTGTATACACAGAAAGCGATGTTGATCATGCTTGGCATTACTTCTTAATGACCAATTGTAATAATTGTTCAAAAGGTATAAAAAAAATCAAATCTTAGGTGGGAGCATAGATACTATAACAAGCTGGCCAGAAAACCGTGATGATGGCCACCTTTGGTTAGCAATTATTCATGTTTCTATTTGGCCACATTTTCCTTACTCCATTTATGCACATTTTGCATTACTAAACAAGTTACACACCTAATATTCTCAAAGAAGTAACCCTATGCTACAAATTCAAGTCCCACCATTGAATCACACTAAGCCCTGACAATCACATCCATTATTGCCAACCACCCTATTCCCTTATGGTCAAGGTTCTATGCGTGAAATGTGAGTTGGTCACGCCATTACCAAACAAAGGGTAAGTCATTAATTTTGAAGATATGTGACAATTATAGTCTCAGTCTCAGTCTCACAGTACATAAACCTGCTTGGTCCTGTACCTCCCAACTTGTATACAGGGCATCTACGTTCACCCTTTTGTCAGACAAAGTTGGAAAAAGACACAAGCACAATGGTTAAATTACGTAATTTTAATAAGCCTTACTAAGATGCTACAAACTCTAAATCTGAATCAGATAGACATATATATTATTATGATCCTCACTATATATTTTAAGACTTCTTCAGATAAAGATAAAGGGAGTAAGATATGGGATAATAAAACTAATTAAAAGAAGCACTTTGGTTGATCTTGGTGATCCTAATTAATTCCTAACATAACCTAAAATTTAACTATTGATAGCCCCTTCCTTGTTTAATTGGCCTAAACCGAGAAGTATAATTGCTAAAGAGATGTTATGTTAGCCATTGGGCACCCTGATTTGATTTGACAGAACCAACCTCGATCAAATATCATTAGAATGGAATCTGAAAATAGTACTAATATTTTAAACAATGTGTGAGAGATCTGATTTCTAGTTTAATGGCTTTGTTTTCAAAGAGGTTAGGTGCGTGAAAGGGAAATCCACTAATTGGTGAATCTTATAAATGGTTGAGGAGGAGTTGGAATCCACTCAAAGTGCTTGATTTGAAGAAGACACGAGTCATGATGGGGACACCAAACATGTTTCCAAGCCTTGGAACCTTGCCATTCATTTTCATAGGTGTAAAGAAACGTTACCACTAGATTCAGTTTCATCATTGGTGCGTTAAATTAAAATATGCCAAAGCGTAGAAGCTCCGATTATTGGTAGAAAATGGGCATGCCTTAACACATTTAACCGAACCCCTTTGTAACTGTGTTATTATGCCAAAATCAAACAGCTTTGCAGTTTGCACTCATGAATGTTTCAATCATTTCTGTGAGAGAAAATATATGCAAATATTAGTACTTCGTTACATGCTTTTTCCCTAATATGGGTGATAATCGAGGCAATTCAGAATATCTGAGTACCTTTTAGTTGTGACCTTTTTGCTCACACCTGAGAAATAAAAAAAGGGGCGGGGGGGAAGAAAAGAAAAGGACCTTTCAAAGTATTATTGCCAATTAAAATACAATTGTAACCCAAAAAAATACATCTGTATATTCATAAGCTATATTATCAAAACACATCTTGTGGCTATTTTTCTAAACCCTTCACATTTCCCATCATATAATATACTCAAGCGACCTCAAGAACTTTTGTTCTAGTTTATTTATTAATCAAGTACCGTTGTGTGCTTTAATAATTAAGTTAGCTAGCAAGCTATAAGGCATATGGTTCTCTGTAATGCATTATTTGTCATTGCCATAGAGATACTCAATAATGGATCTCCATAGACCTGTCTGCTCTATGAGGAAGGACATCGATCCAATGGTCCCCACATGAAGAGTGAGCATATTTAGGTGTTCATGATATATAAATATGCGCTAATGATATACATACCCAAAATTGGGTATGTAATTGCATTGAATATTTAATCTAGTGTGTTGATCAACAAATGAGATTGTTTCAGCTTAATTATTATACAACTATAGTAAATACTCAAATAATTTTGTTTATTATAGTCTGTATTCAACTCAAATATGATGATTTGATTTCAATAAAAGATATTTATGGTCTATAAGAAAAAAGGAACTATATGTATCTTTCACTCAAGATAATTTTACTTGAATCAAACAGAATTATGTTGTCCAATAAAATGGTTAAAATTATTTTGACATCAAAGTTTTTCTTATGCATATGTATACAGTGACATACACAAAGCATGGTTAGAATCCACCAATTAAACGAGAATATAGTAGTTCTGTATAAGCAGTAATTAATATGTCAATCATTCTCTCTAGAACAGTAATGAACGAATCAATAAATAGCTTTTATTAAAAAAAAAACATGGTGAGAATATATTAGTACTATACTCCAGTCAAAAAAACATATATTAGTACTATTACATTTATAAATTTTGTACTACTTTTCGTTAACTTTGCACCGTGTCAATTGATAGTTGAGTTGTTGCTTACGGCTATAGCATTGAATATTTGGATTGTGTACACTTATGAATAGTTGTTGCGGTTTGAGGGAGCAAATACTGGTTGTTTTGAGTTTGATAAAAGGGGTTATAAGTTATTGCTTGTATCTAGCCCTTCAGTGCATGGTACGTTAAAAAGAAAGCAGGTAGTATAAACGAGAAAAGTGACTATTAGATAAAAAATAAAAGATGGATATAATAATTAAAAACAAATATATGAGTGAGTGAGCATTATGTAACCTTTCGGCTACCGTGCATCCAGTCAGTTCTCTTAATGGGACAGATGTTGCCATAACGAGCAAGAAGCTCACTTTGGTGACTATGCAATGGCAAAGAAAATGCTTCAATGGGTTGGCACCTTACCTTTCCATACCTAGAACTTGTAACTTTTCATGAGAAATGGACTGCATGAAGAATGATGTTCCGATATTATTTCGTTTTTTAATTGTGTGCAGGGATATTCCTTAATCAATAGTAGGAGAGATTAATTATTTTTGGGGCAGAGAAATCATCAAGAGTCCTTTATTATAAAACAGTTTTTTATTCTTAGAGTTAAAACTCGATCTTTATTTTTATTTTTTTACACTATGGTGTTGGATTGAGTTGTAACTGTGTTGGTTCAGTTTTTTTACACATTACTTAAACTTCAAATTATTATAATAAGGTATTTTTACAGTTGGAAATCATAAGACTAATTTTCGAACAAATAAAATATTAGTTAAAACGTAAATCTTTTCCCTATAAATGCTAGATCCGTTCACATAACCAAAATTAAACTTCTGTCACATGTTTTAAGAGCTTATATTACTAGTCACTTCAACTATACTTGAGTGTGAACTTGAAATTACATATTAGTTGAACTAAAACAATCATACATAATTAATCTCTATCTGTTGTAACAAGAATTGTAACCAACGACTAATAAAAAAAACTTGATGATAAAAAATGTGGAATATTCGTTGCTGAGGTTTATTTTGGAAAAGTATTAGAAAGTTTTTTTAAAAGGAAAATAGTTTCAAAACAAAAATACATGTACAAAATATATTAACACCCTACAACGTTGGTTCTAAAATGATTATATCTAATTAAAGGTGCAAAATTATATTAACTTTAAAAATATTTTAATTCTCAATAAAGAAAACAATGAAAAACTTTTGAATATTTTATTTAATTATTTATTTATAGAACACAAACAAATTTTATTATTTTGAATGTGAAAGAAAATTTATGAAAATATGTTTAGGTTAAATAAAGAACTTAGAGTTACGCAATTCTTTTGATAAAAAAAAATTACAGTATATATTTATGTATTGTAGAATTTTAATTATATTTAGTGAGTATATCAAGTTGAGTGTTATATATCATTCTCAAGGATCAAAGAATAATTGACACACCAAGAGAAATTTATAATAAGAACCCAAAAGAAAATATTTGAACTTCATTTGTTGAAAGAAAAAAAAATAAGTTAAATTACAGAACGTAAGGAAGAATTGTTTTTGAATTTTTTTTTTCTTTTACCTCAAAGCACAAAGAGTGCAAAAGAAATTTTTTAATGAAATTAATGAAGAAGGTTTTTTTTATCTATTTCACTCATAAATTGGGTTATCTTTTTAATTATGTGTATGAAAAACACTGTTAGAAGAAATAATATTTATTTTGGTGACCTCTCTCAAAGGAATTAGTCTTTGATTGTTGGTTGGGAGGTATCTTTGATGTAGAAAAGAGAAACTAACCCATGAATTATTAAAATGGGGTTAATTTAAATTTGTTCTCTAATTAACTAGACGGATTTACTAATTTATTTAAATCGTTAATTTTTATGTAAATAAATGTTTTTCTTGATTATAAGCCTTAATTCCTTATGTGAAATTTAAGAAAAACAAGCTTGAAGATGAAGAATCCTTAAGAGTAAGGGTAGTAGGTGTTCACTAACTATTCTTAACTTAAAGAATCACGAGGTTGAAGGTTCAACTCGGAGAGCACTGGTGAATTATCTTAAAAGTGAAACACTGGTGAAACATTCTTCCTTACCTATAGTAGTAAGCTACTCACATTTTTTATAATACATAATAGCATGTTAATCACTTTTGTTTAGAAGCTGCCCAGTGAGCCACTTTATTCTAAATAAAATGAATGAAATTTGAGAATTATGTTTTAGTATCCTCTTTATTATTGTTGTCTATATTTTTTTTCTCAAATTCTATTCTAACATGCACTAAAAGAATTTTACTGCAAAACAATAATTTTACATTTTTTTTCAAATTTTTATATTTTATCTTTAATTTGTGTCAGTGTCAATACGTTTAACCACAAAAAAATGTAAGTCAATACGAACAAGTCTTTGACAAGTTGAGCTGACTTATATATTTAGCCAAGTCTAATGTTTACCAGAATAAGTTTATGAGTTTTCCAACACATGAGAAAGGAAGAAGATCAAGGAATGGTTGAATTTGAAACCCCATGGAAGGAAAAGGTGATTAAACTACTTCTACATGTTAAAAAAAAGTGATTAACTTGCTTCTAAATGTTTAAATAAATAAATAATATGTTATTACATATAAAAAAGAGTGATTCATTGGTGTCTCACTTTTTTTTTTCTTTTGAATATCAATGTCTCACTTTTGAGATAGTTCACCCTAATTAGAGTCTCATATATTAAACTTTCATTTAACATACAAATAAAAAAAAATATTAAAAAAGAATCACAAGGTTGAAGGTTCAATTCGTATAACACATTCATATATTAAACTTACAAAAAAAAAATGGCATCCTTTACTTTCTTTTTCAGTTTTTCTATCGTAAGAAAATCAAAGTAGTAATTTCATTTTATGTTTTTTCAGTTAATTTTTCCTGAAATTATTAATTAATTTATATATGTAGTAAAAAAAACTGAAAGAAGTTTTATTTATTTATTTTTACAGAAAAATTTCACGAACCTAAGTAAATTTATTTTTGGGCACAAATTAAATTTTTTATTAATGCTATTAGCATTAGAAAAATATTTGATAAATTATGAAAAATTACGAAGTATATTGAAAATACTTTGGCGAGTAGTTAAATAAATAAATTAGACTAATAAGTAATTAGTTTCATTAAATTGAGCTTGTGTTGCTCTTATTTCCTTTTTCCTTTTTTTGTTGGGTTATTACTCTTATAGTTATAGCCCACTCCTACTCTCATTTCTCTTTTCTTCATGTTGAATTGTGCCCTATTGACCCAAGATTTTGTATGCTGCAACTCTTTTATTTTCTGCTGGGCTGTTCAACATTTTTCTTAGCCCAAGTTATTCATTCCTTCTTTCTCTTTGCTGAAATGAACCAGCACTCTATACATCCAAATTCCAAAGGTAATTGTTGCTGTGTCTTTTTTCTACCGTTTGATTGAATGGTGAGTTGAGTGCAACTCTCCCCTTCCATTCACTTTGTTCACTTTCAATGTTGCATGTTCAATTGGTAATTTTAATCTGTGATTGATTGTTTTCTTGCTTGAAATTGGGTGAATGGCCTCTATTCCCACCCCCACCCCCCTAATTGTGGTCATTGTATTGATTTTGTTTTAAATTGTTGATTAAGTGGATTAGAGTTTTCGGAAAATGAGGGTGTATATATTATATATATGCATGTTACGGTGACTGTGTGAGGATGGTTGAGTGGGAAAGTCTTAATAATAGTGGTTGTCACGTATGGCCAATTTGAATGCAAAAATGGGAAGAGTGGCACTCTAGAGTGTAGAGAAATAAAGCATGATGTTCTTTGTTTCCAATGCTCTGTTCTGACTTTAACGGGCTGAAATCCGCAAGTGTTGGTGCGAATGGACCGGACAGGTTTGGGCTAAGAGGAACCCAAATTACATTATCAGAAACTTATCTGGGTCGCTCCTAATAACTTCTAGGCAATTGCTTTCCGCATCCAATTTTTGCTACCTTCACCTCCTTGTTTTTAAATATCTCAAGATTGCTCTGTGTGAACCTTCGAAGCAACAGTTCAAGAAAAGTTCCAAGTTTTTATGATCCTTTTTGGATTTATTATAAATTCGGATTGAAGAACTTGGAATAGACAAAAAATGATGTACTTCCGAATTAGTAATATGGAATATATGTTTCTTTTGCGGATTACTTCTTCCAAAATCATGTATGCTTAGTTCCGAAACAAGTAATAAAAACCTATACATACATAATTCCGGAAAAAGCAGTCCATAAGTGAATTATTTTTGGTTTTATGATCTGAATTTCATGGAACTCTCGTTAAAGTGCCACATATCTTCAAATAATTTGTCACAATGCCACAACAAGGAAATATTTTGCCAAAATGCCACATGCATGAATCCGCTGGAAGCATAAGCGAGGTAAGAGGATGATGTGATGTACCCTTTTTGACACGTGGCAGGCGACAGTTGGTTGCCTAATTTGCTATACTTGTCAGCGAATTAGGTGCTGACCGGGCAATATTGGCTTGGGCAGGACACGTGGCAATTTGTGGATGGACAAGTAATTTGTCACATCTGCCAGCGAATTAGGAAATTAGGACACGTGTCAAATCGCTATTAATTTGGTAAATGGGACAGCGTATTATGTAAGTAAATTTGGCATTTCTTCCAGCGAATTAGGTAAGTAAATTTGACACTTCTTCCAACGTATTAGGTAAGTAAATTTGGTGCACTACCCAGCGAATTTAGTTCTATATATACCCAACTCGTCAGACACATTCTTCAGCTCAAGTTTTTGCTTCTTTAAAAATTTGTATTCCAAAACACAAAATTTTGTTAGTTTTTTTAATTTACACAAAATGAGTTCTAATAGAAATGGTTTAATAACCATTGTCTATTATAATGGAAGTAGATATGTTGGGCCTAACGGTCAAGTTTTTGAAGGCGAAAGTAAAATGTTTCGTATGCCGCCAGCATGTAGCCACCACGATCTGATGAAAATGATTTACAAGAAGTTGAGATTACAACGCAGACAATCGGTCTCTCGATTGACAGCTAGATGTGCGTCGGGCAACCCAGTGCAATGGGTTGCTGTGGATATTGTAGATGATGATGATGTAGCGTTAGTTACAGACACTTGCATATCAGATGGAGTAAACCCAAGATTTATCGAGTTGTATGCGGAATTAAATTGTGGGGGACAATCTAACAGTCACCGTACGGTCCAGCCCGATAGGTCAATTGACATAAACAAAGAGTCGTCGGTGAATCCGAAAGATAGAGATGTATCCTAATCACCACCAATACCAACCCAACCAACACAACAAATGGATTATGAAGATATGTATATATCGCCCCCACTAGCACCAACAACTGAAGCAATGGGGAATGAAATGGTGCCGGCCAACGACCTAGTTTGGCCTATGGACAGTTTCGATGACGAGGTGGACGAAGGTGTTGTTCCAGATGGTGACTCGTCATATACGGATGTAGACGGTGACTTTGAGCGTGGTTTTCCAATTCCTTCTCCGGGCAATGTCGGAATGCAAAACCCAATGCAAGGTCAAGGTATGGATGCACAATATTTTGTTATGCAGTAGTTATTAAATTATTGTAGGTTTAATAGAAATTAGTGTAGGTTTAATAATTAGGTGATGAATAAAAGTTGTGAAAACTTTTATACAATTATTGAATGATTTAGGAAAAAGTGTTAGAAATATAAGTTTGAGAAGTAAGATGATTAATTTTTTTAATTAATCTTGGATCCAAAGTTTTTCATTCACAATGTGTCATATGTTTAATGAATTAGGAGACGACACCGTTCCATTTTGGTCTGACGTAAGGCATTACACACATGTTAATTGGGCATATCCAGACCAGGAGTCTGGTGATATGGACGGAGGTCAAATACCTAACTGGCAGATGGGTCAACAATTATATAAGAATCAGGTGTTTGAGACCAAGCGGGATGTGCAATTGGCTATAAAACAATATTGTATGACTAATCATCGCACTGCCGTAGTAGAAAAAAGTGATACGAAAAGACTTATAATGGTTTGCAAAAATCATTATGACGGTTGTCCGTGAAGGATGAGGGCACATCAAAAAAAGGGTGGCACTGAATGGGTTGTAGGCATATGGAATAACGAACACACATGCGTTGGTCAGAATCTTTCTCAAGATCACAAGCAACTTGATTCAAATTTTATATGTTCGATGATCTTAGGTACGTAAAATACATTAAATTCAAATTTGGTCATTGTTTCCAATTTTTTAATGTTTTATTGTATGACGAAATGCAGAAATGATTAGAGAGGACCCTAGTGTTAAAATTGGATTAATTCAAGAAAGGATAGCATCAGTGGTCGGATTTCATATATCCTACACGAAGGCATGGAAGGCAAAACAAAAGGCCATTGTGAAGGTTTTCAGAGATTGGGATGAGTCGTATGCATTTTTGCCAAGGTGGTTGGGATACATGCTAAAGTTTGCTCCTGGGTCTGCATACAAGCTGGATTTGCACGACCATTTCATTGATGGCCTACTTGACGGAAGTGCTAAGGTGTTCAACAGGGTGTTCTGGACTTTCAAACAATGTTGCGATGCTTTCAATTATTGCAAACCAGTTATAAGCATCGACGGAACCCATTTATATGGGAAATATCGAGGAACACTGCTTATTGCAACATCAGTTGACGGAAACAATTATGTCCTGCCAATTGCATTTGCGATTGTTTCCAAAGAGAATATCGACAATTGGTCATGGTTTTTGGCACTCATTCGCATACACATTACGCAGAAAGAGGGAATTTGCCTTATTTCAGACCGGCATGCAGGCATAATTGCGGCTGTAAACAATGTTGATTTGGGATGGCATTCACCACGGGCGTACCATGTTTATTGCATTCGTCACCTGGCCAGTAATTTTAATCACAAGTTTGGCAATGTCTTCTTGAAGAAACAATTGAAAAGATTAGGTATGTTTGTCCATTAGAAGCCAATGTTATTATATGCAATTACTCCATTTATCCTACGTATTGACTATGACATTGTGTCTGTATTTGCAGCCTATACATCCATCTGAAAATCATTCTGTTTTCCGTGCTGAGATTCTTGATGATGTGGTTGATGAATATGTTTCCGATTTTTATTCTTCCAATCATACGAAACAGTGTTTTCTATCCAACCTATACAATTCTCTTGCATGCATGGAATCTGAATGTGAATCTGACAATGAATCCAGCTTTGAATTTCAATCTGAACATGTGTCCAATTTTGATGTCTATTCTGGAATTGATTCTGATGTATTGGGTGATGTACCCCTGGATAATAACTTGTTAGAGTCAGAATGCATTAACCATTTTTTAAGGAGAACACAAGAATCTGACTTGCAGGTTGAGGTACAGGCTGTGGAACCCATCCTTCTTTCATCTTTGGTTCCTTCTTCTGATCAGCCCAACCCCATTCCAGAATTAAAACCTTTACCGAAAAACCTCAAGTATGCCTACTTGGATAATGATGAGAGGTTACTAGTGATCATTTCCAATTCCCTTGATGCTGATCAAGAAGACAAGCTGTTGAACGTTCTGAAAAAGCGTAAGAAAGCCATCGGATGGACCCTGGCAGACATATCTGGTATTAGCCCATCCACTTGCATGCACAGAATATCATTGGAGGATGCAGCTAAACCCGTGAGACAACCACAAAGGAGACTCAACCCGGTGATTCTGGATGTAGTGAAGAAGGAGGTGACCAAGCTTCTTCAGGCTGGGATCATTTACCCTATTTCTGACAGTCAGTGGGTGAGTCCAGTCCAGGTAGTTCCAAAGAAGACAGGCCTCATTGTTGTAAAGAATGACAAGGATGAGCTTATTCCAACCAGAGTGCAAAACAGTTGGAGGGTCTGCATTGATTACCGAAGGCTGAACCAAGCAACACGGAAAGATCATTTTCCGTTGCCATTCATTGACCAGATGCTTGAGCGTCTGGCAGGTAAATCTCACTACTGTTTTCTTGATGGTTTTTCTGGTTATTTTCAAATC
>PYAF01001420.1:48683-62250 GCA_007407185.1 Glycine tomentella | reverse complement strand
AAAAAAAAAAATCAAAACATGGCATCCTTTATTTTCTTTTTCAGTTTTTCTATCGTAAGAAAATCAAAGTAGTATTTTCTTTTTATGTTTTTTCAATTATTTTTTCCTGCAATTATTAATTAATTTATATATGTAGTAAAAAAAAATGAAAGAAGTTTTATTTATTTATTTTTACAGAAAAATTTCACGAACCTAAGTAAATTTATTTGTGGGCACAAATTAAAAATTTTATTAATGCTATTAGTATTAGAAAATATTTGATAAAGTATGAATAATTACGAAGTATATTGAAAATACTTTGGCGAGTAATTAACTAAATTAATTAGACTAATAAGTAATTAGTTTCATTAAATTGAGCTTGTGTTGTGCTTATATCCTTTTTCCTTTTTTTGTTGGGTTATTACTCTTACAGTTATAGCCCACTCTTCGTCTCATTTCTCTTTTCTTCATGTTGAATTATGCCCTATTGACCCAAGAGTTTGTATGCTGCAACTCTTTTATTTTCTGCTGGGCTGTTCAACATTTTTCTTAGCCCAAGTTATTCGTTCCTTCTTTCTCTTTGCTGAAATGAACCAGCACTCTATACATCTAAATTCCAAAGGTCCTTGTAGATGTGTCTTTTTTCTACCGTTTGATTGAATGGTGAGTTGAGTGCAACTCTCCCTCTCCATTCATTTTGTTCACTTTCAATATTGCATGTTCAATTGGTAATTTTAATCTGTGATTTGATTGTTTCTTGCTTGAAATTGGGTGAATGGCATCTATTCCCACCCCCACCCCCCACAATTGTGGTCATTGTATTGATTTTGTTTTAAATTGTTGATTAAGTGGATTATAGTTTTCGGAAAATGAGGGTATATATATGCATGTTACGGTGACTGTGTGAGGATGGTTGAATGGGAAAGTCTTAATAATTTTGAATGCAAAAATTGGAAGAATGACACTCTAGAGTCTAGAGAAATAAAACATGATGTTCCTTGTTTCCAATGCTCTGTTCTGACTTTAACGGGCTAAAATCCGCAAGTGTTGGTCCGAATGGACCGGAGAGGTTTGGGCTAAGAGGAACCCAAATTACATTATCAGAAACTTATCTGGGTCGCTCCTAATAACTTCTAGGCAATTGCTTTCCGCATCCCATTTTTGCTACCTTCACCTCCTTGTTTTTAAATATCTCAAGATTGCTCTGTGTGAACCTTCGAAGCAACAGTTCAAGAAAAGTTCCAAGTTTTTCTGATCTTTTTTGGATTTAGTTATAACTTCGGATGGAAGAATTTGGAATAGACAAAAAATGATGTACTTCCGAATAAGTAATATGGAAAATATGTTTCTTTTGTGGATTACTTCTTCCAAAATCATGTATGCTTAATTCCGAAACAAGTAATAAAAACCTATACATACATAATTCCGGAACAAGCAGCCCATAAGTGATAACTAAATCCATAAATGATAACTAAATCCATACATGTTTCTTTTGGTTTTATGATCTGAATTTCATAATCCATAAATGATATTTGTTTTATGGTCCAAATTACATAATTCGGAAGACCACACTTCTTCATTCTCTAAAGTCTAAACCAAAATAAGGCCACGACAAAAGCATTCATATGTCACTCTGTCACATCATATGTCAGCAAATATCCCTAAACGGAGGTTTTCATCATAGCTTTATATTTTTAAAAGCCTTCAATTATAAAGTTAATCAAGATGCTTAAAAAAGTAACTAATATAACTATTCCTCTCTTCTTCTTCTTTTTTGTCACACACTTGCACAGATATATCCCATGGGCGAGGTGGTATTACTTGTAAAGGAGGAGCAGGTTGGCTGTGAAGGAAAAGACATAACAAAGGGTAATTTGGCCATTCAGGTTTTTCTATGGGATGCAGGAAGCAAAGCATGCGGCCCAGGAAGCAAATGCCTAACTTCTAGCCGAATAAATTTAGTAACTTTATAAGGGGATTTTCTTCCTGCAACCAACAAAGTGCTTCATACACCCAGAAATAATATGAAAAACCAAAAATACCTTTCCGTAAGGTTCATAAGGATTGGCTCATACAGATTGACCAATCTGTATCGGTCTCCCATCGCTGCAACCACGTGCACTTCCACCTGGCCTCTCCTCCGCAATGCTTCGCGTGGCTCTTCAAATCCAAGAGAACCAAGAAGTGCTTCATGCGGCATCGCTCGCACATGTACATCTTCATGCAATGGCTCCGCTTGAAGTGGTTCTTTACGCAAGTCACCAATTTCACCGGTTGAAACCGCCGGTGGAGCTTGTTTCGGTTGTAGCCTTCTAACGAACACGAGAACTATGTTGCACGCCGCTGCACAATGGTCTTCGAAGGCTTTGCCAGCGCTAGAACCTCCACTGTCTTGAATTGTTCTCCGTGCACGCGCATATGCATGTCGAGGTTCAAGTCGCGCCGGAAGCCTTTCCCACATATATCACAAAAGTGCATGTTCTCGGCGAGGATTTCTATGGCATCAAGAGGCCCACTCCCTCAGCATCCTTCTCTTCGTCCTCAACCACAATCCCCGCCTCGATCTCGCCATCGACGATGTCGACGAGGTTGGTGAGGTGATTCGTAATCCAAAGTTATCTTATGGATTCATAATCTATAAGATTCTTACAGATTTTTCATTCCTTATGGACTTACAGATTTTTCAATCTGTATGGGCTTACGGATTGTCAATCCATATGAATCTTACGGAAGGACATTTTCAATTTTTCGTTGTCTTTGCTAGGTGTATGAAGAAATTTGTCTGGTGCAAGAAGAAAAATTCCCATATAAGATCTTAATAAACTCCTACGCCTATATCATAGGACACACTCAATAGTTGCAACACAAATCACTTCACTTACGCAACTAAAAGTTAATTCCCTCAATAAACAGACCATACGTGTTTAGGTTAATTCTTCATTATGCTTATCTATTATCTATCTAATCTAATATAATCTAATCTATCTAATTTAATTATTATTAATCTCCTATCTATAATAAAAGAATACCAATTAGCTACGTGTCATCCAGCATCTCCCTCAAGCCAATTTTCTGACGTGTCGCGCCCATAACCTTCTTCAGCTTTTTGAAAAAAAAAATCGACAAGCCTAGGCACGATATGTGTTCAATCCAAATATCTTCCACAATTTGAAATACACTTGTGAGAACACATTACCGCCTCAGGCTATGATGTGACGTCGCCGAGTTACCCATGCGTTCAGCACATCATCTCCTACCTCAGTACCTTCGCTTAGTTCTGCTACTACTCCTTTAGGAAATCTTACACGTGCATTCAGCAACATCATCTACCTCTGTGTTCAACTTGCTTATGCTACTGCTCCTATAGCAAATCTCACCCGTACGTTCGATAACATCATATTCTATCTTTGCTTTTAGTGTGGTTGTCATACTCTTCATCTACCCAATTTCTGAGAAGGGTCGGTAATTTGTGAAGCATTTTGTTGTGTATCTTCTCATGTTGGCTTTTAGGTTTCAAACAAACTCATTTTTAGTATTGCCACTTTCTATTTTTTTTTTCTAAACATGTTCCTTTGGTTTCAAATACAAACTGATTTTTAGTATTCAAACTTTCTAACTTGAAACTAAATGTGTTCCTTTGGAGTTGTGAAGCATTTGTAGTTTGTGAAGCATTTTGTTGTGTATCTTCTCATGTTGTGTTTGAGGTTTCAAACAAAATGATTTTTAGTATTAAAACTTTCTATATTTTTTCTATAAATGTTCCTTTGGTTTCAAGCACAATCTGATTTGTAGTATTAAAACTTTCTAACTTAAAACTAAATGTGTTCCTTTGGAGTTGTGAACCATGTGCAGTTATTTGTGAAGCACTTTGTTGTGTATCTTCTCATGTTGGGCTTGAGGTTTCAAACAAACTGATTTTTAGTATTAAAACTTTCTATATTTTTTCTGAACCTGTTTCTTTGGTTTCAAGCACAAACTGATTTGTAGTATTTAAACTTTCTAACTTAGAACTAAACGTGTTCCTTTGGAGTTGTGAACCATTTGCAGTTACTTGCAAAGCATTTTGTTATGTATCTTCTCATGCTGGGTTTGAGGTTTCAAACAAACTGATTTTTAGTATTAAAACTTTCTATATTTTTTCTGAACCTAATTCTTTGGTTTCAAGCACAAACTGATTTGTAGTATTCAAATTTTCTAACTTAAAACTAAACGTGTTGGTTTGGAGTTGTGAACCATCTGCAGTTATTTGTGAAGCATTTTGTTGTGTATCTTCTCATGTTGGGTTTGAGATTTCAAACAAACTGATTTTTAGTATTAAAACTTTTTATATTTTTTCTAAACTTGTTCCTTTGGTTTGAAGCACAAACTAATTTGTAGTATTCAAACTTTCTAACTTAAAACTAAACGTGTTCCTTTGGAGTTGTGAACCATTTGCAGTTATTTGTGAAGCATTTTGTTGTGTATCATTTGATGTTGGGTTTTAGGTTTCAAACAAACTGTTTTTAGTATTAAAACTTTCTATCTTTTTTGTAAACTTGTTCCTTTGGTTTCAAACACAAATTGATTTATAGTATTCAAACTTTCTAACTTAAAACTAAATAAATGTGTTCCTTTGTAGTTATCTGTACTTAAAACTTTATATGTTTTTGATAAACCTATTTATTTGTAGTATTGGACCAAAGATTAATGGCGGATGGTAAGGATTTAATCATCTAATACCAGTATTTTTTAACCGTTTGGCTGATTATAGAATTCAGTGTGAAATTTTACATGACTGTTATTTGTGTCTTTGGTTAGCACTATTTGGTAGATTGAATTCCATAGCCGAAATAAATGATGACAAGGAAACTTGGAAGATTGTTGTTCGACTTATAACCATGTGGACTATACGAAGATCACCTAAGTCTACCATTGAGCTAATATTAATTGACAAGGAGGTCAAGTTAACTTATTTATTTCAATATGTTGTATACATTGGTTGTTGTTAGTTGTTTATTACAATGACTTTAGTAAATTATGACTTCAAGTGTTGATCGTCCAAGGTGATAAAATCTTAGCTCAAATGAAGAATGTTGATCTTCAAATACTTAACGTAAATTTTCAAGTTGGTCAAAGTTATGTTGTTCAAAACTTTGAAGTAGAGAAGAATACTAGTTAGTATAAGTCTGCACATCATGCTTTCAAAATTAACTTTGTCAAAGCAACCAAAATTACGCCCTATGAAATACCTGAGACAATGTACAATTTCACAATGCAAAGACCATGATGATGATTAATAGAAAATCAACTGACATATTGAACATTGTTCACATTAAGGATCAGGTTAGAAATATCAATTATATTCTATATTATACATTACATTATTTAACATATCAGTATTGCTAATGTTAGTTTACTTTGAGTGTAGTGTTATGCTGAAATAAGTAGGAGTTTTGCTCTCAGATGGAAAAATGAGTTAGAGGATACATGGCATCTAATAGATACTGGTGGAAAGAGACACTCAGTTAAATACAACCAATGCCTTGAAAATTGAGCTATAGTGGCTGGCTAGACTGAAATTAGAAATTATTACAGCTTGCCAAGTAATCATCAGATTACCATATGCCATTTTGGACAATCAGTTTTCCTACTGACTGTCTACAAAAGCACTTCTCAGCCACAAGTTTTTTCCAAGTGGCATACCTTATATAAACACAACTCAATCATCTTTAAAATCCTACTCAACCAATACAAAGTAACTTGTAGCAGCTTGGTAAGTTATACATTTTTGTATATAATAACTATCTTTGCCTGCAAAATTTTAATAAACATATACATATCTAACAAAAACTTAATCTTTATTTCAGGATGTCCCAACTACTATGTACTATTTTATGAAAGATGCAGAATTCACCCATGTGAATTTCAAAGGGACTGCAGAATGCAAGATTGTGTATAATTATTGGAGGAAGAGTGCTAAAATTGGTGTTGGATGGAGGTCTTTTACAAGTGAAAATAATTTGCAAGCTTGCTATGAACTTGTAATTGAGTTCCTAGATCCAAATTCCAACTTGGTTCTATGGTGGATGGCTTAATTGTAATAAAATTGCATGATAGTCTACCAAACTCTCTACACTTGGTTTATAATTTTTTTTGGTCATTTTGCTTCAATATATTAGTGTTTTTATTTTATAAACTTATGAACTCAACTGACAACATTATTATATGATATATATATATATATATATATATATATTACATCATTCAATCTTATTAGTTTTGGTTTTCATTTACTGAGTTTTACACATTTTAAACTAAATGTATACAATTATATGATATATTTAACACTACAGCTTACCCATGCGTCCGCACGGGTACTGTACTAGGTAATCTAATAAAACAATGTACTACCAAATTTACTTCATTAACCTCATCTATTGACAGTTTTTCATTATGGAATTTCTTCTTTCTCTCCTTGACAACATACATACATTTGGGGTGCTCAAAGAAGAATTCAAAATGTTGCAAAAAGGTTGGTTGTTTTCATATTCTCTTCTCCTTCTTTTCGTCTTTTGTTGCTTCTTTTTTCTTCTTGGCTGTGAAAAAAGATCAAAATGATATTATGGATTTGAGGGATTAAAATGTTGCTTATTTCTTCTCATCAGATATGGGATTTTTATTTGATATACGTTTCAATTTTTTGTTGGTGTTTTTTAGTCTTGTTTTTACTTCTTATATCATAAGTACAAATTCTACTTAAAATTGTTGAAATCTGTTTTGTTGATGAGGTGTTTGACAAAATGCCTCACCTAAATTCTATTATGATTTCTAGTAGAATCAAGGCATGATGGTTTTAATATGAAATTTCCTTTTTATGAAGGATGCAACAAATGTTACTGTTGCCACTAATCATGAGTTTCTATTTATGTGGGTTTGGTGTCAAGCAATCAAGGTTAGAGCAATTAGATGAAAATCAAGTGAAAGTTATCAATACTTCTAATGGGAAGAATTTGCCTAAATGTCCAGCTTTAATCTTTGAATTCACAGGTGTTGCTCTCGGTAAAAGAATGACTAATTTGTCACAAAATGATTTTTCTAAAATATTGATTATGTTATATGATGTATAACTAAAAAAAATATAATTCATATTTGAAATGTAAAGTAAAGAAAGTGAAACATATTGATATTTGCATCAATCGTTTAAAAACCTTGTGATATACATTATCTCATTTAGGTGATTGAAAAACTTTGCAGGCAATGGCATTGATATGGAATTTTGAGTTTTTTGTTGCTCTAAAATCAGGCTTTGAGAGTTTGTTTGGGCCTTTGCAAAAATAAAAGGTATTCTCTTTCTTGAGTTCATTTCTTGAAATAGTTATTTCTAAGCTCCAACTTAGATACTAAACTAGAAATATATCTTTCTTGTGTAGCATATGCTTTTTAATATTCTATATATACATGTGAATTTACACCTCTCTTTTTTTAATTTTCAAGACCTACTATTGAAGAAAGTTAAGAAATTTAAATGTGTTTTAATTCCTATCAAAAACTACATCAATGGTGGCACCAGAAAAGTATACATTTTGACACAGTACATCTCTTTCAAAGTCTTAGGTTATTTCCTTAGCAAGTTTAAATTTTAATTTTTTCTTTATTGTTGTTTTTTCGAAGATGAACTCTAACATAGCGGTAAAGTTGTACCTTGATGATTTGTTGGTCATGGGTTTGAATCCGAAAATAGTCTCTTTGCATATGCAAGGGTAGGATTACATACACTATCTCTCTCCTTTACCTTCACATAACGAGAAGCCTTTAGGTAATGGGGTACGTAGTTTTTTTTATTGTTGTTTTTTCATTTTAAGTTGTTCCTTCACTTCATTAGCTTTTTATTATGCATTGTCTAGTCTTGATATAAGTTAAAGGGTACTAAATTGGAAATCGGTTGCTTCTCATAAGACTAAATAATTATTCTTGAAGGTTTATGTTACACATAATGGGTAGTTTATATATAAATATAAAATTGGGTAGCTAATGAAAGATTTTTCTTTTCTAGATATGACTGAGGTACGTATGCATCATTGTAATTAAAGTTAAATTTTGTAACTTATTATGGGTAATTTAATTTTAGTTTGGAATGTCTTATTACCGTGAGCTAGACTAAGTATAATGTCCTTATTTAGGCTCCCACAAGATAATAGAATATTGACAAGATAGTCTGTTTAAGAACAAGCCTAGTGATAAGTATGATTTCAAAATTGTAGAATTTATCTTCCTTGGTCCTTAGATTATGTTATTTTCTACTTTCAAATTATTTTTCTTTTAGTTTCTAGGATTGATTTTGGTTAGAGATTCTACATTTCATCATTTATATAATTGACTATAATTATAAGATACTTATGTGATCACAACATGTTTATATAATTGACTATAACTATAAGATACTTATGGGATCACTTGGTACCGTGGAGAACTTTTGATATGCACAAAGTTAATTTTTAATCCCTCATTCTCAAAAGCTATTGGAGTTTTGGAAAAGGTAGGTAAATAGGATCTGGTTGGTTAAGTTTCTTTAAAAATATTTTTAAAAGAAGAAAAAAAATCAAATGAATTTTTCCATAAGTAAAAATAAGTTCTTTATTAGCTAATTTTTATAAGTTCACAATATAGTTTCTTTAAAAGATAAGTTAACATCCATAAATTAGCTAATGAAAAACTTATTTTAGCTTAAGAAGAAACTAATTTCATTTTTTCTTCTTATTTTCTTCTTCTAGAAGGCTTCTAGAAAAACTTACATCAAACAAGTCCATAGTATCTATATGAAGTTAAAAGTTTTAAGATGCAGAAGTGTGGAGGGAAATCTCACTTAGAATTTTTTTTATCATTTTTTTGTTATACTTGCACAAGTTAAATGAAATTATATTTATATTTTAGTCTTGCTCTCATTTAAATGAACATGGATAGGTTGGTTGGTTTGAATTATTTTTTAAAACAAGTTTGACCCTAAGGCAATGTGTTCAGATAAATTTTAGAATTAATTTTATGTGTTATTTTGTTTTTTCAGGTTGGATCGCAATGCACAGTTGTTGCTTATATATATATATAAAGACTTATGTTTTCCTCCAACTTGATTTTTTAATGAAGTTATGTAAGTATGATCCAGAGTTTCAATCAATTAAGAAACACGCGATAAATTGAAAAACTGTCATACCTACTTAAAAGATACACAATTAATTGTCATGTAACATATTGGGCCTTTTTCAATCAATAAATCTGTTAGACCCTTTTCAATCTAGATGGTCCTTATGAGTGATTACAGGATGACCTTTGTTCTTCAACATGTTATAACCTTAAAAGGTTTCATATAGGTTTGTTGTCTTCTTTTTCATGTAGTTCAGGGTCGTGGTAAAGGTGATAACAATTATCCTAGCACCAGTGATACTGATGAGACTATCAATGGTGAATTGTTTTGTTTGCTTGCAGCCAACAGCTCCTTGCTAGGGGCACTGCATTGGTCAAACAGACCCCTAAAGGTAATTTTAGTGACAAAAGCAACTATGTATTAGCACCGAGTCTATATCCTTTTCATTTACAAAACGATTAAACCCCAGTTTGGTAATAATTGCAGGTGATCACATTTGGTTTCAGTTGATATTCATCGAAAATGCCAGGTACCTTTTCCTTAAAAGTTTCATAGTAGCTGGAATTGGGTGTATGTACATTCATCACAATGCTAGCAACTATTTCAGATGATGGTGAAAATGAAGACCAGACATGTTGCAAGAACCATTACCGAAAACGAAAAAGAGTAAGCTACTAGGTATTTTTTCTTTTGTTGCTGCTAATTATTCAAACCATATATAAGTATTTAGCTAACAAAATGATTGAACATGTTCTATGACGATTAAATATCAATTTTACTCATATATAATATCATGGATAAAGTACAATTTTTTTTGCTATTTTTTTTTCTTCGGTGAGGGATCTGCTGTTGCTAGGTAGAGGGAAGGACTTGAGTACTTCTTTAGCTTTTGGTAGAAATCCATGTAGAGCTATAGCTCAAGTAAAGAATATTATTATCTGATTCAAGTAGAGAATATTATGATCTGATTCAAATAGACAAAATTATTTGTTCTCCCTGTCAAGGATATTTTTTCTGCTCAAGTAGTGCAATGCATTCAAATTATGAAGTTTACAATGGTTCATACTAATGATGGTTAAACAAACTTTGTCCTTACTTTGTTTAGGGATTCGATAGCCACAATATACTGTGTAGGGGAATGTGGAATTCTTGCTCAGCATGGATGACGCCGTGGCGCTGACCATGGAGGAGGAACCATGCAAAGGATCACAAAGGAAGTGTTGTATGGTTTACCGTGGTGGTGGTTCAAGTTTCAGTTTGTGTTCATGTTCATGTTCTTTCTCTCTGGGATGCGACGATCAATTTTCTGATGGTGGTGTTTGCTATGATGGCGGTTAAAGTGCGATGGAATTTTACGGTTAAAGGGCTTATAAAGTTTAATGAATTGGGTGAAAGCATTAAACTCAATCTTTTTTTCATGGAAGACATTGTTTTACTATACTTTGCTTCATTCACATGATGCTACTTTTTTTTGTCAATTAAATGAAAAAGGTGGATAACATTTGATCCTTATGATTCAAGATCTAATTGAAAGTGGTGGCTGGAATTTGTCTAAAAATATTTTAACTGATATCATTCACATGATGCTGCTTCGATTTCAATTAAATGAAAGGGGTGGGTAGCATTTGTAATGAATATCTTTGGTTTGGTTGGATGTTAAGCTCGAAACTAATTTGCGGCAGGTGGAAGGATGGATTTGGGTTTATTTGACAATGGCATCAATTTCTTGAATTGTTGTGCTTCATTGTGTTAATTGTTAAGAAGCAAGAATTGATAGAATAAAATTTGGAAGATGTAGATGCTGCTATATTAGCTGTTTGTGTAGCTGTTGCAAAGGGTATGAACAAGGATGACCTTGCTCGGATGGTAAAGGAAGAAAAGAAAGCTGGAAATCCTGTGTTCGGTCTCATTGCCAAGCTCCATCTTCAGAGGAACTGCATGACTTTACTGTTAAGCAACAATCTTAATGAAATAGATGATGATGAGAAAACACTTTGTGGATAAGGTCTTATTTATTTGTTTATTGGATAAAAGGTTTTGAAAGCTGCAAAGAGAAAGACTTCCCTACAGCATAATCGGGTGGTTAGAAATTGTATTAGTGCATCTTTAATCTATATTGCAAATTGATACTTAGCTATTGGTTTGTTATCTCAAATAAATTGAAGATGCTAGAAGCTACTTGGGTTTATTGTCGGTGTCAAGCCAAGTACTTCTATTCCTGTGTCAAGCTTTAGCAGAACTTGCCATTCTCTCATACTTAAGAGGTCGTCGAGAAAGCCATTGAAAATTGTGATGTTGGTTCTATGGAACAACAATCTAATTAGGAGATAGAGAACAATATATTGACCATTAATTGCAAAACAATTTAGATCATGACTGAAGTGTTTAGAAGAAAGAGAAAGAAAAAAAAAAGCATTTGAATGGAAACTGTACATGTAGAGTTAGAGAAATATACCCAAGCCCACTAGATTAACTTAAAGAACAGTCTGTTATAATAGTTATCTCAAAACCTACCAGTCATTATGGATGTTTTAACTTTTTGGAACAAAATGATTTTGAAAGTACTTATATTTCTACTGTCTGACCATGACATGCAAATTATGTTCTAAAGCTATTGGAGCCATTAGACATACTGCAAATAAATTTGCCATACCTAGGATAAGAGAATGTTGCTAAGATTAGCCTTTTGTTTTTAAATGGAATTGGAATTCACCGTGTTTATTATTTGTCTTCTTATCTCTTGCAATGTTGAAATCCTCTTTTGGGCTATGTTTAAGAATATCCTCTATAGTGGTTATAAAAAAAAACCTCTATAGTGACCGGGATTGCAATTGTTCTAAAATTAAGTACTATTCTAAATTGATACTTCTGCTGTAAGTATTAGTTACAAAATATAAAATGTTTAAAGATTCTATATTATTGTTCTATAATATTTTTAGAAGATAAAAATGATTTATTTAAATAAAATTCAATGTCAATTTTTCTTGAAAATTTCCTAGATCTATAGATATCTAATAAATAAACCAAATACAACCATCAACTGCAGAGGACCCCAACGATGAAAATCCAAACAAAGAAATCATGCGAGTGTTAATGAAAGAGGGAGATATATTATGAAAATAATCCTTGCTATAAGACTTTCTTAGGAAGTAATCTCACTTCTTCGAACTTTTGGAATTACAACCTCTCCCCTCGCCCATAATACGATCATTTACTTTTCTTTAATGTTTTACTAAATATAAGTAGAATTTTCAAATTGTTTCATTGTGGTAGAAGTGATTGATTGTCTCATCTAATCTATTATTGAAAAATTATAAATATAAGTAGATTTTTCAAATCGTTTCATTATGATAGAAGTGATTATTTTGTCTCATAATTTATTATTTATTCTTTAAGTAAAATAATTATACACATAAATTCTTTAACTTATTAGTTACATCATATAAAAAAAAAATCAAAACAACAACTAAAAAAATTTACACCATATCAACATGACATTATATAAGTATCATGTTAGCATATTCTATTAAGGGTGAGTTTGGTTGATTAGAAAGAAATGGAAAGAGAAAAAATAATTAAAGGAATAATAGAAGTGTGAAATTCACACAAATATTTTATAAAATATCTGTTTTCTTTTCTATTTGAACTCAATAAAACCATAGATTAAATCGTACAATCACAATAAGTGAAAGACTCAACGGATGCAATTGGAATTTACAGAATAAAATTATAGAATTAAGTCATTAATTTAACAACGACAAAATATTTTCAAATTATAAAGTGTAAGTTTTTAATTTCAGAAACTTTTCCCCCTTAGACCGTGAGTATCATCGATTTAGTTGACAGAGGCAGAAAATTGAATTCAATCTGAAACGCCCAGTCACAGTTCCAATTCCAATTCCGAAAGAATTTCGATTGAACAGGGCGTTTCCGATTTCAAAACACTTCACACAAATCGTTAATAAAAGTTAGGTTTCTTAATTTCTTCTTCTTCTTATTATTATTATTGCATCATCTTAGATCTTTGGTTTTGGATCCACACAATAATCATGGACAGCATAATGAGCAAGCTCCGCAACCTCGACGCGTACCCTAAAATCAACGAGGATTTCTACAGCCGCACGCTCTCCGGCGGTGTCATCACGCTCGCTTCCTCCATTCTCATGCTCTTGCTCTTCTACTCCGAGCTCCGTAGGACACCTCTTTCTCTCGTCGTTTTGATTCTTTTAAAACTTCTAATCGAAACTCATTGTCGTTTTTGTCACTGCCTTCAGGGTTGTATCTTCACGCTGTCACCGAGACCAAGCTTGTCGTCGACACTTCCAGAGCCGAAACGCTGCGTATCAATGTAATTACTAATTTCCTATCCATTTAACGCTTGATAATTTGTTTATTTGAAAGAAGATTTTAAATAATTGTGTGCGACGTAAATTAACTTGTCGTTGTCGTTTTGATGGTGAAAATGCAGTT
>PYAF01001420.1:4982-23162 GCA_007407185.1 Glycine tomentella | reverse complement strand
AACTGCATTTTCACCATCAAAACGACAACGACAAGTTAATTTACGTCGCACACAATTATTTAAAATCTTCTTTCAAATAAACAAATTATCAAGCGTTAAATGGATAGGAAATTAGTAATTACATTGATACGCAGCGTTTCGGCTCTGGAAGTGTCGACGACAAGCTTGGTCTCGGTGACAGCGTGAAGATACAACCCTGGAGGCAGTGACAAAAACGACAATGAGTTTCGATTAGAAGTTTTAAAAGAATCAAAACGACGAGAGAAAGAGGTGTCGTACGGATCTCGGAGTAGAAGAGCAAGAGCATGAGAATGGAGGAAGCGAGCGTGATGACACCGCCGGAGAGCGTGCGGCTGTAGAAATCCTCGTTGATTTTAGGGTACGCGTCGAGGTTGCGGAGCTTGCTCATGATGCTGTCCATGATTATTGTGTGGATCCAAAACCAAAGATCTAAGATGATGTAATAATAATAATAATAATAATAATAATAAGAAATTAAGAAACCTAACTTTTATTAACGATTTGTGTAAGTGTTTTGAAATCGGAAACACCCTGTTCAATCGAAATTCTTTCAGAATTGGAATTGGAACTGTGACGGGGCGTTTCAGATTGAATTCAATTTTCTGCCTCTGTCAACTAAATCGATGATACTCACGGTCTAAGGGGGAAAAGTTTCTGACATTAAAAACTCACACTTTATAATTTGAAAATATTTTGTCTTTGTTAAATTAATGACTTAATTCTATAATTTTATTCTGTAAATTCCAATTGCATCCGTTAAGTCTTTCACTTATTGTGATTGTACGATTTAATCTATGGTTTTATTGAGTTCAAATAGAAAAGAAAAAATAAATTTTATAAAATATTTGTGTGAATTTCACACTTCTATTATTCCTTTAATTACTTTTTTTTCTTTCCATTTCTTTCTAATCAGCCAAACTCACCCTTAATAGAATATGCTACCATGATACTTATATAATGTCATGTTGATATGGTGTAAATTTTTTTAGTTGTTGTTTTGATTTTTTTTATATGATGTAACCAATAAGTTAAAGAATTTTTGTGTATAATTATTTTACCTAAAGAATAAATAATAAATTATGAGACAAAATAATCACTTCTATCATAATGAAACGATTTGAGAAATCTACTTATATTTATAATTTTTCAATAATAGATTAGATGAGACAGAATCAATCACTTTTACCACAATGAAACAATTTGAAAATTCTACTTATATTTAGTAAAACATTAAAGAAAAGTAAATGATCGTATTATGGGCGAGGAGAGAGGTTGTAATTCCAAAAGTCCGAAGAAGTGAGATTACTTCCTAAGAAAGTCTTATAGCAAGGATTATTTTCATAATATATGTCTCTCTTTCATTAACACTCGCATGATTTCTTTGTTTGGATTTTCATCGTTGGGGTCCTCTGCAGTTGATGGTTGTATTTGGTTTATTTATTAGATATCTATAAATCTAGGAAATTTTCAAGAAAATTTGACATTGAATTTTAATTAAATAAATTATTTTTATCTTCTAAAAATATTATAGAACAATAATATAGAATCTTTAAACATTTTATATTTTGTAACTAATACTTTACAGCAGAAGTATCAATTTAGAATAGTACTTAATTTTAGAACAATTGCAATCCCGGTCACTATAGAGGTTTTTTTTTATAACCACTATAGAGGATATTCTTAAACATAGCCCAAAAGAGGATTTCAACAGTGCAAGAGATAAGAAGACAAATAATAAACACGGTGAATTCCAATTCCATTTAAAAACAAAAGGCTAATCTTAGCAACATTCTCTTATCCTAGGTATGGCAAATTTATTTGCAGTATGTCTAATGGCTCCAATAGCTTTAGAACATAATTTGCATGTCATGGTCAGACAGTAGAAATATAAGTACTTTCAAAATCCTTTTGTTCCATCCGAGCAAGGTCATCCTTTATCATACCCTTTGCAACAGCTACACAAACAGCTAATATAGCAGCATCCACATCTTCCAAATTTTATTCCATCAATTCTTGCTTCTTAACAGTTAACACAATGAAGCATAACAATTCAAGAAATTGATGTCATTGTCAAATAAACCCAAATCCATCCTTCCACCTGCTGCAAATTAGTTCTGAGCTTAACATCCAACCAAACCAAAGACATTCATTACAAATGCTACCCACCCCTTTCATTTAATTGAAAAACGAAGTAGCATCATGTGAATGATATCAGTTAAAATATTTTTAGACAAATTCCAGGCACCACTTTCAATTCGATCTTGAATCATAAGGATCAAATGTTATCCACCTTTTTCATTTAATTGACAAAAAAAAGTAGCATCATGTGAATGAAGCAAAGTATAGTAAAACAATGTCTTCCATGAAAAAAAGATTGAGTTTAATGCTTTCACCCAATTCATTAAACTTTATAAGCCCTTTAGGCTTTGTTTGGGAGAGAGATTTTAGAGGGGAAGGGAGGGAAGGGAAAGGTTTAGGTAGATACATCTCCTTGTTTGGGAGTTTTAATTTTTGAGGGAAAGGATTTGAGGATTTTTAGAACTCCTCTAAAATCCTCCAAAGCCTACAAATTGTAGTTCCCCCAATTTGGGGGGTTTTTAAAAGGAAAAGTAATTAAAATTACTATCCTACCCCAGCTACACATTCAAAAATATATTAAAATATATTTTTAATATATTTTTACATTTAAATTATATAATTTTCACATTTAATATTTTATTAACTCTTCATTTTTCTCTCTTAATATATTTTTAACTCCCAAACAAGGAGGAAGGAACTTCCCTCATTTTCCTCCCTTTCCTTCCCCTCCCTTTCCCTTGAATCTCTTTCCTTCCCTTCCCCTCCTAACTCCCAAACAAAGCCTTAACCGTAAAATTCCATCGCACTTTAACCGCCATCATAGCAAACGCCACCATCAGAAAATTGATCGTCGCATCCCAGAGAGAACATGAACACAAACTGAAACTTGAACCACCACGGTAAACCTTACAACACTTCCTTTGTGATCCTTTGCAAGGGTCCTCCTCCATGGTCAGCGCCACGGCGTCATCCATGCTGAGCAAGAACTCCACATTCTCCTACACAGTATATTGTGGCTATCGAATCCCTAAACAAAGTAAGGACACAGTTTGTTTAACCATCATTAGTATGAACCATTGTAAACTTCATAATTTGAATGCATTGCACTTCTTGAGCAGAAAAAATATCCTTGACAGGGAGAACAAATAATTTTGTCTATTTGAATCAGATCTTAATATTCTCTACTTGAATCAGATAATAATATTCTTTACTTGAGCTATAGCTCTACATGGATTTCTACCAAAAGCTAAAGAAGTAGCTCAAGTCCTTCTCTCTACCTAGCAACAGCAGATCCCTCACCGAAGAAAAAAAAAATAGCAAAAAAAATTGTACTTTATCCATGATATTATATATGAGTAAAATTGATATTTAATCGTCATAGAACATGTTCAATCATTTTGTTAGCTAAATACTTACATATGCTTTGAATAATTAGCAGCAACAAAAGAAAAAAATACCTAGTAGCTTACTCTTTTTCAATGGTTCTTGCAACATGTCTGGTCTTCATTTTCACCATCATCTGAAATAGTTGCTAGCATTGTGATGAATGGACATACACCCAATTCCAACTACTATGAAACTTTTAAGGAAAAGGTACCTGGCATTTTCGATGAATATCAACTGAAACTAAATGTGATCACCTACAATTATTACCAAACTGGGGTTTAATCGTTTTGTAAATGAAAAGGATATAGACTCGGTGCTAATACATAGTTGCTTTTGTCACTAAAATTACCTTTAGGGGTTTGTTTGACCAATGCAGTGCCACTAGCAAGGAGCTGTTGGCTGCAAGCAAACAAAAAAAATTCACCATTGATAGTCTCATCAGTATCACTGGTGCTAGGATTATTGTTATCACCTTTACCACGACCCTGAACTACATGAAAAGAAGACAACAAACCTATATGAAACCTTTTAAGGTTATAACATGTTGAAGAACAAAGGTCATCCTGTAATCACTCATAAGGACCATCTAGATTGAAAAGGGTCTAATAGGTTTATAGTTTGAAAAGGGTCTAATAGGTTTATATGTTACATGACAATTAATTGTGTATCTTTTAAGTAGGTATGACAGTTTTTCAATTTATTGCGTGTTTCTTAATTGATTGAAACTCTGGATCATACTTACATAACTTCATTAAAAAATCAAGTTGGAGGAAAACATACCCTTAAGTCTTTAAAAGTCTTTAAATATATATATATATATATATATATATATATATATATATATATATATATAAAACAACAACTGTGCATTGCGATCCAACCTGAAAAAAACAAAATAACACATAAAATTAATTCTAAAATTTATCTGAACACATTGCCTTAGGGTCAAACTTGTTTTAAAAAATAATTCAAATCAACCAACCTATCCATGTTCATTTAAATGAGAGCAAGACTAAAATATAAATATAATTTCATTTAACATGTGCAAGGATAACAAAAAAATGATAAAAAAATTCTAAGTGAGATTTCCCTTCACACTTATGCATCTTAAAACTTTTAACTTCATATAGATATTATGGACATCTTTGGATGTAAGTTTTTCTAGAAACACTTCTAGAAGAAGAAAATAAGAAGAAAAAATGAAATAAATTTCTTCATAAGCTAAAATAAGTTTTTCTTTAACTAATTTATGGATGTTAACTTATCTTTTAGAGAAACTATATTGGTGAACTTATAAAAATTAGCTAATGGAGAACTTATTTTTACTTATAGAAAAGTTCATCTAATTTCTTCTTCTTCTTATTTTCTTCTTTTAAAAGTGTTTCTAGAGAAGCTTACCCAAACAGACCCTATTTAACTATAGGGGTGTTCACGGGTACGGGTCACCCGTGAATCCGAACCGATCTGAACAGTTTGGGTTGGGTCATTTATATATTTGGGTCAAAACCGAACCGAACCGATCAAAATCGTTCATGTACGAGTTGGGTCACGGGTTTAGATTTACAGATCCGTTGATCCGATGAGTCAATCCGTGAACCCGTAATAATAATATATATTTTATTATTTATATATATATACATATTAAAAATTAAAAAAAATTTGACAATAAAAAAAGATATGATATTGTAAATGTTTAAGATTGCATTAAAAAATAAGATATGATATGATATTTTTTAATATTGCATTAAAAAAGGATAGAATATTTTTAAGATTGCATTGCATAATATAATAAAATATCTTTAAGATTACATTGCATAATATGATAGAATATATTTAGGATTGCATTCAAAAATTGGTTAAAATCATATCTTTAAATTAGTATAAATAGAAACATATTTTTGTGTTCATGTATGCATTCCATTCCAAACAATATTAGAGAGTTTATGTTTGCATCATCGAGAGAATTGTTGTGAGATCATATAGAAGCGTTTGACAAGTTTGACTCTTCAACTCTCAATCAGGATTTAAAGAATTGTTGAAGATAACCACCCTGAGTTTGACATTTTGAATTGGTGGAAATTGAAGACATCCAAATATTATATTTTTTCCTGTATGGCTAGAGATATATTGATCATTCTGTATCTACTGTATCATCTGAATCTGCATTTAGTACAGGGGGTAGAATTCTGGATTCATTTTGTAGTTCCTTGAGTCCTACTACTGTTGAAGCTCTCATTTGTACCCAAAATTGGCTTAGATCTACTAAGCAAAATGTTAATGACTTACAAGTTGAAATAAATGAAGCGGAAAAGATTGAATCAGGTGTATAATCATTAATCTCTTATTTCATTTTTATATTTGTATAAAATATCAATTAATTTTTGTGCTAACGGGGTTGTGTTTAAATTTTTAGAGTTGTTTGGTTTGGCTTTTAATACTGCTAATATTGGGTCTCCAAGTGTTGAAACTTCAAGTGCTGGAACTTCTTAATGTATTACTTTTAGGTATATTGTTATTTGTTTCACCTTTTTTTTCATATATTGTTTACCATGTTTATAATATTAATGAGTCATATTTTGTTTATTTGTTTGTTTCAGCAAATATGGTTGCAACAAAATTGGTTATAACAAAGCTTGGTTTGTAAAATTCAGTTGTGATTCAGACTATTATAGTAAATATTGTTCACAAATCTTTTGTTTTAATTTATATTATAAGTCTATTTTATAATATTATGTTGATGGTATTAAATGAATCAATTTTACTACTTTCATATATTTGATAATATTGTGTTAATTGTATGAGATATTTGAAAGAATCGTGATATAAAATAGTAGTTCTAAAAAAAATTAAATGGGTAACCCGGTGATCCGAACCGAACCGAGCTGTTCATGAACGGGTTGGGTTGGGTTGGGTTTCAATTTTTTTTTCTTCTGAAAATCGAATCGAACCGAACCGATCAAATTTGATTGAGTTGGGTCCTAAATTTGGCCAAAACCGATCCGAACCGACCCATGAACACCCCTATTTAACTACCTCTTCCAAAACTCAACAATTTTTGAGAATGAGGAATTAAAAATTAACTTTGTGCATATCAAAAGTTCTGCACGATACCAAGTGATCCCATAAGTATCTTATAGTTATAGTCAATTATATAAGCATGTTGTGATCACATAAGTATCTTATAATTATAGTCACTTATATAAATGATGAAATGTAGAATCTCTAACCAAAATCAATCCTATAAACTAAAAGAAAAATAATTTGAAAGTAGAAAATAACATAATCTAAGGACTAAGGAAGATAAATTCTACAATTTTGAAATCACACTTATCACTAGGCTTGTTCTTAAACAGACTATCTTGTCAATATTCTATTATCTTGTGGGAGCCTAAATAAGGACATTATACTTAGTCTAGCTCACGGTAATAAGAAATTCCAAACTAAAATTAAATTACCCATAATACGTTACAAAATTTAACTTTAATTACAATGATGCATACCTACCTCAGTCATATCTAGAAAAGAAAAAATCTTTCATTAGCTACCCGATGTTATATTTATATATAAACTACCCATTATGTGTAACATAAACCTTCAAGAATAATTATTTAGTCTTATGAGAAGCAACCGATTTCCAATTTAGTACCCTTTATCTTATATCAAGACTAGACAATACATAATAAAAAGCTAATGAAGGGCATGAACAACTTAAAATGAAAAAACAACAATAAAAAATAATTACATATCCCATTACCTAAAGACTTCTCGCTATGTGAAGGTAAAGGGGAGATATATTGTATGTAATCTTACCCTTGCATATGCAAATAGACTATTTTCAGATTCAAACCCATGACCAACAAGTCATCAAGGCACAACTTTACCGTTATGTCAGAGTTTATCTTCAAAAAAACAACAATAAAGAAAAAATTAAAATTAAAACTTGCTAAAGAACTAACCTAAGACTTTGAAAGAGATGTACTGTGTCAAAATGTATACTTTTTCTGGTGCCACCATTGATGCAGTTTTTCATAGGAATTAAAACACATTTAAATTTCTCAACTTTCTTCAATAGTAGGTCTTGAAAATTTAAAAAAAAAAGAGGTGGAAATTCACATGTATATATAGAATATTAAAAAGCATATGCTACACAAGAAAGATCTATTTCTAGTTTAGTATCTAAGTTGGAGCTTAGAAATAACTATTTCAAAAAATGAACTCAAGAAAGAGAATACATCTTATTTTTGCATAGGCCCAAACAAACTCTCCAAGCCTGATTTTAGAGCAACAAAAAACTCAAAATTCCATATCAATGCCATTGCCTGCAAAGTTTTTCAATCACCTAAATGAGATCATGTATATCACAAGGTTTTTAAACGATTGATGCAAATATCAATATGTTTCACTTTCTTTACTTTACATGTCAAATATGAACTATAATTTTTTTAGTTATACATCATATAACATATTCAATATTTTAGAAAAATCATTTTGTGACAAATTAGTCATTCTTTTATCGAGAGCAACACCAGTGAATTCAAAGATTAAAGCTGGACATTTAGGCAAATTATTCCCATTAGAAGTATTGATAACTTTCACTTGATTTTCATCCAATTGCTCTAACCTTGATTGCTTGACACCAAACCCACATAAATAGAAACTCATGATTAGTGGCAACAGTAACATTTGTTGCATCCTTCATAAAAAGGAAATTTCAGATTAAAACCATTATGCCTTGATTCTACTAGAAATCATAACAAAATTTGGGTGAGGTATTTTGTCAAACACCTCATCAACAAAATGGATTTCAACAATTTTAAGCAGAATATGTACTTATGATATAAGAAGCAAAAGCAAGACTAAAAAACACAAGCAAAAAATTGAAACGTATATCAAATAAAAAGCCCATATCTAATGAGAAGAAATAAGCAACATTTTAATCCCTCAAATCCATAATATCATTTTGATCTTTTTTCGCAACCAAGAAAAAAAAAGAAGCAACAAAAGACGAAAAGAAGCAGAAGAGAATATGCAAACAACCAACCTTTTTGTAACATTTTGAATTCTTCTTTGAGCACCCCAAATGTATGTATGTTGTCAAGGAGAGAAAGAAGAAATTCCACAATGAAAATATGTCAATAGATGAGGTTAATGAAGTAAATTTTGTAGTACGTTGTTTTATTAGATCAACTAGTACAGTACCCGTGCGGACGCATGGGTAAGCTGTAGTGTTAAACGTATCATATAATTGTATACATTTAGTTTAAAATGTGTAAAACTTAGTAAATGAAAACCAAAACTAATAAGATTGAATGATGTAATATATATATATATATATATATATCATATAATAATGTTGTCAATTGAGTTCATAAGTTTACAAAATAAAAGCACTAATATATTGAAGCAAAATGACCAAAAAAAGTTATAAACCAAGTGTAGAGAGTTTGGTAGACTATCATGCAATTTTATTACAATTAAGCCATCCACCATAGAACCAAGTTGGAATTTGGATCTAGGAACTCAATTACAAGTTCATAGCAAGCTCGCAAATTATTTTCACTTGCAAAAGACATCCATCCAACACCAATTTTAGCACTCTTCCTCCAATAGTTATACACAACCTTGCATTTTGTAGTCCCTTCGAAATTCACATGGGTGAATCCTGCATCTTTCATAAAATAGTATATAGTACTTGGGACATCCTGAAATAAAGATTAAGTTTTTGTTAGATACGTATTTGTTTATTAAAATTTTGTAGGCAAAGATAGTTATTAGATACAAAAATGTATAACTTACCAAGCTGCTACAAGTTACTTTGTATTGGTTGGGTAGGATTTTGAAGATGATTGAGTTGGGATTGTGTTTATATAAAGTATGCCACTTGGGAAAAGCTTGTGGCTGAGAAGTGCTTTTGTAGACAGTCAGTAGGAAAACTGATTGTCCAAAATGGCATATGGTAATTTGATGATTACTTGGCAGGTCGTAGTAATTTCTTATTTCAGTCTAGCCAGCCACTATGGCTCGTTTTTCAAGGCATTGGTTATATTTAACTGAGTGTCTCTTTCCATCAGTATCTATTAGATGCCATGTATCCTCTAACTCATTTTTCCATCTGAGACAAAACTCCTACTTATTTCAGTATAACACTACACTCAAAGTAAACTAACATTAGCAATACTGATATGTTAAATAATGTCATGTATAATGTAGAATATAATTGATATTTCTAACCTGACCCTTAATGTGAATAGTGTTCAGTATGTCAGTTGATTTTCTGTTAATCATCATCATGGTCTTTGCATTGTGAAATTGTACATTGTCTCAGGTATATCAGGTATTTCGTGGGGCGTAATTTTGGTTGCTTTGACAAAGTTGATTTTGAAAGCATGATGTGTAGACTTATACTAACTAGTATTCTTCTCTACTTCAAAGTTTTGAATAACATAACTTTGACCAACTTGAAAATTTACATTAAGCATTTGAAGATCAACATTCTTCATTTGAGCTAAGATTTTATCACCCTGGACAATCAACACTTGAAGTCATAATTTACTAAAGTCATTGTAATGAACAACTAACAACAACCAATGTATACAACATATTGAAATAAATAAGTTAACCTGACCTCCTTGTCAATTAATATTAGCTCAATGGTAGACTTAGGTAATCTTCGTATAGTCCACATGGTTATAAGTCGAACAACAATCTTCTAAGTTTCCTTGTCATCATTTATTTCGGTTATGGAATTCAATCTACCAAATAGTGCTAACCAAAGACACAAATAACAGTTATGTCAAATTTCACACTGAATTCTATAATCAGCCAAACGGTTAAAAAATACTTGTATTAGATGATTAAGTCCTTACCAGCCACCATTAATCTTTACTCCAATACTACAAATAAACAGGTTTATCAAAAACATATAAAGTTTTAAGTACAGATAACTACAAAGGAACACATTTATTTAGTTTTAAGTTAGAAAATTTGAATACTACAAATCAGTTTGTGTCTGAAACCAAATGAACAAGTTTACAAAAAAGATAGAAAGTTTTAATACTAATAACAATTTGTTTGAAATCTAAAACCCAACATCAGATGATACACAACAAAATGCTTCACAAATAACTGCAAATGGTTCACAACTCCAAAGGAACACGTTTAGTTTTAAGTTAGAAAGTTTGAATACTACAAATCAGTTTGTGCTTGAAACCAAAGGAACATTTATAGAAAAAAATATAGAAAGTTTTAATACTAAAAATCATTTTGTTTGAAACCTCAAACCCAGCATGAGAAGATACACAACAAAATGCTTCACAAACTACAAATGCTTCACAACTCCAAAGGAACACGTTTACTTTTAAGTTAGAAAGTTTGAATACTACAAATCAGTTTCTGTTTGAAACCAAAGGAACAGGTTTAGAAAAAAATAGAAAGTGGCAATACTAAAAATGAGTTTGTTTGAAACCTAAAATCCAGCATGAGAAGATACACAACAAAATGCTTCACAAATTACCGACCCTTCTCAGAAATTGGGTAGATGAAGAGTATGACAACCATGCTGAAAACAAAGATAGAATATGATGTTGCCGAACGTACGAGTCAGATTTGTTATATGAGTAGTAGCATAAGCAAGTTGAACACAGAGGTAGGAGATGATGTTGCTGAATGCACGTGTAAGATTTCCTAAAGGAGTAATAGCATAACCAAGCGTATGTACTGAGGTAGGAGATGATGTGTTGAACGCATGGGTAAGGTGATGAGCTTGGTAGCTCGACGATGTCACATCATAGCCTGAGGCGGTAACGTGTTCTCACAAGTGTATTTCAAAATGTGGAAGATATTTGGATTGAACACACATTCGCGCCTGGGCTTGTCGATTTTTTTTCTTTCAAAAAGCTGAAGAAGGTTGTGGGCGTGACACGTCAAAAAATTGGCCTGGGGGAGATGCTGGAGATAACACGTAGCTAACTAGTATTCTTTTATTATAGATAGGAGATTAATAATAATTAAATTAGATAGATTAGATTAGATTATATTAGATAGATAATAGATAAGCATAATGAAGGATTAACCTAAACATGTATGGTCTGTTTATTGAGGGAATTAACTTTAGTTGCGCAAGTGAAGTGATTTGTGTTGCAGCTATTGAGTGTGTGCTATGATATAGGCTTAGGAGTTTATTAAGATCTTATATGGGGATTTTTCTTCCTGCACCAGACAAATTTCTTCATACACCTAGCAAAGAGAACGAAAAATTGAAAATGCCCTTCTATAAGATTCATATGGATTGACAATCCGTAAGCCCATACAGATTGACAAATCTGTAAGCCCATACGGAATGGAAAATTCGTAAGAATCTTACGGATTACGAATCCATAAGATAACTTATGGATTACGGATCACCTCACCGACCTCGTCGACGTCGTCGATGGCTAGATCGAGGCGGGGATTGTGGTCGAGGACGGAGAGAGGGATGCCGAGGGAGTGGGCCTCTTGATGCCATAGAAATCCTCGCCGAGAACATGCACTTTTGTGATATCTTTGGGAAAGGCTTTCGGCGAGACTTGAACCTCGACATGCACATGCGCGTGCACGGAGAACAATTCAAGACGGCAGAGGTGCTGGCGTTGGCGAAGCCTTCGAAGACCATTGTGCAGCGGCGTGCAATTCTCGTGTTTGTTCGATGGCTACAACTGGAACAAGCTCCACCGACGGTTTTGGCCGTTGAAATTGGTGACTTACGTGAAGAACCACTTAAAGCGGAGCCACTGCCCAAAGATGTACATGTGCAAGCGATGCCGCATGCAAAACTTCTTGGTTCTCTTGGATTTGAAGAGCCACGCGAAGCATTGCGGAGGAGAGGCCAGGTGGAAGTATACGTGGTTGTAGCGATGGGCGACCAATTGGTCAATCCGTATAAGCCAATCCTTATGGACCTTACGAAAATGTATTTTTGGTTTTTCATATTATTTCTGGGTGTATGAAGCACTTTGTTGGGTGCAGGAAGAAAATCCCCTTATAAAGTTACTAAATTTATTTGGCTAGAAGTTAGGCATTTGCTTCCTCCGCCACATGCTGTGCTTCCTGCATCCCATAGAAAAACCTGAATGGCCAAATTACCCTTTGTTATGTCTTTTCCTTCACAGCCAACCTGCTCCTCCTTTACAAGTAATACCACCTCGCCCATGGGATATATCTATGCAACTGTATGACAAAAAAGAAGAAGAAGAAAGGAATAGTTATATTAGTTACTTTTGGTTTAGACTTTAGAGAATGAAGAAGTGTGGTCTTCCGTATTATGTAATTTGGACCATAAAACAAATATCATTTATGGAGTATGAAATTCAGATCATAAAACCAAAAGAAACATGTATGGATTTAGTTATCATTTATGGATTTAGTTATCACTTATGGACTGCTTGTTCCGGGATCATGTATGTATAGGTTTTTATTACTTGTTTCGGAATTAAGCATACATGATTTTGGAAGAAGTGATCCGCAAAAGAAACATATATTCCATATTACTTATTCGGAAGTACATCATTTTTTGCCTATTCCAAATTCTTCAATCCGAAGTTATAACTAAATCCAAAAAAGATCAAAAAAACTTGGAACTTTTCTTGAACTGTTGTTTCGAAGGTTCACACAGAGCAATCTTGAGATATTTAAAAACAAGGAGGTGAAGGTAGCAAAAATTGGATGCGGAAAGAAATTGCCTAGAAGTTATTAGGAGCGACCTAGATAAGTTTCTGATAATGTAATTTGGGTTCCTCTTAGCCCAAACCTCTCCAGTCCATTCAGACCAACATTTGCGGATTTTAGCCCATTAAAGTCAGAACAGAGCATTGGAAATAAGGAACATCATGTTTTATTTCTCTAGACTCTAAAGTGTCACATTTCCAATTTTTGCATTCAAATTGGCCATACGTGACAACCACTATTATTAAGACTTTCCCATTCAACCAGTGGCGGAGCTGTGTTAGAACCAGCAATGGCCATGGCACTAGCAAATTTTTAAATTTGTTCAATACCTATATATACTTATATAACTAATTAGGATTAAAAATAAAATTTGGCACTATCTAAAAATAAAATTTAGTATTACCTAAAATTTGGCACTATCTAAAAATAAAATTTGGCCCTACTTAAAATTTAACACTACCTAAAAGAAATAAAAAAAATAACAGAAATAAAAAAGTAACAGAAATCTTATTTTTTAAAAAAATTTTAAAATTAAGTAACAGAAATAAAAAAGAAAGTGTTCTCTCTCTCTCTCTCTCTCTCTCTCTCTCTCTCTCACCAGTCACCTCTCATCCTCACCTCACATCCAAGCATCCAGCGACTCCACTCTCCGCGGTCTCCCTCCGGCCTCTACTACAGGCTCCTGTCTTGCCGGCGCTGGTGGTCTCCCACTCTCCACTTTCCTCTCCCTCACGACCTCACGCCTCACTGCACGTCGTCAGCCTTGACGCGCACGCCGTTCGTCACGACAGCACTCACGCGCACGCCGTTGGCCGTCGCAGTCTCCCTCACGGCGGACACGGCCGCACCTCCAGTCCTCACGGTCACGACTCATACTCTCACAGGTAAGTTTTTTGTTCCTTTTCTTTTTTGTTCTTGATTTGTTCATATTATTTATTTATTTTTTCCTTTTGATTTTCTTTGAGAAAACTAAAAATAAATTGTTGTAACACTAAATTATTAGTTAAGTGAGTTTCCCCTTTGTAGAATAACAACCATTGTTTATTTATTTTTGCCTTTTGATTTTCTTTGAGAAAACTAAAAATAAATTGTTTTAACACCCATTACTCACACGACCGCACCTCCAGCTTGTCCACATAATTTGTTGTAACACTAAATTATTAGTTAAGTGAGTGAAACAGTGAGAAAAAGGCATAATTTTATTGTGTGAGAACTGGAATGAAATATTGAAATTATTGATGGATTGGAATTATGTCTGTGTAGTACTGTACTGAAACAGAGATAAATTCATTTGATTACTTGCTTGTTTAATGGCTGTTATTATGTGGATTATGAAGATTCTAGTTTTGACATGTAGGTTGAAAAAGTATGGGCAAGGATAAACAGAAAAGTATAGATGTGTTCTTTAAAAAGGAAGTAGTCTCTGAACGTGAATCAAGTGATGCTCCTAGGAACATAATTTCTGAAAGTGATGCACCTTCTCATGAGCAAACTCCTTCAAAGTGTTGTAGAATTGAACATACTGATTACATTACAGTCAAAAATAAATTTTTTGAACATGATCCAGGCAAACGTAAGCCAATTTGGGAGTATTCGGCTAATGAAGTTGATGAGATACAAAGAGCTTATTTAATAGATGGGCCATATCAACCTCAATGCACCTATCTTTTTTCAAAGGAAAAGCATCCTCGACGTTTTCAAGCTTCTTGGTTCAAAAAATTTTCTTCTTGGCTTGAGTATTCACCTTCTATAGATGATGCGTTCTGTTTACCATGCTATCTTTTCACTACAAAGGTCGGGGTGGGGGGGCAACATGGTTGGGATGCATTCACCATCAAAGATTTTAATGGTTGGAATAGAGTTCATAGTGGAAAGTATTGTGCTTTTTTAGGTCACATGGGAGATGATCCTTGTTCACAACATACTAGCGCACTCATGTCATGTGTAGACTTAATGCATCAGCCTTGCCATTTTGATAAAGTTATGTATGCTCAAAACTTCCAACAAATTGAAAGCAATAGGCTACGTGTTAAGACTTCAATTGATGTTGCTCGTTGGCTTGCTTTTCAAGGATGTTCTTTTAGAGGGCATGATGAGACTATTAATTCAAGAAATAGTGGCAATTTTATTGACATGATCAAACTTTTGGCATCTAAGGAAGAGTTATTTCTTAATAAATGTCCTTGTGCTTATTATGTGCATTGTTTTGCTCATCGATTACAATTAGCCTTGATTTCTGCCTCTAAGGAAGTTCCTTCTATTTATGAATTCTTTCAGCATTTGAATTTCATCATTAATATCATCACTGCTACTTTTAAGCGTCATGATCAATTCCATGCTGCCCAAATTTCTGAAATTGAACATTTGCAGGCTACTGGTGAGCTTGAAACTGGTCCAGGTTCTAACCAAGTAATTACACTAAAGAGGGCTAGTGATACTAGATAGGGTTCTCGTTATTATTCCATATGCAGTCTTCAACGAAGGTATAATGAATCGTGTTCAGTACTTGAACAAATTTGTAGTGAAGGCTCAAATTACACCCAAAGAGGAGAAGCTACTGCAGCTTATAAGATGATAACTTCTTTTGAGTTTATCTTTAATTTAATTTTGATGAAAGAACTCATGTGCATCACTGAAATTCTTTGTCAAGCATTACAACTAAAAACTCAAGATATTTTGAATGCTGTACAATTAGTTTCAAGTACAAAGGAACTTATTCAAGAATTGCAAGAAGATGGTTGGAAAAGAATACTTGAAAGTGTTGTTAATTTCTCTAAGCTTCATGAAATAAATGTTCCAAATCTTGATGTTCAATATATTGAAGGTCGTGGTCGTCGGCAACATGATCAAATAACTATTGAGCATCACTATCATTTTGATATCTTTAATTTAACCATTGACTTTCAATTACAAGAGTTGAATAGAAGGTTTAATGAGCAAACAATGGAACTTTTATCACTCAACTGTTCATTAGATCCGAAGAATGGTTACAAAGCATTTAATGTTGATGATATTTGTAGCCTTGCAGAGAAATATTATCCTCTTGATTTTTCTAAGCAAGAGATAATTAATTTGAATTGTCAATTGAAGCATTTCCACAAGGACATCCCAAAACATCCAAAACTTCAAAATTTATCTTCAATTTCTGAGGTCAAGGATTAGCTAAGACAGGAAAGGCAAATTACTATCATTTGGTTGATAGGCTAATTCGTCTTATCTTAATACTACGAGTTTCAACAGCAAGTGGTGAACGTGCATTCTCAACAATGAAAATTGTGAAAACAAGACTTCGAAACAAAATGGAGGATGACTTTCTTGCAAATAATTTGGTTGTTTATATTGAAAGAGAGATTGCTGAAACTTTTACCACAGATTCTATCCTTGAAGATTTCATCAATTTAAAGGAGCGTCGTTTACAATTTTAGGTATGCAATTTTGTATTATATTTCAAATTATTTCTTAAATGTTATTATACTTATAACTATTATATTTGTGTTTATCTATATCTATAGGAGAATGCTTGGTTCATTACTTATTATTTTGTGTGGGAGGAAAGTGAAACTCTTATGTTTGAAATGCTTACCGAGAAGGTTAATGTCCTTTTATATGTTTGCTTTGATATATAATCATTGATAGTTGTTCATTTAAATTGTTAATGTTATGTAAATTTGTGTAATATGAAGGAAAACTTTGGTTTTCAGGGGAGGGTCTAGCTTGTATCTTTTCTTTTTTGACCTAACTTATAGTCAAAACTTTGTTGGCTTATCTCATGTCTCTCATGCTTTAAGCCACCTTTGTTATGCTCTTGTTTATGCTACGATGTACTCACAACAATATTTCCTATACTCTGTTGCTTATATATATATATATGTATAATTATCTTTACTGATAAAAAAATAATAAATATTTTGATAATTCGATATGTCAAAATTTTTTACATAGGCTAAATATATTTCTTGGCTCTGCCACTGCATTCAACCATCCTCACACAGTCACCACCGTAACATGCATATATATACCCTCATTTTCCAAAAACTCTAATCCACTTAATCAACAATTTAAAACAAAACAAAATCAATACAATGACCACAATTATGGGGGGTGGGGGTGGGAATAGAGGCCATTCACCCAATTTCAAGCAAGAAACAATCAATCACAGATTAAAATTACCAATTGAACATGCAATATTGAAAGTGAACAAAATGAATGGAGGGGGAGAGTTGCACTCAACTCACCATTCAATCAAACGGTAGAAAAAAGACACAGCTACAAGGACCTTCACAGCTACAAGGACCTTTGGAATTTGGATGTATAGAGTGCTGGTTCATTTCAGCAAAGAGAAAGAAGGAATGAATAACTTGGGCTAAGAAAAATGTTGAACAGCCCAGCAGAAAATAAAAGAGTTGCAGCATACAAATCTTGGGTCAATAGGGCATAATTCAACATGAAGAAAAGAGAAATGAGAGTAAGAATGGGCTATAACTGTAAGAGTAATAACCCAACAAAAAAAGGAAATAAGCACAACACAAGCTCAATTTAATGAAACTAATTACTTATTAGTCTAATTAATTTAGTTAATTAATCGCCAAAGTATTTTCAATATACTTCGTAATTATTCATACTTTATCAAATATTTTCTAATACTAATAGCATTAATAAAAATTTTAATTTGTGCCCAAAAATAAATTTACTTAGGTTCATGAAATTTTTTTCTGTAAAAATAAATAAATAAAACTTCTTTCATTTTTTTTACTACATATATAAATTAATTAATAATTGCAGGAAAAAATAACTGAAAAAACATAAAAAGAAAATACTACTTTGATTTTCTTACGATAGAAAAACTGAAAAAGAAAATAAAGGATGCCATGTTTTGATTTTTTTTTTTGTAAGTTTAATATATGAACGTGTTATGCGAATTGAACCTTCAACCTTGTGATTCTTTTTGAATATTTTTTTATTTGTATGTTAAATGAAAGTTTAATATATGAG
>PYAF01001419.1:342558-354954 GCA_007407185.1 Glycine tomentella | reverse complement strand
TTTCAACTTATATCCTTCTAACTCAAAACTATTGCATTCACTCTTAACTTCATGAAATGGTCAAATCGACCCAATATACTTTTATAATAAGAGTTTTTACTTGACTTGCTTGGCATAATTAAACTTCTTAACATTTACTAAATCTTTACTTCCTTCATTTAAGCTTTAACTTAGTACTTTAATTGTGAGGGTCATTATACTTAGGATAGCTTACAATAGAGAAAAGAAAGGAATAGAAGTCGAGGATACAAAGGAATATAGGTCACAATATTTAAGAGACAATGTGAAAATGAAAGCAAGGGAAGAAAGCAATTGACCATGGCTTGGATGCTAGCTTCTACGTGTGTTTTTTTTTTGTAGTGCCATAAGCTATTTATATTAAGTGAATTAGTTAGGATGGAAATGAATTAGTTAGACTAAAACTTAGTTAGTAGTTAGTTTAGTCCTAAGTTGACTAAGTAATTATAACCTAAGGAAAATATCTAAAAGTTTTGTCCTTATTCATTTAATGTCATGTTATCTTCAAATAAAGCAATATTCCTTTGAGCTTGGCTGGCCTATGCACGTGAAATGGAGTTTTCAAGAATCCAAATCTGATTTTTCCTAAGCTTGGTTGCAAAATTATCTCTTATACAAAGTTCTAGAGCTTACACGTTAACCTACACATGTTTTCACTTCCATTTTGCTTTAAAAAAATCTCACGCACAAGCACATGTGGCTGCACCCAGTTTTAGTGTTTATACCACTTGTACTTCATGTGGTTTCTAATTAACATGATAACTACTAATATGTCATTCATCTAAAATTTTAAGCCTTTGTCCAATATCCCACATGGCTAGATCTCTTTATATTACTAAAATTTTGTTTTTCTTAAATTGTCATCATGACTAAATCTATTCTAAGTACTTCTAAGCTTGCCACTTGGATCCCTTAGCTTCTATCATATCCTTCTTGTATCACACACATGTGTTTCTCATGCGATAATTTTCCTCATAACACCATAGATATTATTTAAATATTCTAAGATTTTATCACATACCTAAGATTTTTACATAATGTGTTCATATGGTCTAAAACTCTAAGTTATGATAGCTTTAGATACTAATCATAAATTTTTGGTTAGTCTAGGTACTCCTAGTTTTCTTGTGAAGTTTGTCTATTACTAAGGGTATTTTGGTAATTTATCATCCTAGGGGTATTTCTATAATTTCCTCCACAAAATATCTAAGCAAAATATCCAAGGACATTTTGGTCATTTGTCACTCACTCCAGGGGTATTATTGTAATTTCTACTTCAAAATATCTAACCAAAATATCTAACGACATTGTTGTAATTTCCACTTCACGGACATTTTTGTAATTTCCACATCAAGGGTATAATGGTAATTCTTAAATCAAATGAAAGGGTAATATAGTCATTTTCTTTAAACATTTTTGTAATTTCTCTTTTTATCTCTAATTATCATTTTTAAATTTTTGGGATGTTACACATGTTGGTCTCTACTCCCCCTGTCCGGGCTCTAGCTCCAAAGGTGGCTACTGCTACTGCTTCCTCTGCTCAATCGCCTGCTGTCCGGGCTCCGATTCCAATTGCTGCTCAGACCCCAGTTTCGCCTTCTATCACTCCTGCCCCACCTACTGCTGCCCCTGTTTTTCCTGCTATCGCCATTCCTCCTTCCTCCTCCTTCACCGCCCTTGAGTTTGTACATGTTCCAAGGGAGGTTAACTCGCTATGGAGTGTAGGGCATAGGCTTGAGCAGAGGGTCCTGACCCCGTTTGACAAGAACTTGATTCGGTCGATTGGCCCTCAATGTTCTGCTGATGCTGCGAAACTCTTCATGTAGATTAGCATTGCCATTTTGGAGGAGAACGGGTAGCTCCACCAAGAAGATGTGAACAAGGTTGCTTCCTTGGAGAGAGATTGCCAGTTTGAAGTCTGTTGTCCGCAACATCTGGCGGTTGGAGCACTCCAAGTTGAATAGTGTTGTGGTGGCCATTACTGAGATGGTCAGGTCTAACCATCAGCTGTCTGCCAAGGCTGGAGGCATTTGGCCAAGCTGCTGTGTACCCAGGTTGACGGTGATGAGTTGGTCACTCGGGGCAAAGCTTTGCTGAAGGAGAAGGTGGACGTGACAGTCAAGGTTGACAAGGTCACTGTTAAGTAGGAGGAGTTGGCCAAGAAGGTGGTTGAGTTGGAGAAGAAGTTAAAGGAGTCCGAGCATGGACTTGCTACGGAGATTGCGGTTAGCAAAGAGCTTGATAAGGAGTTGGCCGTCTATAAGAGGGAGGCAATGGAGCAGTATAAGAAGGGCTTCCTTAAAGCTGTCAGGCAGGCTGGCCTCTTTGTAAAGGATCTTGACTTGGGTCTGTTTGACCCTTTCAAGGATGTAAAAAGGGTTGGTTGATGAGAAGGAGATAGGCTCTACTGAGGAGGGTGATGGGGCCAATGTGTAGGGTGCCACTTCTTATACTTTTTTTGCTTTGTTTTGTTTTGGGCCGTGCAGGCTATGTAATGTTGATAATTAATTTTAAGAAAGTGTTCTTCTTCAATTTCTTTAATCTTCTGTATTTTTGCATACTGTCTTCTGTTTATGAATTTTTATGCTGATGAGTATCGGCTGCTTAAGTGGCATTCTTCTATCATAAAAATTGAGACCCTGTTATTGATAGTGTCCCATTTTGCTTGTTGTTTGAGGATGAATAGTTGGTCCCCGGACTTTTCTTGTTGAGAATTAGAGGCAACTAAATTATCAAGAGTGTAACTTGGGTTTAGATTGTCAAGGGTGATCCTTGAATGTGTGTTGGACTCCTACTTTTGCAAATGGCTAAGTTTGTAGCCTTGCCTGTCGAGGTTCCAAGTGAGTGTATGTACCAAGAGCGTGTCTTGGGTTTGAAGCGTCAAGGGTGAACCTTGGAAACCTGTTCCTACAAAGCAAATAATCTTATGGTCCTGCATGTCGGGGTGCCATAGGAGTGAGAGTACCAAGATAGTTTCTTGGGTTTAGTATACCAAGGGTGGACCTTGGGTTTTGTGTTCCTGAGAACTTGTAATCCTGCAAAGATTAGGAATAATAACGTATGTCTAGGGTAGACATAGTTGTACCTTGTGTTTGTCAAGTCTAATACTAGAGGAGTTGTCCATGATAGGTTTCGTCGAGGTTCACCAAGGATTGATCTTGGGTTTCTCAAACCATTGGAGACTGACCAGTGACGTGTTCGTCCTGGATTTTGGAGTTGGAGGTCAACCAAGACTTGAGTTTATGAACCTTGATGGTCTACCTGAACTTGAGTTTATGAGCCTGTAAGTTACCAAGAGTTTATCAGGAGCTGGTCTTGGGTTTTATTAGAGGCCCACTTTTAAGAACCTGTGAGGTCCAACCAAGAGTGCCGTAAAAGGCTGGCTCCGGACTTTTTAGGACCTGTGAGGTTGACTAAAGGGCCCTCAGAAAGCCAATCCTTAGAACTTGTAAGGTCTGATCGAGAGTGTCGTCACAAGCTGACTCAGGACTTTTAAAATACATGTGAGGTCCGACCGAGAGTACCGTATAAGGCTGACTCCAGACTTTTAAGGACCTATGAGGTTAACCAAGGGGGCTGTTGGAAAGCCAATCCTTAGAACATGTAAGGTTTGACCAAGAGTGCATCCAAGGTTGACTTCAGACTTTTAAAGATCTACGAGGTCCTACCGAGAGTGCCGTATAAGGATGACTCCGGACTTTTAAGGACCTGTGAGGTTGACCAAGGGGGCTGTTGGAAAGGCAATCCTTAGAACTTGTAAGGTCTGACCGAGAGTCCATCCAAGGTTGACTCCGAACTTTTAAAGACATGCGAGGTCCTACCAAGAGCACTGTCAAAGGTTGGCTCTGGTCTTTTAAGGACCTATGAAGTTGACTAAGGGGGTTGTTGGAAAGCCAATCCATAGAACCCATGCTATACCAGGAGTCGGTCTTGGGTTTTGTCTAGGCTGGACTGGGAGAGTAGTCAGGAACTAGTTCCGGAACTTAATTATGTTTCTGCAAGGTTGACATAAGTACATGTAATTCAGAAAGAGAAATATGTTTTATTAATGTGGCAATTAGAGTACATATACCCTTTGTTATTCTTCAGATGGGCCTCACTAAAACCTCTCAAGCTAAAATCCTATTTTTTATATGGACAAAAAACTTGAGTTGAGTAGGAAAAAGAGTACGCCAACCAGCATTCAATTCCTAAGTTGTAGTAGAACTTCAAGTGGGTAGCATTCTAAGTTATTGGAATGTCTTCACCACTTAGTTCTTGTAGTTTGTAGGCGCCATTGTCAAGGTTGGTGACAATCATGAATGGGCCTTCCCAGTTGGGTCCGAGCTTGCGTGCGCGGGGATCTTTTCTGGCTTCACCCCAGACACGCTAGACTATGTTGCCTGGCTGAAAGGTTCATGGTTGAACCTTAGTGTTATATCTTTGTGTCATCTAACCTTTCATAGCTTCTTCTCTAATTCTGACCATGTCTCGAGTTTCTTCAGAGGTTTCTAGCTCAACCCTCATGTTTTCTTCATTGTACTGTTCTTGAAACAACAAATTTCTTGTCGATGGTTCCCCAAGTTCAACACGAATCATGGCGTCAGTGCCATAAGTAAGTCAGAAGGGAATCTCATGAGTGGTTGATTGTGGTAAGCAATGGTAAGCCCACAGTATACTAAGGAGTTATTCCTTCCAGAGGCCCCTGCACTTGTCAAGTCTGGTGCGTAAATTTCAAAGGGTAACTCGATTCAAAGCTTCTACTTGGCCATTTGTCTGAGGATGTTCGACAGAGGTAACCAAATGTTTGATACCCAGTCATGTGAGAAAGTCCTCGTAGGTCTGTGCCTTGAACTACATACCGTTGTCAATACCGATAGCGTAGCATAGACCGTATCTGCATATGAGATGCTTCCAGGTAAAGGTTTCGACTTTGCTAGTAGTTATCTCCCGTAATGGTTTTGCTTTGATCCACTTGGTGAAGTAGTCGATAGGCACTAGTAAGAACTTGACCATTCCTGGAGCTTTTGAAAGTGGTCCCAAGATGTCCATCCCCCACATTGCGAAGGGCAATGGAGAAGTCATGGTGTGAAGGTTGTCAGGGGGAGTCCGTGGGATGTCCGTAATCTCCTGACACCTTTTGCACCTCCGGGTGAACTCGAAGGAATCGGTCCTAAGCATTGGCCAGTAGTATCCTGCTCGTACTACCTTGGTGGTAAGGGAGCGCCCCCCTATTGGTTGTCCAAGCACTTGAGTAGAGGTGCTGTCAGTCCTCTTTTGAACAGTTCGCCATCGAGGATGATGTAGTAGCTAGATTTCCTCTTTAAAATTCGGACCTCATTTTCATTTGTCGGAAGTGTCCCTTTAGTGAGAAAGTTTCTATAAGGGGTCATCCAGTTAGGTTCCTCCTCTTTGCCTGCCATTACCTCTTGGGTGTCAATGGTGGGATTTTGGAGTTTTCCTAGATGATGGTCTTGAGGTGTCCGGTCTTCTTAGTACTGGCCAGCTTAGAGAGCAGGCCAACCATTGCATTACTCTCTCTCGGTATATGGTACATCTCAAAACACTCGAAGTTGTCAATGAGTGTTTTGGCCAGATGATAATATTGGAGGAGTACAGTTTCTTTGGTATGGAACTTGTTGGTGACCTATCCTTGTATGAGTTGCGAGTCGGAATAGCACCTCAGACATTTAGCCCCGACTTCTTTTGCAAGCTTTAGTCCTGCTATGAGTGCCTTATACTCGGCTTGATTATTGGAGGCTTTGAAATTAAGCTTGAGGGCCTGCTCAAGTGAGATATTGCCAGGGCCCTCAAGAATAATTCCTGCTTCATTTTCTTGCAAGTTGGATGCTCCATCCACGTAGAGATTCCACCAGTCTGGGGAAAATTTTTCATCCCCTGCAAATTTTGCTAGGAAGTCCACCATGAACTATGTTTTCATGGGACCACGAGTTTCGTACCGTAAGTCAAACTCTGACAATTCGACCGACCATGCCACCATCCTGCATGCCAATTCGGGTTTTCGCATTACCTGCTTGATAAGATAGTTAGTTTTCACTATTACCTGGTGACTTTGGAAGTAAGGCCGAAGGTGTCTGGCTGAGTTGACGAGTGCCAAGCGTATCTTCTCTATCATCTGATAGCATTTCTCGACGTCATGTAGCATGTGGCTGGTGAAATAGATAGGGAGTTGGTGTTTCCCCTCTTCTTGGACAAGTCTTGAGCTGACAGCCTCGTCTGCTACTGAAAGATATAGAAGCAACGGTGCCCCTGGTCTAGGTTGACTCAAGACCAGTGGTGCAACAATTGTCTTCTTGAATGTTTCAAAGGCTTGCTCCTAAGCCTCGTCCCAGAGGAACAATTCAGTCTTATTGATAAACCTGTAAAAAGGTTTTGCCTTCTCAACAAGTTTGGGGAGGAATCGAGATAAAATCGCCAGTCTTCTGTCCAGTTTCTGAACTTCATTGTCGTTAGTTGGACTATGCATCTGTAAAATTGCCGAGCATTTTGTCTGGTTGGCTTCAATTCCCCGGTGTGTGATTATGAAACCAAGGAACTTTCCACCACCCACCCCGAATGTGCATTTTTTAGAGTTGAGAAGCATGTCATACCTCCGTACTTCTTTAAATACTTCTTCTAGATCTGCTACGTGCTGGGCAACACTCTGAGATTTGATGACCATGTCGTCAACATAGACCTCGACATTACGTCCGATTTGTTTTCTGAAGACACGGTCCATAAGCCTCTGGTATGTGGCCCTTACATTTTTGAGACCGAAAGGCATGACTTTGCACAATAATTGGCATCCTCAATGATGAATGCCGTTTTTTCTTCGTATGGGGTGTACATCCTGATTTGGTTGTATTTGGAGTATGCATCTAGGAAACTCAGGATTTGGAATCCGAACGCACCGTTGACCAATCTGTCAATACTGGGCAATGGGTACACGTCCTTTGGGCATGTCTTGTTGAGGTCAGTAAAATCTGTGCATATGCGCCACTTACCACTGGCCTTTTTAACCATGACAATGTTGGCAAGCCAGGTAAAGTACCTGACCTCTTTGATAAAATTGGCCTTGAGTAATTTGGCGACCTCTTCCTTCACTGCCTTGTGTCTTTCTTCTCCCATACTCCAGTTTTCTGAGTTATTGGCTTGGCTTGTAGACATATTTCCAGCTTATGGCATATAACGCTAGGATTGATGCCTGGCATGTCAGATGGTTGCCAGGCGAATAGATCCGTGTTCTTGTGAAGTATGTCAGCTATGTAATGATGCTCATGACCAGTAAGGTCTTTACTGAGCTGTGTACATTGCCCGAGTTGTGGTCCGAACTGTAGTTTGACGAGTTCCTCAATTGGCTTTGGTCCTTTATCGACGTTGTTATCACGCAGGTCCACATCGAAGGTGTCGTCTTGGTGAGCTGCATAGACAGTCAGGGTGTAGGGGGTGAACCCTTTGTCTATGCTCATAACCTGACTGGTACCCCCCGAAGTGGGATGGTATTTGCCTAGCTCCCTACTGGAAGGATATAATGCCACTTTCAAGCTTTATGCGTAGCATTATCGGGCTTGCTTCTGGTATGCCTTGACAGTGAAAATCTCCCCTGTCATAGTGGGAACTTCATTTTTAAATGAGAAGTGGAGACGATGGCCCACAACTCATTCAAAGGTTTTCTACTGATTAAAGCAAGGTAGGTAGTGTTAGCTTCGACGATCAAGTATCTGAGGGTGAAACTCCTGGAAATTTTACCTTGACCGAAGGTGGTCATATGGTTGACGTACCCTCGGGTATTTACCCTCTCTCCTGCAAAGGCAAGGAGGGGTTCAGGGTGAGGCTGAATAATGCTTGGCGAGACCTCTAACTTCTAAAAAGTCCTCCAGTACAAAATGTCGGTAGAGCTAGCTTGATCAATGAGGACCTTCGCCACTTTGAAATTTCCAATTATGAGGGAAACCACCATCGAGTCATCCTGGTTGACAGGATTGATCCCCTTGAAATCGGCATCTGTGAAAGTAATAGAAGGGAGGCTCTGTGGTGAGGGAGCATTGACATAGTTGATATTAATGTCCCGTATGGCATGTAGGTGTCTCTTTCGAGACTAGCTGGATGAACCTCCATAAGAGAATCCGCCCGCGATGGTGTTGATTTCACCTCGGATGTGCTGGGCAGGCTCGCATTCCTGTTGGCGAGGAGGCTGGTGCTCCTATCTATGTTGTTGTTGCCTTTGTCTTCCCCTATCTTCAGGTCTTCTATTAGCATCTCGGTTCCTGTCATGGTTCCTATACTGGTCTTCTTGTTGACCCCCGGGTCTATTTCCAGTTGAGGGATTGTCAGGTCTTTTTACAAACCACGACAAGTACCCTGCCTGGATAAGTTCTTCTATTTTGTCCTTTAGGGCCCAACACTCTTCAGTGTTGTGGCTATTGCTGCGATGAAATCGGTAATATTTGTTCGGGTTCGCTCCTGGCTTGAGGGAGGATGATGATGATGATATTGGCAGTCTTACCTGTACCTTGAAGGCTTCCTCCATGATCGTAGCCCAATTGATCGTCAGGGGGCTGTATCTTATGTACCTAGGTATATTTGGGAGAGGCTGGTGCTTGTCTAGCTTTTGTTTTTTGTCCGACCTCTGCAGATTGGCCTTGGTTGTCACTTCATGCTTCTCTCGCTTCTCTCTGGCTTGTTTGACTTCATTTCAGAACTTAGACATCTCCTCCATTTGTATGTAACCTTTAGCTTGTCAACGTATCTTGTCCATGCTAGAGGGAGGTTTCTTGCATAGACTGTCCACAAACTTGCCAGGTCCTAACGCCAACATCATGAAATGTAGTGCTACCTCAGGATTGAGGTTTCTGATCTGAACAATTACTCATCCAAATCATTCCATGAACCTTTGGAGAGGTTCGTCATCTGCTTGAGACATAGTAGCTAGTGCGGCGGAAGTTAACCTCTGAGACCAGCTGGTCGCATATTGTGAATTGAACTTTTCGACAAGGGTGTCGAAACTGCCGATGGACCTTGGGGAGAGACCACCGTACCATGTCAAATCTGCCCCCTTTAAAGAAGTAGGAAACACTAGACATAGCACATCGTCATTATTTGTGTATAGGTCTGCCTGGGTGAGGAAGGCATCCATATGTTCGTCTAGGTCGGTGTTGTCGTCATACCTTTCTAGATGGAGAGATTTCCACCCAGAGGGAAGCGTAACCTCCATCATATGGTCAACAAAAGGATGTCTCCATGTTGTTCGCCCTTCTGGACGGTATACTTGTGCTGAGCTGGGACTGCCTGAAGGGTTGACATATCGGGGGTACGATTCGCCTTGAGTTGGTTGGTTTCTCGTGCGGGGGGAGTACTCATCTCCTTGTGGATGTCTCGCTTTGGCCTCCAGATGATCATGGTCAGCTTTTAGCCTCCGGATCTCTTCTTCGTGTCTTTGATGCATCTCCGCTATGAGGTTTTGGAGTTGTTGGATAGTGTCTGCATTAGTCATGGTAGTCTGAGGAGGGTTGGACGCCTCAATGGGAGTGCTGCGTCTGATGCTGGAATGCGTACTGACCATTGATGAAAGTTCTAGTGATTTGTGAGGATGTGAGGCTACAGGGTATGTTTTACTGCAACCCCACAGTGAATGCCAAATGTTCTTACCAAAATTTGAAAATACCACATATTGAGCTGGAAGTGGTCCAGGTGGGTTCCAGACTTTGCACGTCGGATGATGAGTCGACCTTGTTAAGGAGGGGGACCTACAAAACAAAGAAAAGGACTCTGACGCTCAAGTAAGTACATCAATTATAGAAGAATAATTGAGTGTATAAGTGCACGTAGAAGGTCTTCGAGGGTGCCTCGGATGTTTGTTCACTTTGGGTGAACAATAATATAAATGGAGTGAATATTGAGTTAATAAAGGTTTAGAAAGAACCTATATTTATAGCGTGGAGTATGGGCCTTGGGCCTTTGTTTGTTAATTAATCTGTTGATAAGATAACAAATAATTGCAGGCAGTTATATAATTTGGATAAGAGATAATGTGCACTTTGTAGATATGTTGTTACTTGTAGATAAGTAACAACTTGTAGATAATTGGAGATATATTAGGAGATAAGGTGGTTGCACCCATTTGAATAATCAAGCGTAACAAATATGCTGTTGACCAGGGGAGACCCGACTATTGAGGGTTGACGTCTGCGCTCCTATAGCAAGGCTGGCACAGAGGGCGGACAAGCGTGCTATCGCTGTAGCAGGGTTGACACAAAGAGCGGAAATGTACACTATTAGTGTAGCAGGGTCGACATGGATGGCGGACACGTGTATAGTGATCCTATAGTAATGACCACGTGTAATTTTACCATTTTGTACTGTACAGTAACCTAACACAATTTAGGCTATAAATGTGTGATACATTTGATTGATTAATCACTCAAGGGTAAAAGCCACCCCCACGAAAAAAGTTGGTTGCAGAGAGAAAGAATTGAGTGTGTTAAGTCTTCTCATCTCAATAATAGCATCTCAGCGTTGCATCAGGTAAGGGGAAACATATGTGAAACCCCACAACTGCACACATTATAAATAGTGTATAATTAGTAAATCATAACCTCATATGGTAGTAAACAAAACTAAATGTAAGTTTTGGTGATTATGTTTTAGAGTTATTTTGGTATATTAAGTTTTAAAATTTTTATTTTCGTCTTTTACGTTTTGAAAGTTTTATTTTAATTTTTTATGTTTTCAAATTTTATTTTGATACATTAAGTTTTAAAAGTTTTCATTTTAATCTTTTATATTTTTGAAAGTTTGATTTGATCTTTATGTTTTCGAAAGTTTCATTTTAATTATTTCTTCTAATTTCTGTTAAAAAATGTTAGTATATTGTTAACCTGTGTCATCTTCAAAACCATCACTATATTTTTTTTATGTTTATTCAATCACCTATTTCCTTAACCTGTGTCATCTTCTTCTGCAAACTACATAACCACCACAACATAAACAATGCAATCACTGTTTATTTAGATCCACAACCTCCTCAACACTATAATTATCATCAACAAACAAATAGATCCGCAACATCCATCCACCAAACAACATCATTTCGTCACCCGATAGCCACACCATGATCAAATATTAACATAGATCATAAACGTTGGGTTCCGACGGTGATAAAACTTTAGATTTGACGTCAAGGTGAAAATTTTGATCTTGCTTTAATTTTTAACTGCACTATTTTAAATTCATTATTTAAAAATTAACATAAAACTAACATTTAAACGAAAATCAGAAGAAAATATCACAATGAAATTTTCAAAAACATAAAAGATTAAAATGAAACTTTTAAAACTTAATGTATCAAAATTAAACTTTTAAAAATATAAAGGATTAAAATAAATTTTTTAAAACTTAATGTACCAAAATGAAAAATACTAAAACATAATAAACCAAAAATAACATTTAACCTAATAAAAATAAGAAGTGGACAAAATAAATGCAAGTGGCCACAACATCTGCAACAACAAAAGCAACAAGCTAAGTGATAAGTGCCCTAATTCAATTAAATTCAGGTTTCAAATATAGGCACTTATCTTTTGATTTCAAAAACTTTGCTTATAAACTTGCCCTAAACCTAGTTAAATTATATTTATTACTTGTATGAATGTAGTTTTTATATTTTAGAAGATTAATCCAATTATGTTTTGTATTTTGATAGATTCCGTGGATTTTCGAGGCTTCCGAATAATCATAGCAAACCTGGGAGGTGCAGAAAGCAAATCAGGCCCAAAAATGACTCATAACAGCAAAACTGGGGTACAGAAAGCAAATCAGACAAAAAGAGGCTTCTGGAGGTACTTTAACTCGCCTAGGCGAGTGAATATAGTGTATTTTGGTCGCCTGGGCGAGCAGAAACTGCAAATGGGCCTTCAATTAGCCAAGTGGACATGCAACTTGGGCTGCAAGTTGGCCTTAACTCGCCCAAGCGACCAAACAAAGGCAAAAATGGTCGCCTGGGCGAGTGAACTCGAGCAGATCACCTCCTATAAATACCCAAGCACCCCCCAAGGCAACATCCATCCCTTCCATTCCATTTTTCTTCATTCCTTTGCTTTTCTAAGCTTTTTCTTTAGTTTAGGTTCTTAAATATTAGTATTAGGTAGGTTAGGAAAGTGAGAGAAGTAAGATTTAGTGTGGAGACTCTGCCGGAAAGAAGTGGTGATGGGGCCCTTCATCAATTCTTCTCTTAAGGAGGTTCTCTCCATGCTTGGTTAGTTTCTCTTAAAGGATTGGATGTAATCTTCTACTTTTAAGTATCTCTTTTAATATTTATTTATGCATAAGTCTTTTCTATTTATTATTGGTAATTTTATTCTGCGCTTAATGCTTGATCCTACTTGATCACTAGTATCACGA
>PYAF01001419.1:327930-341005 GCA_007407185.1 Glycine tomentella | reverse complement strand
AAGTCAGCAATTGCTACTTTTTCCCAAGGATATAATGAACCTCTCTGTGAAACATGGGAGAGATTCAAATCTTTACTGCGTAGGTGTCCAAATCATAACTTTGATGATATTGCACAGTTGCATATTTTCTACAGTGGTTTGAGACCCCAAACCAAGATGATTCTTGATGCCTCAGCTGGAGGTACGATGATGTCAAAGAACCCGGAGGAAACAATTATAATCATTGACTCCATAGCAACCAGTGATTACCAATCTTATCATGATAGACTTCCGATGCAAAGAAAAGGTATAACGGAGCTGGATACTCAAAATGCAATTCTAGCTCAGAACAAGCTCTTGACTCAACAAATAGAGGCCTTGACCAAACAAATAGGCCAACTTCCTCAACTAAATGGTGATTGCCAACAAGAAGAGCATGCTTATTATATACAAAATCAGACCAGACCTCAACATAACTTTCAAGGAAATTACCACGGCTATAGAAATGGTCCAAGTTCTTATGGCTGGAAGCAGCAAGATAAAAATGCATATTATGATCCCACTAACTCTTCTTATCACTAAGTCCCAATATGTGGAGATAGCTACATAGATCAAAACATCATTAAATTATCAAAACCAATATTTCAAAAGAAACCATTCAGAGTAAGGTCTTTTGTAGCGTTTTCTACTAGTATTTTCTTCATCTTTCCTCTATCTTTTTATTAATCTGACTAACTTCATTTTATCCAACATTTCTCAATAAAGCCTCTATCATTGACCTTCTATGACCATTTTAGAACATACTAATTGGACTCCTCATTTATTTTCTTGGTTAATATCTTGTTAGAGCAATGATCACCATCATGTTACTCATTAGATGAATAAAGTGTTTGTACTTGCTCAGTCACAAAGGAACAAAAAAAAAGTATCAAATGATTCACTCGGATGATGACACTACGGTTTAACCACATGTTATTTTGGAAAGCAATGGGCGGTTAAATGAAACCGATTTAGTAGAAGTACGGCAGAAGCAGGGATATCATTGATCACAGCAGAGATGAAAACCACTAATTAACTTGATGCAATCTAATTAATGCCAGTAGTAAGAACATTACCTCACATTCTTCATTTCAAATGCTGAACTATGAGCCGAACACACGTTTCGAAATGTATCGGACGGTCCAATAGTTCCCATTAATCTTTCCAACCAGAAGAATATATTAAAGCATAGAGATTCCATTAGTGGTACGTACTCAAAACAATAATAAAACGGCCTAACCACAAATAAGAACACTATGGAAAAACTTACAATCTCCATCTAAGCATAAGGCAGAACTACCACCACCACCAATTGCAAGCAAGTCATTCAAACATAAGTAATAGTACCGGTTGACACCTACAAAAAAAAAAAATCATAATATCATTAGTTTAAGCATAAAACAAAAGATTGAGAAAGCCTAAGCCCTGTTTACATTAAATAAATTACTTTAAAATGATTTTAAAATATTATATAATATCAAATATTATTATCATATATATAATAAAAAATATTAAGTAGGTGAATGTGGAATTCTCTTATTTAGTTATTTAGTTTAGTGAGAGCAACTTTTTTTTAATCACAATCCTAAATATTAATCTTTACCTGATAAGAGGGGTCACAGTGGACAATGTATTAGAGTACTTGTTTCCATACATGCATTTGAAAAGAAAAAAAATACTCATACTCACTCACGTGAGTAATAACTTCAAATTTCATCTTCATACGTGTTGGTACTTATATACACATATATGAATTTAATATTCGAACTTTTATTTGCATATAAAATCAATAAATCAATAGCAAAATAAGATTAATGTTTATACGTTATTAGTGTAAAAGTGTGTTACACAAATAACCAATTACATTCCATTATTTTGCCACCTCACATAGTAATGTTTTATTTAAATAAATAAATAAAAACCTTAAATTTTTTTTTTTTTTTTTACATTGACTGTGCGTGAGTATAATCTCAAATGGATAGAATATTGGTTAAGAAATTAAAAAAATTATTTGTTATGAAAATTATAGGAGAACGTAAAAAAAAAGTTATGAACAATACGATTTTGCGCATTCTATTTTTTTCTTTTTAATTCTTTAACCAATATCTTATCATTTGTCATCTCTAAAAATAAAAGGACACTTTAAATACGAGAGGTGCTTTTAACAAATCTCAGTCATTAATTCATCTACTCTATATAATCTATCTAAGAATGCAAACCCATACCAAAATTAGATAATTGACCCATCTTCATTAACTGACACAGGTCCAATAATTGGGATAGTTTGGTCATTTAAACTCATTTGTCCTCATCCTCTCATTTGATTTCAAAATTTGAAATCCACATCTTTCCAAAGAAGACCAGCCTTCCTCCTCCTCCTCCTTCTTCTCCTTCTCCACCTAAAATCATCATCCTCTCCTCTTGATTTAGCTTTCATGCTCCTCATTCTCTAGCTCTCTCCCCCTTCCTTCTCCTTCAATTCAAAACTCTTCACGAAACTGAGCAGCCTCACGACCCTCACTACAGCAATGACCCTCACTGGCACAACGAAAAATGCCACAGTTGCATGAAGAGTTGAACAAACCCATTGGCAGTCACGATCCTCATCCTTTCCTTTTTTTTCCCTTCTCCTCCCACTTCTTCTTATCCTCCCCTTCTCTTCTTGTTTCACCATCCCTTCAAATTATCAAACTATTCTTTTTGTACAGTTACCATGGGAGGAAGGGCCATTGGTTTTGTTACAGAAAACAGATGAAATGTGGAAGAAGAAAGATGAAAAATAAGTTATGCAGCCTATTAGACTAATGACAAGCATACCAATGTCGTTACAGGTTACAAATTTATAAAACGATCGTCTCCACAGGGACTTGAGCTACTCAATTTTTACAGATAAAAAGTAACAGTTTAATAGTTATGTACAATACAGTTAATCAGAATATCATGGGTTTATGGAAATAACAAAATTACGGAATTAACGAAAATATGAAAATAACGGATTTAGTGCGTCGAAAATACGGAAAATTACGAAAACAATTAAAACAAATTTAATTAATTCAAGAGAAATGTAGGATTGGATTTCATCGTTCATAACCTCAGTAATCAATTAACATTAATACATATGAATCATTTTCTAACATTACTAATGCACACATTAATTCACCCGGAATCAATCCCTCGTATTTGAGAATCCTAAAGATATTTACCGAATATCGATTTCCCGCATATGAAATATATATCCCAACATTACAATCATAATCTCGTGTTATTTGCAATCAAAATGTTATGCTCTATTCCTAGGACTGTAACATAAAGAGTAAAATCATTCAGTTCAAATTCTAAGAGCGCTTTCCAGTCAAACTTAGAGTCCAATTTCATGAAATTAGTGATAAAGTAGAATCAAACATTACAAACAAAATGAAATCACCAGTAATGAGTAGAAAAGATTCATATATATATATATATATATATATATATATCAAATATCAAAAGAGATACATAAGGATACGAAGATTACATCTAATTCTTTGAAAAAATTAGCCGATCATTGTGTAGAGCACAAGATCAACAAAAGACATGACGAAGGAAGCGATCCATGATTCTTTTCTGCAAGATTTCTTCTTTTCTCTCTTCTCTCTCCTCTTTCATGTTCTTCTTTCATTCCTCTCTCTATTGGTCTTCTGCCTCTCATTTGCATGGATTTATTAAGAAAATGGTCCAAGAAGTGCTAGACCAACTCGCCCAAGCGAGTTGGTTAATTCTGGTTGAAGAAAGGTCACTCGCCCAGGTGAGCTGCAGCTAGCCCAGGCGAGTTGGTTAGTTCAGGAAGAAGTAATCTCATTAGCCTATGCGAGCTGATTGCTAGCTTGGGAGAATTGCACTCTAGAATTTTGTAAAAATGACCATTTTGCTCTTCATCTTGGCTTGGTTTCTGGATCCAACAAATACATATTGAAACATCAAAATTGCATAGATGAATCTTCCAAATTTAAACAACAACATTAATAAAAGTACAAAATATAAAACAACTAGAATTAAGGAAAGTTTATCAGAAAACTATCGAAATCAAAAGATAAGTGCTATTGTAATTCCGAAAATAACTAAAATATGTCACTTATCACAGACTCCGAATGTGAAGGGTTCGGATTAACCTTGGTAATGGTAAGTTGGGAACGATGCTCTGTTTGAGGTCTGTCGTCATCGTCTTCAACCTTGTCGTTGTTTGGGTAAGTTTTCATTTTCCTCTTTTCCAATTCTTATCTTCTCTTTTGCAGAACTCATAATAATATGGCGGGAGGGTACTCGGTTTCCCCAATTTCTCTAGGTAGGTTTTCTTCGCTTCTTCTTTCCTTCATTTCTCCCAATTTCTTACAATAGCGATGCTCTGTTTGAGGTATATCGTCATCATCTCCAACCATCACACTATTTAGGTATGTTTTTTTTTCTTCTTTTCAACTCCTGTTGAAACAGCAAAGAAAGGTCATGAATGGGAAGGAGAACTAGTGTTTCTTCTTTTTTTCATTTGGGTACTTTCAACTCCTGTTGTTGAAGCATATAACTTTTTAAAGTCTAACTATATATATGTTAAATGGGCTTTGAATGAATCTATTTCAGATTTATACTATGAAGGATTTGCACCATTATATTTGGGGATTGCAAAGGAAAAGAAAGATTTTAGACACGTGAACTGAAATTAAGGTATATACCTTTCATCGATTGTTGTTAATCATCTCTTTGGATTCAAATATTTATGTCCATATTGGAAAATTAATTAGCAGGTGGATAGAATGGCTATAAGCGAGAAGAAAATTAATCTAGGTATCACACTTAGGATGTGGTTGTATCACATGAACAAACACAAAGTTGAAGGCTAAATATAACTTAAATAGAGCTAGGCAAGACTTGCGATGATGCTTTTTTTGGCTGGACTACCCATTGAATAGCCGAGTGAATCTTTGCATTTTAGGAGCAATATATCTCAGTAATGTGTAATTTATGAGTGAAAGATACGTGAATGTGCAAACATGTATGCATATTTAGTAAAAAAAACTCTAGATTCATTATAATTATAATTATAAATATAATTATAATTATAATTGAAGAAGACATCGTTTGCTGAAGTTATTTTTTATGTTTAGCTTTTCGTGTGTTCATGAAAGAATTGCTCTTCATTTAGTTGTGGTGTGGTGCGTGCTTCTAGACTTGTGTTGTACTTGATTTCTTGGTAACTTTGGCTGCTTGATTTTCAAATGTGTACACTTTGCAATTTATGATGGACATGAAGGCTGATTAGCTACAAAATATGCTCAAAAGCATTAGCACCAGAGTGTTCTTTCAGCAGGATTATGATGTGAGTTGGTGTGTTTAATTGGTATAATTTCATGTATACTTGATCAATTAGGCTTTTAAGGTTGTGGCAAACTCCAAAATCTATTGCATGGTTTTGGTTGTTCTTTGCTTACCCGTTAGTCATATTTAAGAACCAATTTAAGGATAATTGTGCAACCATTCTTAACTGAGTAGTATGACTTGGAAACACAAATGTATTTATCTTTTGGTTGGTTAGGAACCAAGAAATAAGGCATAAATGTTATATGATTAAGAAGTGAGAACATAGTTTCTATTATGGTATTGCTTAAAAGCAAATTGATCAATTACCAGTTGTACAGTCCAAAATAGTAAAATGACACGTAGCTACCTAATAAATGTCAATGTGTACGCGACCACCCTCCATGTCAGCATTGCCTCATTAATAGGCGCTTATTCAGCCTCCAGGTGCCAACTCGGACACGATGTCTGGGTTCCTTATCAATATCGCTACAGGAGCACGGACGTCGACCCTCAATAGGAGCACGGACAACGACAATATTCTCTCTCCTCATTAATTGCATATCTTTATGACAGGTGTAACACCCTGATATTTTAATAACTGTAAAATAGATGTTGTATGAATTATTCTTGTGCAATTGTTGATATGAGTGTTAGGTTATGTGAAACTTGATTAGTCTATATTTAAATTATTTGGATAAAATATTAATTAGAGATATTACAAAAATGTTTGAAGAGAAATGACCATATTACCCTTACTTTTAAAGCAGAAATTACAGAAATATCCTTAGGATGAATATTACATAAATACCCTTGGATATTTTAGAAATTACCATAATACCCTTGATACTAAAATTGTCTGAGACACCCTTAGAAATTTTGTGAAAATCTGATGAAATTACAGAATACTCTTAGACGGCAGATTATCAAAATACTTTGTGATAGAAAATCCTAGAAAAGAATTTCTATGAATTTTATAAGATAATAACTTTGAAACTTTATTTAGAAAAATTCAAACATCAGAAAAATATGGAAAAATGATAGACAAGATCTATGGAATTTTCTCTTGATTATAAGATGCATGGACTTATTTAATAAAATGATTTAGTAATTTTGATGGTCAAAATTAGTATGAGACAGTCAGAATTAAGATAAAGAGCAGCTTTATATGTAAAGTCTATATAACACTCTGTATAGACTACTTATGAGCAAATTATATTGTAATTGAAGTTAGTCTTTGGAAAACTTTAGAATTACATTATTCAATATTATATTTAGGTAGAAGAATTCAAATTGAACTTGACTTCCTCTTAGAAAATGCCATGTATAAGGTAAAAATGAAATTAGATTATTTTTCTTCATTTACAAAATAACATGATATATGTATAAATGAAAGGAAAATAAAAATCTCCCTTGGCCTAGACCTTGTCCACGTGGAAAGCAAGGAAGGTGGGAGAAGTTTCAAGACATGCCAAGTAGGACACTTGTAAAGGCAAGCCTTAAAATGAAGACAAGTGGTAGGACACTTGTAAGGAACATAATGAATGTAGAAGATTTTTCTTATAAAGTAAAGGAATCATAATGAACTTAGTTGGAATCTAATGGAATGAAGGGAAGCTAAGTTAAGATGGAACTAAATGAAGGAAATTAGTTAGAAAGGGTAAAAATGTCCTTGAATATTATATCAATTTCCAACCACCATATAAAGGAAAGGGGGGGTCCAAAATGGAAGTCATTTTCAAGCCACCCTTCTACAAGAACCACACGTGAACTACCTCCCTCATATCCCTTTCATTTCACTTTCAGACTCTCTTTTTCAAAGCCTAAAACAAAATAGAAAAGACCCCACCTTTTAGAGAAATCACGTGGAAGAGATAGCCAAGTAGGAAGAGAAAAACAAGCTTTCTAGGATATTATAAGGTATGTATAGGGAAGCTTTATGATAAAGATAGTTTAAGTGTTGTTTATGATAAAGATAGTTTAAAAGTTGTTTGTGTTTGAATAAGTACTTGAAATCCTGTGTAGTATGATTTATATCTGAGAAATTGTTGAGCTTGAGTTATAATTACATGATCAAGTGTTTAAACAAAATTTCATGTGTTGCTGAGTGTTTCTATGAATTTCTCTAAATTCCATATGTTGTTGAGTGTTTCCATAAATCTCTGTACATGAATATTAAGCTGAGTTCTGTACTTGATTTATGTTGAATTTCTAAGTAAAATAAATAAGACAGTGATTAAAGAACTGATGTTGAAAATAAATATGAGTTAATAAAATGAAAAGAGTTATGAATTAAGTGAATTAGTTTCATGTGTCTCATGTGCATAAGAGTTGCCTCACAGAGGAGGTGTATATAAGAGTTACCTCACAGAGGAGGTATATATAAGAGTTGCCTCAAAGAGGAGGTGTGTCAGATAGCTACAGGAACTGAGTCCGTGCGTTCAGATAAAAGGTGTCTGAGCTGGGGGGTGACTCTTGCAATGGGGAATCACACCACCCATGATGATCACATGAAGTGTGGGTGAGAACCTGTGCAACACAAGAAGACCTTGACTGGTCGGATAAGTTCTGTGCCACAGGGATGGGGCTATCTTGGCAGTTGGTACCAAATAATAAGATTTCAAGAGAATCATGCATCATGATAAGAGTCTAAGAGAATTATCCATCTTTAAGGATGTTGTTATGAATATCTGCATATTGAATATATTTTATTTGCTTAAATTATATTTATCATAAACTTACCCTGTACTTTGTGTCTGTGGTTGACACCTGCTATGACCCCGATTTTATTTGGGTGAGCAGATGAACAGTAAAGAAGCATTAGCAAGCTGCTTTTGATGAAGGACTTTGTTTGAAGATGTTTGGTTGAAGACGTTTTGTTGTAATAAATATTTTAGTTATGTGTACTATATAATAAACTATATCAATTTGTATTGTATTTTACAGTATATTTTAGTTACAAATGAACCAAACGTAGAAATCTTTTGAATATTAATTAATGGTAACCTTGATTCAATAATTTTTAATAAATTGGTAAAGTGATTTTCATTAAAAATCAATAATAACAAGATGGTAAATTGAGGCGTTACAACAGGATATTCAAATAGGTGCAACCACCTTATCATATAATATCTCAACAAATTATCTACTATTTGTTACTTATCTACAGGTAACAATATATCAATAAGGTACAAATTTTCTCTTATTCAAATTAAGGTAACTTCCTGCTATTATGTGTTAGTATTATCTTCTCAATAGATTATCTTTAAGCAATGGCCCAAGGCCAACTCCAGGTTCTCTCTAACCCACGACTTCACACTCAATACACACTTCATTTACATCTCATACTCATTCGGTATTCACAAAGAATACCTCTCTCTCTCATATATACTTGAATGCATTACTCAAGTCTCTCATTCTCTACATCTTAGACTGAGTTCTCACACTTGGTCATTCTTACAAAATTAATGTACTTACTTGAGCGTCAGAGTGTTTTTCCTTTGTTTTGCACGTCCCTCCTCTAAGCAAAACCTACTCACTTCCCGGCGTCACAGAATTTGGAGTCCACCAAGGCCACATCAAGCCCATACATGGAATTTTCAGATTTTGGTAAGAATATTTGGCGCCCACCATGGGGCCCCAGGTAAAACTTACCCTGCGGCCTCAAGCAAATCACTCATCATCATACGTCCATGGTCAGTACACGCTCCAGCGTTAGACGCAACACTCCTGTCAATGCGTCTAACCCTCCACAAACTACCATGACGAATGCCGACACCATACTACAACTCTAGAATCGCATGGCGGAGATGGAACGTAAGTACCAGGAAGAAATTCAATGATTGAAAGCTGATCACGATGAAGCCCGAGCGAGACATCCTCGGGAGGACGAACGCATTCACACCACCAGAGAAGAACAAACACAAGGCGAGTCACATCCTCAACAACCCTCGTAGCCTCGACAAACTGTCGACCCTCTAGGTATTCACAGTTTAATGCAGGGATATCGAAGGGAGAGACATAACACTCACCGCAATTTGCTTGTCGATCGTATCATGGAAGTCTACATCCCTTTCGGTTGGAAACCTCTGCACTTAGAGAGGGATGACGAAACCACTGATCCGGACGAACACCTCGATGCCTTCTTTTCGCAGGCAAATCTCTACACCAACAATGACGCCATATTATGTCATGTATTCCTTACATCTTTAAAGGGGGCTGCGCTAACATGGTATGGTGATCTTCCTGAGCAGTCCATTGACAGCTTCGACACCCTTGTCGAAAAGTTCAGTGCACAGTATGCCACCAGCCGGACTCACAAGTTGACATCTGCTGCACTGGCGACACTGCGCTAGGCCAGTAATGAACCTCTCTGTAAGTTCATGGAACGGTTCTCGCATGTCGCCTCTCAGATCAGAAACCTCAATCCCGAGGTAGCACTACATTCCATGATGCTAGCCCTACGACTGGTAAATTCGTGGATAGTCTATGCAAGAAACCTCTTTCTAGCATGGACGAAATACGTGAAAGAGCCAAAGGTTATATCCAGATGGAAGAAATGCGAAGTTCCGCAATGAAGTCCAACAGGTTGGACAGAAGCGTGAGAAACACGAAGCATCTGTTGACCCCCGGAGGAATAATAAGAAGCACAGGCCATATAAGCCATAGCTTATCCCCAAAGGACCCAGGTTCGAGAGATACACTCCCCTAACAGTCAATCAAGCTATGATCATGGATGAAGCATTCAACACTGAGGTCCAGGTAACATTACCCGCTCCTTCAAAAATAGGAGGACACCCTAACATGTATTGCAGGTATCACCGTGGCACCGGCCGTAGTACCGAAGACTGCGTTGGATTGAAGGATAAGATTGAAGAGCTTATCCAAGCAGGGCATTTATCACGGTTTGTAAAAAGACCTGATAATCAGGAAAACACTAAACGAGTTGGGGGCTATTGTCTCCACCACCCACTTAAAGATGAAATTTCCTACTGTGACTGGAGAAATCATCACCGTAAGGGTAGACCAAAAGCAAGCCAGACAGTGTTACGTCGAAAGCTTTAAAGTGGCACCATATCCTCCCAACAGACAGTCGGTCAGACATCGTACCACTTCGAGGGGTACCACCCAGGTAATGAATATTGATCGAAATTTTACTCCTTATACATTGACAGTATTTGCAGCTCGCAATGATCAAGCCTTTGATGTGGATCCATGCGATGACAATATCAACAAAGGACCAAAACTAATCGAAGAGCTAGTTAAACTGCAACTCGGGCCCAAACCCGGACAATGCACGCAACTTAGCAAAGGGCTCACTAGCTATGAGTACAGGCATCTAGTTGATGTGCTCCACAAAAACACATCTCTGTTCGCTTGGCAACCTTCTGACATGTCTGGCATTGACCCTAATGTCATATGTCACAAGCTGGCGATATGTCCACAGGCTAAGCCCGTTGCACAGAAAAAGCGAAACATGGGAGAAGAACGGGGATAGGAGGTCAAAGAAGAAATTGATAAATTGCTCAAAGCCAACTTCATCAGAGAAGTCAGATATTCCACATGGCTCATTAATGTCGTCATGGTCAAAAAAGCCAGCGGCAAATGGCGCATGTGCATAGACTTTACAGACCTCAACAAGGCATGTCCCAAGGATGCATACCCATTACCTAACATTGACAGACTTGTCGATGGGGCGTCCGGGTTCCACATCTTGAGCTTCCCGGACGCATATTCTGGTTATAATCAGATCAGAATGCATGCTTCGGACGAAGAGAATATGCCTTCATCACTGAAGATGCCAACTACTGTTACAGGGTCATGCCCTTTGGTCTCAAAAATGCAGGGGCCACATACCAGTGACTGATAGATCGTGTTTTCAGAAAGCAGATCGGACGCAACGTTGAGGTTTATGTGGATGACAAGGTCGTCAAATCTTAGAGTGTAGCCCAGCATGTAACATATCTGGAAGAGGTATTCGGGGAGGTTCGAAAATATGACATGCGTCTTAACCCCGAGAAGTGAACATTCGGGGTAGGCGGCGGCAAATTCCTTGGCTTCATGATTACACATCAAGGTATTGAAGCCAACCCGGACAAATGCTCAGTCATATTGCAGATGCACAGCCCAACTAATGTCAATGAAGTTCAAAAGCTAAATGGAATACTAGCCGCTTTGTCCAGATTCCTTCCAAAGCTCGTTGAGAAAGCAAAGCCCTTTTATAGGCTGCTCACCAAGACAACGCCATTCCTCTGGGATGACACCTGTGAGCAAGCTTTCACAGTATTCAAGAAGACAATTGCTGCACCACCTGTCTTGAGTCGACCCCGGCAGTATGCACCATTGCTTTTATACCTCTCGGCAACAAACGACGCCGTCAGCTCAGCACTCGTCCAAGAAGAAGGGAAGCACTAACTTCCTATTTATTTCACCAGCCGCATGCTACATGATGCCGAGAAGCGCTATCAAATGATCGAGAAGATAGCTTTTGCATTGATCACCTCAGCCAGACGTCTTCGACAATATTTCCAAAGACACCAGGTAATAGTCAAAACTAATTATCCTATTAAACAGGTACTAAAGAAACCAGAATTAGCAGGCCGAATGGTGGCTTGGTCAGTTGAATTGTCAGAATTTGACATTCGATATGAACCGCGTGGTCCCATAAAGGCGCAGTTCGTGGCAGACTTCCTAGCGAAATTTGCTGGAAAAGAAGAATCCACCCCAGACTGTGTTGATTTGAGGGGGAGCTCTTGAAGATTGAAGCTTTGAAAAGACTTGGAAAGGTTTTGACTTTCAACATGCTTGAAGGCTTGAAGATAAAAATTATGATTAAATGTAAAAGGAAAGGAAGCCTTCTGATGATCCAAGTTCTTGCATGCATTTCATTAATAATCATTCATGCATTATATCATAAAAGCTTTAAACAATTGGTTTGGAACTTTAAAATAAGTCAAGTATTTTGGAAAAATAGTTCTAAGATGGTTTAATCGATTACTAGACTTACATAATCGATTATATTGTTCTTTATACTTTCTGGAAATGAGTAAGAACAAATTAATCGATTATATCATCGTTTTAATCGATTATTTCACTCTTGCATATATACAATTTTGAATGAGTGACTGGTTTAATCGATTACCATTGAACTGTAATCGATTATTTACCTATTTTGAAATTAAGATCACTCTGCCTTAATCGATTACCACTTCTTGTAATCTATTACTTAGTTCATTTATGGTTTATACATTTTCTGCTTTAATCGATTACCATATTTTGTAATCGATTAATCTTCACAATCATGGTTTTCACAAAGTCTGACTTAATCGATTACACATCGGGATAATCGATTAAATGACCCGTTGCTGTAACCCAGAACTTATCTTGAACACTTTAATCGATTACGGGAGCGTATGTAATCGATTACAAATGCTAAACAATCGATTACAGGAGCTAATTTAATCGATTATTTCTGTTACAGTTTCTTTTATATATATAGAACCTGCCTTTGACGAAAAAGTAACTTGAATTTTAGAGATCTGAGCATTCCTAAAGCTTTCTAAACATTCACAAAGGGTTTCTTCTGGGTTCTAAAGGTCTTGCTTCCATTGATACTCATATGGGTCACTAGGATTTAGTGAAGCAAGGCAAATCATTTCAAAGTTTAAGGAAAGGCTTGTTCTGCATATTGTTTCTACATTCAACCTGGTATATTCATCATTATGCATATCAT
>PYAF01001419.1:289436-322127 GCA_007407185.1 Glycine tomentella | reverse complement strand
AGTGGAACTCTACTCTAGTGTTGAGTAGAAGAAACTGGATGTAGCCTCATAGGGTTTGAGGTGAACCAGTATAAATCTTGTGTTCTTTTATCTACTGCATATTTGTTAATTCCTGTTGTGAATTCTGTAGTATAATTTGTTTCTTGAGGTATTACAAGTCTTGGATTGATTTTGAATAAAGATTCTTGATTGGTTTGTGTTAAAGATCCAAAGGGAAAAATAACTCTGATTTTTGTTTGATCAAGAAATTTTTAAATTTACCAAGGCTAACCAATTCACCCCCCCTCTTGGTTAAGTGTGAAGTGTTCCCTTATTTTACAGACTAGTGAAACCTTTACGTGGATGGAGCATCCAATGTACAAGGAAGCAAGCAGGCATCTTACTTGAAGGACCTGGCAATATCTCACTGGAACAAGCTCTTAAGCTTAACTTCAAGGCTTCCAACAACCAAGTCGAGTACGAGACACTTATTGCAGGACTCAAACTCGCTAAGGAAGTCGGGGCTCATTATCTGAGATGCTACTCTGACTCACAGCTCGTCTAGGGACAGATAGCAGATAAATATCAAACCAAGGAAGCGATACTCCTCCAGTATTATCATCTGGCCAAAACATTTATCGACAGCTTTGAATGTTTTGAGATGTATCACATACCTCGAGAGAGTAACACCAGGGCTGACTTGTTATCTAAGCTGGCCAGCACCAAGAAGACCGGGCACCTCAAGACGATCATCCAGGAAACACTCTAGAAACCCACCATTGACGCCTCAGTGGTAATGGCTGTTGAAATACAGGAGCCCACTTGGATGACCCCTTATAGAGACTTTCTCCTAAGGGGAGTACTTCCAACAGATGAAAATGAGGCCCGACGACTGAAGCGGAAAGCCAGCTACTATGTCATCATTGACAATGAGTTATTCAAAAGAGGGCTGACAGCGCCTCTACTCAAGTGTCTGGACAGCTCACAGGCTGACTACGTCCTGAGAGAACTCCATGAAGGAATATGCGGACTCCATATAGGGGGACGATCTCTAGCCACCAAGGTAGTACGGACAGGGTATTACTGGCCAACACTTAGGACGGTCGCTTGCAACTTTGCACGTAGATGCAAAAGGTGTCAGGAGTTTGCGGATATCCCACGGATTCCCCCCGATAACCTTCATACCATCTCCTCTCCTTGGCCCTTTGCTATGTGGGGCATGGACATCCTGGGACCATTCCTTAAAGCTCCTGGGATGGTCAAGTTCATGCTAGTGACCATCGATTACTTCACTAAGTGGATCGAGGCAAAGCCACTTTGAGAGATAACAGCCAATAAGGTGGAAAGCTTCACTTGGAAAAATCTTATATGCAGGTACGGTTTACCCTACGCTATCGTCACTGACAATGGAACACAGTTTAAGGCATAGACCTATGAAGACTTCCTCACAAGACTAGGTATCAAACATTTGGTCACTTTTGTTGAACACCCCCAGACCAACGGTCAAGCAGAAGCGACAAATAGAGTTATTCTTAAAGCCCTTCGCACTAGACTTGACGAGTCCAAAGGGCTCTGGAGGGAGGAACTACCCAGCATACTCTGGGCATATCACTGTACACCTCAAAGCGCTACAAAGGAAACTCTTTTTCGCCTGACATATGGTACTGACGAAATGATCCCTGTCGAGTTAGGGGAACCTTCAACTAGAAGGATGTTTTTTCAGGAATAATGCAACGAGGACAATATGAGGATTGAGCTGGAAACCAGTGAAGAACTTCGAGACATAGCCAGAGTTAAAGAAGAAGCGGCCAAGCTCCGCATGACATGAAGATACAACTCTAAAGTGCAGCCCCGAACTTTCTAGCCAGGCGACCTAGTCTGGCATGTCCGAGGCAAAGCTAGAAAGGATCCCCGTGTAGGCAAGCTTGGACCAAATTGGGAAGGTCCGTTCAGAGTTGCTACTAGCTTGGACAACGGCGTCTACAAATTGTAGGAACTCAGCGGCAAAGACATTCCAAGAACTTAGAATGCTACCCACCTGAAGTTTTACTTCAGCTAAGGAGCTCAAGACCGGATGGCATACACTTTTTCTTATTCAAGTCCTTTTTTCCCACTGGGTTTTTTACTTGAAAGGTTTTAATGAGGCTCATCCGAAGAATAAACAGAGGAAATATATGTATATTAAAAACTATATTAATAAAATATATACCTCTTATCTTTTACTTACGTCAATATTTCAGGATGTTTGACGATATTATTGCCTGAGTATTCTCCCAAGTCCAGCCTCGACAAAAACCCAAGACCATGTCTTGGTAACTTGATCAGGGTCCGTCCTTGGCAAGTCTTAGTAAAACCCAGGGTGGACACATCCTAGTACTCTCCAAAGGTTCATAAAATCCTAGGGTTTCCTTAGTTAGACCTCCAACAAAATGCCAAGGTCTATCCTTGGTCCAAGGTCCGCCTCATTGTACAGTCAATAAGACCAGTCCATTTGGCTAGCTATAAAATCCCAAGGTCTATCCTTGGTCCGAGGTCCGCCTTGTTGTACAGTCAATAAGACCAGTCTATCTGGCTGACTATAAAATCCCAAGGTCCATCCTTGGTTCGGGGTCCGCCTCGGTGATCCGACTAAACTACGCAGAACTGTCAAAGTTTGTAAGACTAGAGCGTTGGTCGGCATGAAATTCCAAGGTCCATCCTTGGTTCGGGGTCCGCCTTGGTGATCCGACCAAACTACATAGAACTGTCAAAGTTCGTAAGGCTAGAACGTCGGTCGGCATGAAATTCCAAGGTCCATCCTTGGTCCAGGATCCGCCCTCGGTATACAGGTAGGGTCCATCCTCGGTAAGCAGTCAGGGTCCACCCTCGACATACAGTCAGGGTCCGCCCTCGACATACGGTCAATAATCCCAGCCGTCTGGTTGATTATACAAAATTCCAGGGAGCAACACTCGAAGGAAGACCCAAGATTCATTCTTGGAAGAAGGTCCGTAAACCCAGCTTCCTGGTCAACCTTATAAATCTTGGGGTTCTCTCTCGGTAGAAGACCCAAGGTTCGCCCTTGGTAGAAGGTTTGTAATCCCATATAATTGGTTCGCCTTGGTAAGCCCGGGATCCATCTCTGCAATCAAAGAATTCGTTCTTGGTCATTTACAGGTTTATAAAATCCGAGCTAAGGTAGATTGTCAAGGTTCATAAACCCTAAGAGCTTTGGTCAACCTCTAAAAATCCAGGGTGGACGCACCACTGGTATGCTCTCAGCAAAACCCAAGATCATGTCTTGATAAGATCCTAGCAAAACCTAACATGGACAGCTCCACTGGTGTCAGACTTGACATAGATAAGGTACAACTATGTTTACCCTCAACATATGTTATCATATTTTTTCCTTGCAGGAATATACGTTCTTAGGAACATAAAGACCAAGATACATACTTGGCACAAAAACCAGGATCTACTCTAGGTCCACCCAAGAAAATTCTCTTGGTGTCAGTTTATACTATGGAATCCTAACATGGAAAACCATAACATTGACCTGCATAGTTATCAGCAACTGTTGATAAACCATAACTCTCAAAACTCGAGTTTAATTTGCGGTCAACCTCGTTTTCATCAACTTATCTACTAAGGAAATACGAGGTACTAAATGCTTTATTACGATGATTTCAGTGCTCACAAATTCTATTGATGTAGGAATATGAACCACAAAGAAACATCTTTGGCATATAAGTATCCAAGTTCATCTTGGCATGATAAACCTAGAAAATATTCCGGGTACTCTAACTCCTATGGAACCTCGACATGCAGTACCATAGGATATTTCTATTTTGCAGGAATAATTTTATTTTGCAGGATAATTGTCTAAAGACCATCCTCAACATATCATCATCACTTGGTGCACATGGTGGGAACCTTGACAAAAAGTATATCCTCAACAATACAATTTCAAGAAATAATCTTGAAGTCTATGATCAACCCTCGACATTTCTAAAGTTTAAGATGCACTCTTAGCACGCACTGGAATCGGGAACCTCGATAAGCAAGACTACAAGCATAGTCATTTGCGAATTTGGGAAGCCGGCAACAGTTCAAAAATCGAGCTTCACGTTACAGATCCAAGTCATCTTTTTGGCGGTTCAATGGCTCTCAAGCCTGAACAAGCAGTTTGGGGCATTTTCAATCACAGAGTCTCAAGATTGAACAACACACAGTCAAGCAAATTACGGGGTTACCAACACGAGCAAACAGTTGAAGAAATTATGCAAATAAAAGAAGACACAGAAGAATCAGAACAAAAGGAGATATTTCATTAATTTGTTAAAAGCTTTACAAAAGCCTTCACGGCTAAAAAGCAAAAACAAAAGAAACATAAAGATGGCAACCCACACTCTGATTTTGTCATCTTCCTTTCCGGCAAAAACTCTATTCAGAGTATTCCGTTTACTATCATCCTTCAAGTCTCTAGTCCACTTCTATGCCTTGGCGGCTCTTGTGAGACGATCTCCACTCGGCTCTGGTGAGACGATCTCCACCCATCTCTGATCAGATGATCTCCACCTGGCTCTGGTGAGACGATCTCCACTGAATGATGATGAGAGGATCCTCATCTGCCTCAACAGAGATATTGAGGACGAGCTTCTGCACTTTTATCTCCCTCATTGGGACGAAGACTTCTTGCATAACACCTCCTTTGGCACAAATGGCTAGAATAGCTTGTGACGACTGAATACAGAGACCTTGATACACGTGAAAGGAAGCTCCAACACCTCCAGTACTATTCCGCTTCATCCTCATTCTAGAGGAGAGAGATCCTTTAGAAGTTCCTCCATGGACGTCCTCCTTAGAGGAATCTCCAATGGAGATCACATTGCGCATGACGCACTGCTCAACAGAGCCACCAGAATCTACCCCCCATGCCCAAAGCAGAATCAGAAATGGGTGACTCAGACATATTCAGAAAAAAGGGAGGTTCACAATTTAGGAAGAAGAAGAAGAAAGTTCAGAGAGTGAGGATGCAGGTGGAGCTGGCAATGGCGGAATCATAGCTATTTAAAGTAGAGGGAAACTAGACGGTTACTTGGGTGGGGATGCGAAACGTCCCCTAGAAGCACGCGTCGTGACTGAACCGTTTCCACTACTGCACGATTCCACCCACTATGCACGATCCCCATAAAACGTGGCCACTCCCTGAGTGACACGTGTGCGTGGGTAAGGAATATGGGCGGCACGCGACTGCCAGTATTAATGAGGGGACTGAGCACGTTCCCAAAGATCACATCAGACGGTCACAAATTTGCAAAAAACATCATCATCGACGTCTCATCTACCTGCACAAGTCAGACTTATCCAATAAAGTCAAAAAGTATACATTGAGAAGTCCAAGCATTCTCTCCATGGACTATTTGTCCACATACAGGCTCGTAAATCCAAAATAAAAATTAAAGTTTTGGTTGACCTTTGAAGGCGTTAACCTCGACACTTCATGTCCACCCTCGGGGGCTGATAATTTTACTATGACACTGGACATATCACTTTTATGCTCTTTCACACTCTTTCACCCATAAATTGGCTCAGAGGCTGGGGGGCTTATGTACAGTCCAAAATAGTAAAATGACACGTGGCTACCTAATAAATGTCAATGTATATGCGGCCACCCTCCATGTCAACATTACCTTATTAATAGGCGCTTATTCAGCTTCCAGGTGCCAACCCGGACATGATGTCCGGGTTCCTTATCAATACCGCTACAGGAGCACGGACGTCGACCCTCAATAGGAGCACGGACAACAACAATATTCTCTCTCCTCATTAATTGTATATCTTTATGACAGGATATTCAAATAGGTGTAACCACCTTATCATATAATATCTCAACAAGTTATCTACTATTTGTTACTTATCTACAAGTAATAATATATCAATAAGGTACACATTATCTCTTATTCAAATTAAGATAAATGCCTGCTATTATCTGTTAGTATTATCTTTTCAACAGATTATCTATAAGCAATGGCCCAAGGTCAACTCCACGCTATAAATACAACCCTCCAGATTCTCTCTAACCCACGACTTCACACTCAATACATCTCATACTCATTCGGTATTTACACAAAATACCTTTCTCTCATATACACGTGAATGCATTACTCAAGTCTCTCATTCTCTACATCTTAGACTGAGTTCTCACACTTGGTCATTCTTACAAAATTAATGTAGTTACTTGAGCGTCGGAGTGTTTTTCCTTTGTTTTGCAGGTCACTCCTCTAAGCAAAGCCTACTCACTTCCCGGCGTCACAGAATTTGGAGTCCACCAAGGCCACATCAAACCCATACGTGGAATTTCCAAATTTTGGTAAGAACACCAGTGTCAAATGGAAACTATTTTTGCACAATAAAGGTGAGACAATTTTTGTTATCCTATTTGATTTTAGAATAATGTTTTTTATGTGTATAAATAATTGAAATGGTGTTCAAATACTACTATTGAGATTGTTGTGCAATCGAGGGGATTAACACCAAGGAGATTTTCACCAATGGGTTATGAGCAACCATATAAGTGAACTTGATACCACACCTTAAATCAATACCTTAAGGCTCAAGTTTATGGATCTTCTCCTCAGTTATATGATGCTCAAATTTTCCATTTCTACCAAATGTGGGACTTCATCTCACACTTTTACTCGAACAATCTTCCCCTCAAGTGTGAGTCTCTTCCACATGGATCTAGTTTATGGGTCTTGTCCCCAGCCAACCAAAGAATCACAATCCAAATTCTAGAGACATCAATGCATCTCAGGAAAAGATGTTGTAAATCTTCCAACTTTGCATTACAAAAACATGCATAGTTGTTGATTGTTATCTACCAGTGCACCTCTTCTTCTTAATTGCACACATGTTGGTAGTCTATCCAAGAGTAGCCTCCATGAAAAAACGAGCACCTATGGGGGAACGATTGATTGCCAAAAGTTCTTGAAGACACCATCAAGCATGGAATTATCCCATTCCACCCTATTTGAAGTCGATGTGAGTTTATACACTGAAGCCACCGAGAAGGATTGAGAAGGTTCACCCCTCCACTGCCATGAGTCTTCCTCTGAAAATAATAGGAATACCCACAATAACCAAGAGGGGGAGGTGAATTGGTTTAAACTTGGTCTTTTAAAATTATTTATAAAATCAAAGTTAAAGGATCTTAATCACTTTTAAACCAAGAATGCTTTTAATCAATCAAGTTACTCAGCACAAGAAACCAATAGCTCAAAACAGAACTTGTTGAGTAATGATAATACCACCAAGTACAAATGAACAAGATTACTTGAGGAGATAGAGATAAGAAAATCAACACAAGTAATTTATATTGGTTCACTTCTCAAGAGAAGCTACATCCAGTTTCTTCTAATCAACACTAGATTAGAGTTCTACTATTATAAAATTTTGTTCTTACAAGCTTTACAACAATCTCTCTTTATCAACCCTAGATAAAGAATAGAAAGCTAAAACCCTATTAGACTCCTAAAGATCAAGAACAAGAGAACACTACTCTGTTCTTCCCTATAGAACACTACTCTAGAAAAGCTTCAAAGAATCCTTTACAATAGCATCAAATAACAGAAATTAAAAAAATGAAATTACATTCAAAGATTAAGGAGAGAAACAACCTTATGATCCAATGAATATGAATGCATATGAGTTACCAATCAAGGTTGAATGCAAAAACAGATTTTCAGAACATGCTCTTCATTACTCTTTTGACATATCTTGCCCAAGAAATCATACAATACCCATTAGGATTAAAGAGTTGGATAAGAAGTAAGTTAAACCCAGAAAATCACTTTAGAACTTTGTGAAGGCTTGTGTGTATTCAGAAATTTCGAATTATTCAAGTTAAGTTTCAAGCTAAGCATTCTTTTTAATTATAACAGAGTTTTGTAACTACCTGTAATCGATTACATGCGCCCAATAATCGATTAAAACGAGCCATGTAATTGATTAAATTACCACTTAATCGATTAAAGTGTTTAAGGCCGAATTCTGGGTTTCACAACGAACAAGATAATCGATTAAATCGAGCTGTAATCGATTAAAGCAGTGAAGTTTTGTATCTAAGCCTCTAGTGTAATCGATTACAATATTTGGTAATCGATTAAGGCAGTGAAGCAAGCTTTTCTCAAATAGCCTATGTAATCGATTATGAATGATGGTAATAGATTAAATTAGTGAAAACATGATTTTCAAGATAGCTTGTGTAATCGATTACTGTAAATGGTAATCGATTAAAACAACAAAGTATTACTTTTGATTTACACTATGTAATCGATTACAAATTGTTGGTAATCGATTAATATATTCATTAAAGCTTTTCCAGTTTTAAACACGAACCAAATAAGTGATTAATCCGTGATGAAATCAATTAAATTGTTCATCAAAGCTTTTCCAGTTTTAAACATGAACTAAAATAATCGATTAATCTTCTGGGTAATCGATTAAAATAGTGAAATTATATTTTTCCAAAAACATTACCCATTTAGATCTTTTTCGAAATAACTTTGATTCTTTGATGAAAATACTTAAGCATGTAAATGATTATATGCATGCAAATGCAAGGATCAACAAATTTGCTTCTCATACACTTCAATTTGGATTTCAATCTTCAAGGCATGTGAAAAGCTCAAAACATTCTTCTAAGTCAATAGCTTCATTCTTCTTGTTGTTCCCCCTATATCCAACATCCACGTCCAAAGACATGTTAGAAACTTATAGATTAGCAATCAAATCATTTACAAGTTCTTCCTCCCATACAAACAAATTTATGTGCCAAGTCCACAACCATCTTCTCTCAGTTCCCACCCCACTACACTTTTTAGATATCATTTCTTTCGTATCCTTTGCAACGAGGAAAACATCCTTTATTTTCATATTCCCCAACCACCTATCAGACCACAAAAGTGTGTTGGCCCCATTTTCCACTTTTTTTTTTTTACATATATTAGTAGAAAGCCACCCCTGGGGATAGGATGTGAGTTCAAGGACAACAAATCCCTTTTTCCAAAGTTTTCTACTTTCTCCTCATACATTGTCACATATCAGCTAGCTTAGGGCCAATAATACGATAAGCAGACCCATTGGAAGTACCCTCTACTTGGGGTGTCAACCTATCAAACACACTCTGGTGAAACTGGTGAAATACCCAAATACCCCTTGTAGGTGGTGATGATTGTAATCCTTCAAACACTGAATTTCTTCTTATGGGTCCCTTATTTTCATGCCTCCCTTTTATTTTTGGTTATCATACTTGTTTCATCTTTCTTTTGGCAGTTGGCTGCTCATAGAACGCCATATTGATATCCAATTTCGGAAAAGGATCCACGTCTATTGCCATTTCGCCTATACCTTTATCGGCTAGCTTAAGACAACATTCTTTTAAAGCCTTTTGTACAGCTTGCCGAAACATGATGCAATTGACCGTAAAATGGTTGTATGAATTATGTCACTTGCAATACTTTTTCCCCTTTAATCCTTTAAGAGACAGGAGCTTATGACCCTTCATTACCAAAAAAATCGCTTTCCATGACGATTTTGAGGGGCTTTTTACGACATTTTTCAATTGTTTTTGAAGTCGCCGTTGTGAAAAGTCAAGACTTTCTATGACGGTTCTCAAAACGTCTTAGAAGGTCCAATTTCTAAGACAGTTTTCTCGAGGAATCGTCTTAGAAAACGTTTTCTAAAAGTAAAAATAAAAAAAGATGCTTCTAAGATGATTTTCGGGAAAAACTGCCTAAGAAAGTGGACCTTTTAAGACGGTTATCTAAAAATTCTTACAACGTCTTTTTTTTTATGAAAAAATTAAAAATTAGGATTCTAAGACGATTTTTGAAAAATCGTCTTAGAAACTTTATATGATTTTTGAAAACCTGTCTTGGAATGTCTTTTTTAAAAAATAATTAAAAATTAGAGGATTCTAAGACTATTTTTCTTAAAAATCATTTTAGAAAGAAGATTTTTAAGATGATTTTATGAAAAACCTTCTTAGAATGTCTTTTTTTAAAATAATAAATAAAAAATTTAGAGGATTCTAAGACAATTTTGTGAAGAATTATTTTAGAAAGTGGACTTTCTAAACGATTTTTTAAAGAACCATCTTAAAAAGTGGGATTTACTATTTATAAATTAATTATTTTAAAATACAATATTTTTATTTGGAAACAAAACCACTGTTTTGAATGTATTAAAAGTAAAATATAAACCTAAATTATTTTATCTTTATTTAAATATAATTAAAATTATAAATATTCAAATTAAATTAAAAGTTATTTAAATATAATTAAAGAATTATAAATATAATAAAGGATTACATGTTTTACATGTGTAATCTTTAAGTGATTTCGCATGATAAATTTAGTAATGTGAAGAGGCTTAGTTATTAAATTTGTGAGGTATAAAAAACTCTTAATAGTTGAAGGCATTGTACCTTTCAGGATCATAGCTTTTCCAGAACAATATGTCGTCACGCACTGTTCCTGGTAAAATCCAAGTGACCTGCCGTTTGAGACATCGAGGAAACAATGACGTAAGAAATTTCATTCCAAGACTAAGCATCAGACATTATTGTGTACAAAATTTCACTTTCTCCAACATATTTATTTAAAAGTTTAGGTCCATAAAAATCCAACAAAAGCATTTTAATCGTTTAAAAATGATTTATTCAAAACAAGACAATACCAAAACTAATGAGAAAAGGGTGGAGTATTTAGCCTAAACCTAATATGAATAAAATTAGCCCCTGCCTCATTGGCAACAGCTTTGGCAATCAGTGTTTTACAACAACCAGGAGGTCTATACAGCAAAAATCCCATCTCAATATTCACCCCAAACTTCTGAAATACGTGAATTCAAGAACGTGATCAGCCTACGTTTTACCAAATAAAATTAACAAATTAAGTGAGAAAGAAGTTAAAAAATACGTATGTAGTAAATGACCTCAAGTAAAACTCTGGCAAATATCAGATGAAAAGCAGAATAGTAGCAATAATCTCGAGAGAGTGGGAGTTAGGTAAAGATCTAATTAAGCCTCAGCACTAGTGAGAGCTAGAAAATATTTTATGAGCCTTTGGAGAACGAGACTCGCTAAGGAAAGATCTTGGATTTTATGAGCCTTTGGAGATCAAGACTCACCAAGGGTAGACCTTGGATTTTATGAGTCTTTGGAGATCGACAAGGAACTCGTTTGTCCTGCGTTTTGACGAGGCTCACCAAGGACAGATCTTAGGTTTTACGAGCCTTTGGAGATCAAGACTCACCAAAGGCGGACCTTGGATTTTGCGAGCCTTTGAAGATCGGCCAGGAACTCGTCCGCCCAGAGTTTTGACGAGGCTCATCAAGGATGGACCTTGGGTTTGTCGAGCCTTGGGAGATTGATACTCACCAAGGGCGGACCTTGAATTTTGCAAGCCTTTGGAGATCGACCAGGAACTCGTCCGTCCTGGGTTTTGGCGAGGCTCAACAAGGGTGGACCTTGGGTTTGTTGAACCTTTGGAGATCGACCAGGAACTCGTTTGTCCTGGGTTTTAGCGAGGTTCACCAAGGGTGGACCTTGGGTTATGCGAACCTTTGGAGATCGACCAGGAACTTGTCCTCCCTGGGTTTTGGCGAGGTTCACCAGGGGTAGACCTTGGCTTTTGCGAACTTTGGATATTGATGAGGAACTCGTCCGTCTTGGGTTTTGGCGAGGCTCACCAAGGGTAGACCTTGGGTTCATCAAGCCTTTGTAGAGTTGACACAAGTAAATAAAATTTATAGGGAGAAACACTTTATTCAATGTAACAATTGAGTACAAATTTCCTTTTATTTTCCAGATGTGTCTCCTTAAAACCTCTCAAGCCAAAATTCTAATTTTTCTTGGGACAAAAGACTCGAGTAGGAAAAAGAGTACATTATCCGATCTTGCAATAGGTCAACTGAAATAGAACTTTAGATGGGCAATGTTCCATATTCTTGGAATTTCCTTACCATCTAGTTCTTGTAGCCTGTAGGCTCTATTGTCCAGGCTTGTGATGACCCTGAATGGGCCTTCCAAGTTGGGTCCAAGCTTTCCCGCTCGGGGGTCGTTTCGAGCTTCTCCTCGGACTCGCCATACGAGGTCGCCAGGTTGGAAGGTTCGAGGTTGAACCTTGGTGTTATATCTTCTTGCTAGGCGAAGCTTGATGGCCTCTTATTTTATTCTTGCCATTTCTTGGACTTCGTCATTTGTCTTTAGTTCAACCCTTATGTTTTCATCGTTGTGTTGTTCTTGGAACAACATCCTCCTTGTCGATGGTTCGCCGACTTCAACGGGGATCATGGCATCTGTGCCATATATGAGTCGAAAAGGAGTCTCGTTAGTAGTTGTCTAGGGTGAACAATGATAAGCTCAAAGTATACTGGGGAGTTCTTCCTTCCATAGACCCAGGAACTTGTCAAGTCTTATACGTAAGGCCTTAAGGATAACTCTATTTGCTGCCTCCACCTGACTATTGGTTTGGGGATGTTCGATAAAACTCATAAGGTGCTTGACGCCTAGCCTCGTCCAGAAGTCTTCATAAGTCTGAGTCTTGAACTACGTATCGTTGTCGATGACAATGGCGTAAGGGAGGCCATATCTACATATGAGGTGTTTCTAGGTAAACTTTTCTACCTCATTCATTGATATTTCTCTTAATGGCCTTGCCTCAATCCATTTGGTGAAGTAGTCTATGATGACTAACAGGAATATGATTGCTCCCAGGGCTTTTGGTAGTGGCCCCAGAATGTCCATTCCCCACATGGCGAAAGACCAATGAAAGCTTAGACTCTGGAGCTTTTCAGGAGGGGTGTGTGGGATATCAACAAACTTTTGGCATCCTTTGCACCTCCTAGTGAAATTGAGGGTGTCGACCCTGAGTGCCGGACAGTAGTACCCTGCACGCACTGCCTTGGTTGTAAGGAAGCATCTGCTTATGTGAAGGTCGTAGATATCTTCCTGGAGTTCTCAGATGACATATATTGCCTGCTGGTTGTCCATGCACTTGAGCAAGGGTACTGTCAACCCTTTCTTGAACAACTCGTCATCAAGGATGATGTAGTAGCTGGCCTTCCTTTTCAGGCGTCGGGCTTCGCTCTTGTTTGGTGGTAGCGCCCCTTGAATCAGGAAATTCTTGTAGGGGGTCATCCAATCTGGTTCCTCCTCTTCTCCTGCCATGACTTATTAGGTGTCCACGGTGGGAGTTTGGAGTGTTTCCTGGATGATAGTCTTGAGATGCCCGGTCTTTTTGGTGCTAGCCAGCTGGGAGAGCAGGTCTGCCCTGTTGTTGCTTTCCTTGGGTGTGTGGTAAATTTCAAAACACTTAAAGTTGTCAATGAGCATTTTTACAGTGTGATAGTACTGGAGGAGTATCATCTCCTTAGTTTGATATTTGTTGGCCACTTGTCCTTGGACAAGCTGCGAGTCGGTGTAGCATCATAGATTTTTGGCTCCAACTTCTTTTTCTAGATTTAGGCTTGCTATGAGTGCCTCGTATTCAACTTGGTTATTTAAGGATTTGAAGTTAAGCTTAAGAGGTTGCTCTAAAGTGACGTTTCTAGGTCCTTCAACGATGATGCCTGCTCCATTTCCTTTCACGTTGGGCGCTTCACCCACGTAGAGTTTCCACCAGTCTAGGGTGGTTTGGTCACTACCGGCGACCTCTGTTAAGAAATCTTCCATAAAATGTATTGGAGGTCAAACTCTGATAGTTCTACGAATCATGCCACCATCCTTCCAGCCAGTTCAGGCTTTGGCAACACTTGTTTGATGGGTAGTTCATTTTAACTACCACTTGGTGACTTTGAAAGTATGGCATGAGGTGTCAGGCTGAGGTGATAAGTGTTAGTGCTATCTTCTCTATCATCTGATACCGCTTCTCAGCATCATGGAGGATGTGACTGGTGAAGTAGATGGAAAGCTGATATTTCCCTTCCTCTTGAACAAGGGCTGAGCTAACAGCTTTGTCAGCTATGAAAAGATAAAGTAGTTGTGGCGCTTCTGGTCTATGCCAACTCAGGATGAGCAGCGTGGCAATAGTTTTCTTGAAGGCTAAGAAAGCTTGCTTGCAGACTTCGTCCTATAGGAAGGGCTTAGTTTTTCTGAGCAGCTTGTAGATGAGTTTCTATTTTTGGAGAGCTTTGGGAGGAACCTGCATAAAGATGCTAGTCTACTGTTTAGCTCTTGGACCTCTACGACGTTGGTAAGCATGTGCATCTCTAGTATAGTTGCACACTTATTGGGATTGGCCTTTATTCCCCGATGTGTTATCATGAAATCTAGGTAGGGGTGTTCATGGGTATGGGTCACCTGTGAACCCGAACCGATCCAAACAGTTTGGGTGGGGTCATTTATGTATTTGGGTCAAAACCGAAACGAACCGATCAAAACCATTAATGTACGGGTTGGGTCACGAGTTTAGAGTTATAGATCTGTTGACCCAATCCGTGAACCCGTAATAAAAATATAAATTTTATTATTTATATATATATATATATATATTAAAATTTTAAAACTAAAAAATTATTTTGACAATAAAAAAAGGTGTGGTACTATAAATGTGTGGGCCGAATGAAGGGCCAGCCCATAATCATCTCATCTCATATCATATTTGCTGTGAAGGTGTGGTACTAAATGTCACATGCTTAGGTTTCTTTTTCTTTTGCGCTTTTGAGTTCTGTCTTATGTCATCTCTTTCTCTACGCTTCAGTTGCTTCTGTTCTCTCTCATCTTGTCTCCTTCTCTGCGGTTCTGCATCAGCTCCTTCTCTGTTCTCTCTCATATCATGTCATCAGATCGATCAAGCATCAGGTTTTCCTCTGCGCTTTCTATTTCTTTTCCGAAGCTCTTTAACTTCTTGTGATTTTTTTGGTTTGTATTATTGAGTTTCTGATGGAAACAAAGATGGGAAGAAAAGAAATAACCTTCATTGTTGAGTGTTGACTCGAATTTTCGGTTATAGCAAAGCTTATTGCAAGAAATTAATTTGTAAGAAATAGATGTGATTTAAACTATTATAGTAAATCTTGTTCAAGAATCTTTTGTTTTAATTTGTATTATAATTCTATTTTAGAAAATAATGTTGATGGTATTAAATGAATCATTTTTACTATTTTCATACATTTGATAGTATTGTGTTAATTGTATTAGATATTTGAAAGAATCATGTTATAAAATAGTAGTTTTAAGAAAAAAAATTTAAATGGGTAACCCGTTGGCCTGAACCGAACTGTTCATGAATGGGTTGGGTTTTAAAAAAAATTCTGAAAATCGAACGAATCAAATTTGATTGGGTTGGGTCCTAAATTTGGCCAAAACCGATCCGAACCAATCCGCGAACACCCCTAAATCTAGGAACTTGCCTCCGCCAACCCCAAAAGTACATTTTTCTGGTTTGAGGCGCATGTCGTATCTATAGATTTCTTCGAAAACCTCCTCTAGGTCTGCCACGTGTTGGGCTATACTTTGAGATTTTACGACCATGTCGTCAACATATACCTCAACATTTTGTCCGATCTGTTGCTTGAAGACCCGGTCCATCAGCCGTTGGTATGTGGCGCCTTTGATTTTTAGGCAAAAGGGCATGACCCTGTAGCAAAAATTGGCACATTCAATGATGAATTTCATTTTCTCTTCGTTTGGGACGTGCATTCTAATATGGTTATACCCAGAATATGCATCCCAAAAGCTCAACACTTGGAACCCAGACGTGTCATCGACTAGCTTGTCGGTGTTGGGAAAATGGTATGCATCTTTGGGACACGCCTTGTTGAGGTCGGTGTAATTAGTGCACATTCGTCATTTTCCATTTCTTTTCTGACCATAACAACATTGGCGATTTCCTGATGAAATTGGCTTTGAGCAGCTTGTCCACCTATTTTTTGACTGCCTTGCGCCGCTCGTCTCCCATCTTCCTCTTCTTCTGTGATACCGGCTTGGCCTGAGGGCTGATGGCTAGCTTGTGGCATATGGTACTGGGGTGAATGCCTGACATGTTAAATGGTTGTCAGGCAAATAGGTCTACATTTTTGTGTAGAACGTAGCTATGCACCTGTGCATGGCTAGTGAGGTACTTCTTGAGCTGCGTGCACTGCCCGGGTTTGAGTTCGAGCTACAACTTGCCAAGTTCTTTGATAGGCTTTGGGACTTTGTCGGCGGTGTCTTCACGCAGATCCACGTCAATACGCCATCTTGACTTGTTTCATAGACGATTAGGGTTTGGATTGGAGACCCTTCATCAACATTCATGACTTGGCTGGTACCACCCAAATTGGGATGATGTTTGTTGGGCTCCTTGGTGGAGGATGTAATGCCACTTTCAGACTCTCAACATAGCACTTTCAAGCCTATTTATTGCTCCTGTCAAGGTAGGAAACTTTATCTTGCAATGAGGTATGGAGACGGTGGCTCCGAGCTCGCTCAACATTTTCCTTCGTATCAAAGCAAAGTAAGAGGTATATGCATCGACAATTAAATACCTAGTTGTGAATCTCCTTGAGAGTTGGCCTTGACCGAAGGTGTTCATGAGGTCTACGTAGCTTCTAGTTTCTACCATTTATCTTGCAAAGCTGAGGAGGGGTCCAGAGTGAGGATGGACTGTGTCTGACTTTAAGCTTCTGGAGAGTCTTCCAGTATAGAATGTCCGTGGATTTGCCTTGGTTGATGAGGACCTTGGATACCATGAAATTGGTGATCACAATGGAGATAACCATAGGATCGTCTTGATTGACTGGATTGATGCCCCTGAAGTCCCTATCCGTAAAAGTGATAGGAGGGAGACTTCATGGTGGTGGAACGTCGACACAGTTGATGTCGATGTCATGGATGGCGTGGAGATGCCTCTTTCAGGACTGACAGGACAACCATCCATAGGAAAATTCTCTAGAAATGGTGTTAATTACACCTCAAATTTGTTGGGAGAGCTTGTTTTCCTGTTCTTATGGAGGTTGATGTTCGCGTCTTGGCTGGTAGTGTCTCTGCCTTCCTCTATCTTCTGCTTTGTCCCTTCTTCTGTCGGCATCCGGATTCCTGGGTTGATCCTCTTGGTGTCCCTCAGGTCTGGCTCCTGTTGGGTGATTGTTGGGTCTTTTCATTAACCGAGATAAATACTAGCTTGTATGAGCTTTTCAATTTTATCTTTTAGGACCCAAACTACGATGGTGTCTGCAATATTTGGTCCTTTCTGACCCCGTCTTGGGAGGAAGTGGCAAAGGTAGTTTTACGGGTACCTCCGTGTTGAAAGCCTCCTCCATAATAGTGGTGCGATTTGCTATTAGGGGTATGTAGCGCTCATACTTTGGTCCCTTTGGGAGAGGTTGGCGCTTATCCAACTTGTGCCATTTTTCCGACTTATGTGGGTCGGTCTTGGTACCTCCTTCTTTCTTGTCATGCTTTTGTCCAGCTTGTCGGACCTCATTCTTGAACCTCAACATCTCCTCCATCTGGATGTAACCCTTGGCTCGTTTGCGTAACTTGTCCATGCTATAAGGGTTTTTTTTTTTTTTGCATAGGCTGTCCACGAACTTATATAGTCATAGGACCAACAGCATGGAATGCAATGCCACCTACGGGTTGAGGTTTCGGATCTTGACGATAATTCATCCAAATCTTTCCATGAACCTCCGAAGAGACCATCGTCTACCTGTCGCAGACTGGCCAGTTCGACCGAGATCATGTAGTGGGATCGGTTGGTTGAGTACTGTACACTGAAGCATTCAACAAGAATGTCAAAGCTGTTGATGGACATTGGAGAGAGTCCATGGTACCATGTCAATGTTTCCCCTTTGAGGGACGTTGGGAAGACAAGACACAAAATTATGTCGTCGTTGCTTTAGAGGTTTGCCTGGGTGGGGAATGCATCCAGATGTTCATTTGGATCGATGGTTCCATCGTACCTCTCTAGGTTGAGTGATTTCCAACCTAGGGGTAGGTTGACTTTCATGATGTAGTCGACAAAAGGGTGTCGATGTGTCGCCCGCCCTTCTGGACGGTATATGTGTGATAAGCTGAGGCCGTCTTGAGTGTTGATGGTGTGTCGGGGGTGTGATTCCCCTTGAGTACGCTAGTTCGTTGAATGGGAAGAATGCTCATCGCCTTGGGGTGTCTCATTCGAGCCTCCAGCTGAACGTGGTCAGCCTTCAGCTTTCCGAGTTCCTCCTCGTGACGTCGCTCCATCTCCCCTATACGGGTTTGGAGTTGCTGGAGGTGTTTGTGTCTGTTATGTTTGTCAAGTAAGGTCGCGTCTGAGGCTAGACCGTGTACTGACCATTAGTGAAATAGCGAGGCCGTAGGGTAAGTTTTACCGTGGCCCCATGGTGGGCGCGAAATGTATACCAAAATCTGGAGCCGACCTATGTCAGGGTGGACATGGCCAAGAGGGGCTCCCAGATTTCACACGTTGGACTATGAGTAGCCTTTGTTAGAAGAACAAGAGAGGGGACCTACAAAACAAAGGACTCTGACGCTCAAGAAAGTATGTGAGTTAATGAAGAATGAGTGAATGGAAAAAGTGAGATGGAACTTGGTATTTATTGAGTGGAGTAGGAGCTGCAGGTCCTTTTTTGTTGGGACTATTACAGTAGTGTAACAACCCTTGCAAATAATTAGTAGCTTGTAGGTAATAGCTAGTAGAAAAGTTGTGGCTTATGATAATGTGTACCTTATAGATAATTGAGTACCTGCCACTTGATAAGGAGGTTACAACATTATCATTAATATTTGAATAATAAGGTGTTAGAGATAACTTGTTCGGCTTAGTAGCCCGACTACTAAGGGCAAGGTGTTCATGCTCTGTGCTAGGGATGACATGGAGGGTTGACATGCGTGCTGGGACACCACATCACTTACCACGTCACTTACTTTTACATGTAGTAAAAGTAAGGGTGACAAGAATCCACCAGAAGTTTATAGAAGGGAGTTTGTTTGTCATCGTGTTGGTAATCTTAAACCTAAAAAAGTTATCAAATTGGAAAGACAAAGGAACCAAAAAAGTTCAAGATGTAATTGTAGTGCAAAATTGTAGGTTGTTGAAAGAGAAATTGGCTTTAAAGAAAAATGAGTAGTTACATGTTTTGATAATACCCATAACCATGAGTTGTTGGATGATAGAAAGGTGTAATTTCTTCCTATTTATCATGACTTCCTTATTAGTGATCAAAATCGTATACTATTGTTGTCAAAAGTTGGTTGCCCTATAAATCTCATATAAGAGTTATTGAGTTAGAGAAAGGAATAGATGTAGGTCATATATCTTTTTTGGAAAAAAAATTAAAAAATTTATTCAATCTCAAAGTGGTATTGGTAGAGAGAAGATGTTGTTGAGGTCCTCAAATTATGCAAAAGTTTAAAAGACATAGATGATATTTTTCAATATGATTTCACAGTAGATCAAAGTGGCAAATTTGAGCATATTATATGGGTATTTGGAGATTCAAATCATGCATATAAAGTTTTTGGAGATGTGGTTGTCTTTGATACCAAGTATAGAATAAATTGTTAGAATATGCCCCTTGGACTATGGGCTGAAGTTGATAATAATGGAAATCAGTTTTCTTTGTTAGAATACCTAGTGCGAACATCATACCAAACTTGATGGAGGTATTTTCATACATTGGATAAAGAAGAAGAATAATATGTGATAACCCTAAGTTATGGCATTTGGCGCCATACCCCCGCGCTGTCGCGTGGGGATTCACATCAAAAAACCTGGATTTTGGTGTGGCGCGGGTCGCGCCAGGGTTGGCGCTGACAGCGCCAGACCCATTGGCTGTGGTGCTGATAGTGCCAGGACGGCGCTGGTGGCGCTAGAGGTTCGGCAAGTCCACGCTGGTAGCGTGGCTGTGGCGCCAATGGCGTGGCTTGGCCGAATGGTTGGCGCGGATGGCACCAAGGGCCGCGCGGATAGCGCCATAAGTGCCCTGGAAAACCAATTTTCTCTTGATTCTCACGCGGACAGCGCCAGAGGCGGCGCGGGTGGCGCCAAAGGTCTCGAAAGGTTCACGCGGTTAGCGCGGGGATGGCACTGATAGTGCCAGCTCACCGACTTTGTGGCGCGGATCGCACGGGAGGCCGCGCAGATCGCGCGGGAGTTCAGGCAGGCTGAATATATAAAGGGTCAAACGCGTTTTTGCAGGGAAATACTATTCCCTCTTCTTCTCCACGACCCCCAGCCTCCATTAATGAGTTTCCAAGCTTTCTAGGACCTTACATGTTAGTTTAAACACTTTCCTGTGACCTAGAAACTAGTTTTAATCGATTGAAAGCTAAAATCCTTCCTCAATTCCCTAGTATTGAGCAAAATCTATTCCCTCAGAGAAAACTCAGAGAATTTGAGTGGGCAAGGACTCATCACTTGGGGAAAGGACAATAGAGCTTGAGGAAGCTATCCTGAGGTCGTTTGCATCGCCATTGAGGTAAGAAACTCAAGTTCCTTCGGTTAATGGTGAATTTGGGGTTTTCCTGAGTAAGGTGACCCACACTGAGCTAGGGCTAGAATTGACCCAGGGTCCTGTAGAGAAACTTACTCAGGGCAATGTAATGATGAAGGATTAGCTTTCAGTTTTTGATTCTGATGACTTTGAATTTTGGCTCTGTGATACCTGTGTGGCCTGTGTAATGGTCACTTGTGATTATCTGTTGCTATGCCAGAGCCTTAGTTATACTTATGTTGAGCCTGAGAAAAAGCCTTGTGTGGGCAGAATTTGATTAAACCGTAGGATAAGGGATTTCTGATATGATATGTACTGTGAATGGTATGCCTGAGGGCTTATTTTAATTTAAGATTTACATGTGCCTTGATTAGGCTTTGATTCTGAGACTGTTGGTGGCAAGAGCCACAGACCTGGGAAGGAATTGCTGACTGAGACCTTACTAGGTAAGTTCAGTGTTCCCTGGGGATGAATTCCCGCTTTGGTTGCACACCACACTCCTGGGGAGTGTTGGTCATGATTCATGATGCATGCATTGGCTGTGGCATTACTTGTATTGAGATTATATGCATCTGCATTTGATGTTTGTGCTGTGCTTGAGATATCTGTTGGCCAATAGATAAATACCGGCGTTGAGGAGCTCCGCCGTGTATTCTGGGCATTGAGGAGCTCCGCCCGTGGCATTGAGGAGCTCTGCCACATGATGACAGGTACTGACGTTGAGGAGCTCCGTCAGGGCGTTGAGGAGCTCCGCTAGGCATTGAGGAGCTCTACCACCTGTCATATGTTATGATTGTGATGATGATTATGTTATGTTGAGGGCCAGAGGGCCAGGCCAGTGAGCCATGTATGATGTATATGCCTGTTATGTATTGTGAATTTGTAGGCCAGGGTGGGAATGATTTCCCAAGAACCCTGAGCTTACTGAGATATGTTATCTCACCCCGTGTGGGGCTTACATGATTTCAGGTGATCTTTCTGGAAGAGAAGAGCAGTCTCAGGGCAGGAGGCCCAGTTGAGACTAGGCTGCTTGACTTAGGAGCGGCCTGGAGAGCTTGAAGGCTCTGTTTTGATTTCATTTTGATGTATAGTTCTGTACTCCCTCATGGAGGGTTGATATTCTTTTGTATCACCACAATATATGTGGCATGGACTATGGACACTGATGTATATATGTACAGAACTTTGATATAATATGACATGTGACGGTTCCCTGAGTATAATTGTCGTATATCTGATTATCTGTCTGTATAATTAAATTGTCTGGCTTTTGATTTATGTTATGAGAAACTGGATCAGCAGGGGCTTGACTTATGATTTTGTATAAGTGTGATTTTAAACTATCAGTTATTTCATACATAATGTATCAAGAAAACGATTCCCCACTTCCGCTGAGCTATATAATTTGTGTTTTATGCGCTAATCTGATATGATTAATGATAACACGTCGGAGGTCTACGGGGTGTTACACAATACAATGTTCTTGTAAGAGATTTGAATTATTTGGAATATTATGTAGACATGCTATTCGAGTGATATTGAAGAATTATTATTTTCACCTTCCAACAAAATTTTCCTTTTTGATGGATACGAGAAAGTTCATTAATCCCAAAATCTAGTCACTTAATTAATTGCAATGACAACTCCTATATTGAGATTCGGTCTTTGGTTCAATGTCTTGAAGTTGAATGTGGGGAAGATCAAGTTAAAGTTGCTACTAAGGAGGTAGAAAGATTTATTGAGTAGATAAAAGTATGCTTGAAGTTCAAGAACATTCAACTAAGTTGGAACACGATGTTTCAAAGGACAATGATTATGATGTTGAAAATCCCATGGTATCTAAAGCAAAAGGTCAACCAAGAGGATCAAGGCCAAAGGAGGAGTTGAAGTTGTAAAGAAGTCTCATCGTTGTCATTTTCCTAATTGTTGTAAAGAAGGCCAAAAAAGGATATATCAAGACCAATCATGATTCGCAAAATTGTCCAAATAAAACAAAAAAGACTGGAGTTTTGGATTCTCAGTCTCCTAATAAGTTATAATCATTATTTAACTTGTGTACTGCACAAAAATATGAAAAATACACGTGACCACTCACGTGGGACCTTCCGTACACGTGTCTACCCTCCACGTCAGCCCTGTTACAGAAGCACAGATGTCTACCCTCAGCAGTGGGGCCATTCAGGCCAACAAATTATCTGTTACACTTTATTATTCAAATACTGTAACCACCTTATCTCTTAACAGAAAGCTAATTATCTATAAGCCTCACAGTATCTACAAGTTATTATCTATAAGTTGTTACTTATCTATAAGGTACTAATTATCTACAATTTGAATTATATATAGCCTGTAATTATCTATTATTCTTATCTACATGTTAATTATCTACAAAGGCTCAATGTCCATACTCATCCTATAAATACATGTTCCATCTAACACTCATTGACATCCCACTCACACTCGAGTATACACTTTCTCATCTTTACTGACACACTCAGTTACATTATTCTCTCTATATTTGATGTACTTACTTGAGCGTCAAAGTCATTTCCTTTGTTTTGCAGGCCCCCCTTCTTAGCAAGGTTTACTCATCGTCTGACGTGCAGAGTCTGGAACCCACCTGGACCACGTCCACCCTTATGCGTGGCACTTCCATATTTTGGTAAGAACAACTTATTTAGTTGGTGCTTGAACTTATGGTTGATAATCTTGATATGTTGCATTATTTTTTTATCTTTTGTGTAATTTAATAGGATGGCAAAGGTTGGATAAAGTTTTCTTAAGAGTCAAATGGTAATATGGATCGGTTAATGGAGAGTTGTTATTGGATGTACCAATTTAATTATACGCAAAAATATGTTTTTATTCCTCATAAATATGGAAATATTTGAAATCTGTCTCTGTAAATTTTCAGTCTATTTTTCGTCCTCACAAAATTAAAATGTGTCAAAAGTTGGCCTAGAGCTAGGTTCGTGTAACGGAACCTACATGTGGCTGATGTGGGAAAGGTTAGGTTTTTCAACTATTACATTGGTTAAATTATAAAAAAAAAAAAATTCCTCTTAAAACCAAAAAACTACAAACCCTACTTTGCATCCCAGCTAAAATACCGAAATTCAGCTTAAAATAAAGAACTAACAAATTAAAACAAATAACTAACAATCAAGCTTTGCAATTCCCTAGAAATGTCAACCAAACCACACAACACAACAATTAATCAACAAAATCATTTAATTAAACTAAATTAGAAAAAAGGTTGTGCTTGTGAAGCTCTCAACGACGTCCATAGGCTCTTAGAGCACGCATATAAAGAGCAAATTTATTCTTTTTGTCTGCTTTTACATTGGTTTAACATGAAAATATTGATGATCTTTCATTTCAAGCCTAACCAACAATAAACAACCCAAAAAATGATATTGGTATTGGAAATTAACAAGTAGAGTTGATTATGCATTTGTGCTTCACGAAGACTATTCCATGACTTTGAGCTAAATACTATATGGGAATTACCTCCAAATGAAATCAAAGCTTATCTCTGCAAGTTGTTTATATGGGTTAAAGGAACATCATTTTTATTTTGGTACGTAAACAACCTTTTTATTCAAGTAATAGAGTTTCTCTCTCCCACAATATTCACCGAGCATAATACCCAAACTCAGTTCACATTGTCCCAAGTTTGTTCTTGTGAAGCTCTTGACGGCCTTTTGCTAAATAGAGACTATGATCTCTATGGGCTCTATTGTCGCTTATGCTCCCAACCCCTTTCAAACCCCAAAGCTCTTGACAACCCAAAGCAGTTCTTCAAACCCAAATTTTGCTCCAACCCCAAAGCTCGAGTCAAACTCATTCTAAACTGAGACCCTCAACGCAGCTACCATGGGCTTTGTCACACCACCTCTGCGATAGCTAGAGTATCCTTCAACTAGATCTTGGTCGCCGAAGGGAGGGTATCATATCTAGTGAGGAGGGATTTGGGGTTGAATGGTCATTCAAGAGAGAGATGGGGTTATTGTTTTAACATGTGCCAACGTCTAATTAGTTATTGGAATGCTTATGTGCAGAGTCATCAGACATGTATGTTTGGATATATCTAAACCAAATTTTGACACATTTTAATTCTGCGAGGACGAAAAACGAACAAAATTTTTTACAAGGACAAATTACAAATATTTTCATATTTAAAAGGACAAAAACTTATTTTAGCCTTAATTATATTATCAAACTACATAGTGTTTGACTTGCCTACAATTAGTGGTAGGTAATACTACCTTTCTTGGAGTATTTATTTTTATGATTTAATGTCACTTTTGGTCTATTATGTTTTGCAAGTATTTCACTTTATTACGTTAAGTTAAAAAGTTTCATTCCTATCTTTATATTTTGAAATGCATCATTTTGATATTTTTTCAATTTTTTGTTTCAAACGTTAGTCTTCTATTAATATTTAAATTTTTAAATAATTAATTTATTATAATGGTAACTAAAAATCGATCGTCACAATATTTAGATTAATTATCTTATTATAAATATAATTATTTAAACATTGTGGCGATTTTTAACTTCCACAATTTTTTTAAAATGATTACTTATGGTTAAGATTCAATTTCATTCCAAAAATCAACATATGCAATTTATAAATAACCAAGAATAATTTTATTTACAAGAAACATAGAGAGATGTTCATTAAATAAAGATATAAAGCTTGTTCTTTTTTAAACAACAAAACACAAAGAGCCCATTTTTTTTTATCACATATGACAACTCCATCTTCATTAGCTTTGCACTACGGGGGATCTAATAATCACAGCCGTGGTTGATAATCACCACTCCTACTTTAATAGCCCATTTATTTTATCATAATACCCACCAACTTAATGATTTAACTGACAACTCCATTGGAGAACCTTCAAATAATACCTTACGGCTTTGTTTGGAAGTTAGGAGGGGAAGGAAAGGAAAGAGATTCAAGGAGAAGGGAGGGGAAGAAGAGGGAGAAAAATGAGGGAAGTTCCTTCCTCCTTGTTTGAGAGTTAAAAATATATTAAGAGAGGAAAATTAAGATTTAACAAGATGTTAAATATGAAAATTATATAATTTAAATGTAAAAATATATTAAAAATATATTTTAATATATTTTGGAATTTGTAATTGGGGTAAAATAGTAATTTTAATTACTTTTCCTTCTAAAAACCTCCCAAATTGGGGGAATAACAGTTTTTAAGCTTTAGAGGATTTTGGAGGAGTTTTAAAAATCCTCAAATCATTTCCCTCAAAAATTAAAACTCTCAAACAAAGAGATGACATCATCTAAATCTTTCCCTTCCCTCCCTTCCCCTCCAAAATCTCTCTCCCAAACAAAGCCTACCTCAACATCTTCTTGTGGATATCTAATGCTAAAAGGCTTAATTCTTAATAGCCATAGAGTGAATTAGCCTTAAAGACATCCATGCAAAACCCTGAAAGTCTGACCCATTTCATCATTGAGAGCAAAAAGTATGAAAAAAATCAGATCGACTTTTCACGAATTCCACGAGTCCTATTGTCCAGTCATACAAAGAGCCTCCAAACCTCTTCACCTTTGCTTTCAACCAAGCATCGGTACTAGCACCCACCAAGCACATAATCGTACTCCTCAACGCTGCATGGTCGGACGTGCCACTAGCCTCGACGAGGCTTCAGACGAGTTCAAGAACATCACACTTCATAAGGTTTGTTGGGTCTAGATCTAAACCTCAAAAGCAATTTCACTGGGTCCAGATCGGAAACTTCGTTGAGCGTCCAGTCTTTGTCGGTTCTAGATCTGGAGCTTTGCCACCAAGTGTGGCTGTTGAGCTCCACAAACCTTGGCAGCAACTTCGTTAGATATAGATATGGAGCTTCTGCACTTCAAAAGAGCGTCATCCTAGGAGTCGTAGGCAGATATGCTTACAAGGTGGGGGTGAGAAGATTTGTTTGGCTTTGCAAACTGCAGATTGATACTCTTCACTGATTTTACCCCATTTTTTATTTTGAAATCTAAGAGGTGATGAGATTTTTTTTAGTAGTTTATAATTTTTAATATAAAATAAACATAGCAGTGGTTCTTATTATGTTAAGTTAATTATTTTCAAATTTAAAAATTAATAGAATATCAATGTTTATAATAAAAAATTGAAAAAAAAATCAAAATGATATATTTCAAAAACATAAAAATTAATTAGAATGTATCAGAATAAAACATAAACATAATGATTAAAAGTAACAATAAACCTTTTTTTATCTTTGAATTGTATGTGACTCTTTTAACTTGGTGAGTCATATTCATATGCATGACTATTCAAAAGTGAGGTGTGAAGAGTTTTGCTTCGAGTATATTTATACCATTTTTGGGGCTTTTAAGGATGACAAGATTGTCTTGCAAGTTGTAACACTTCTTAAATTACTAATAGTGTTTTGAATATATGACAAGAAGACTTTAAGTAGTAGCTTTTAATTTTTTTAAAAGGACTTAAATACATTTTTTTTCCTGCAATTTAGTGTTTTATCATTTTTGTTCTTGTAATTTTTTATTTTAGTCCTTTCAAAATGTGCTTTTTTTTATTTTTCTTCCTTAAAGCATTTTAGATAGCGCCTTAAATAGTAAAAAAATATTTTGAACAATGAAAGAAGTGTTATCTAAAGCACTTTAAGGACAATAAATAAAACAAACACATTTTGCAAGAACTAATATGAAAAAAAAACTTGTAAGGACGAAAATGAAAAGGCATTAAATTTAAAGGACAACAAATATATTTAAACATTTTTAAAACTATAATTAATCAGCTTGTTGCTACCACAACATCATTATGACTCTAGAAATGCACTTCAATTTAGGAAGACAATGAATCTCAAGTAGTGCCCATCATGTTTATTTTTCATATTTCTCTTATCATTTTTAGCCTTGATAAAAATTAATTGTTGAATTAAGAAGACAATTTGTCTTTTTATCATAAAATGTAAGTGATGAGTAGTAGCCGTGAGGAAATAGGATAATAATATGTAGTCAAAACATAGAATGTTTAACTTTATATGGGGAACTAAGCATTATTCAAGACATGTCTCAAATTGACAATTAGTAGCCATGATTACCCTCTCAAAATAACAAGATTCAAGACATGTTTCAAATTGACCAAATTAAACTTGAATTAATCCAAAGTGGCACACCATTTTGACTCATAATTCTACAAAAAAAAAAAAAAAAATTTCATGAGAACTTCAAAAGTTTCACACCATTTTGATTATCTCTTAAGTAAGAAGTTAATTCATCATCTCATAATCTATACCCGAAAAAACAATCCACTTTGGAGCTACTATAACATATGCCACTTTAGGATTCTAATTGGATTGAAAAATAATTTTACTTCCTCTTCAATAAATACAATAAAGTTAACATGTAATGTAATAAAGTCAACAAATATAACCAACAACTCAAAACTCATGTATTGGATAACAATCAATTTTATTCATCAAGCAAATATACAAATTCACCAAGAGCTTAAATCGAGCATAAGGATTGCTCCAATTCAAAAGACATCAAATAGTACAACCTACACATGCCTAGAAGGCTACATTTACAAAATCTCCTAACAAGAGTTGGCAAAAAGAACCTCCCGCATCAATACAATACATTTCCTCCATAGAGGATTACCCCAATTCATTCGTGCTTGAGAATGCCAAATAATAAGATATCAGTCTTTCAATACTCCATAGTCCAAGCTAACACATCAATGTGTCACGATCAATGAGTCAATTTTTAGTCCTAGTGCAGAGCATTTTCTCAAGTCAACACCACGAGCCCTTTATTTGCTAGTATTTGTTTGACATTGTACAGTAAATACATTTCTTTTCTCACATTGTTTCCTTTTCAGTAATCAAGCATGAAATTGAAAGATAATAATAATCATAATGATAATAGAAAAAAAAACAAATGAAGATTATCTAACCCATAAAACCACACCACTCAACATATAGGAGAGGGAGAGGGAACTGTATGGTTTTGGTGGATAGTTCAATCTGTGCAGGCATAGGCTCAAAGTTTTTGTTTGAGAAGGTGTGTAACTTTATTGTGTTGTTGTGAAATGAGGTTCACATAGCCTTTGATAGTGGATGTGAGTGGGATTGTGTTTCTGCTGGAACGATGTTGTGCCTTATGGTTGCGTAAGAAGATAACGAAGAATTGGTGTGTTAGGCTCATAGTGCAAAACTTATTGTTTGCCAAGTAGTGGGAAGATCGATGTCCATAATGCGGTGTGGAAAGGGTTTGGGGAGGAAACAAAACTAGCTTTCAAATGCAAACTAAAAGATGAAAGAAGTTAGCAATGTGAGGTTGTGGAGAGGCCAAGAGAGAGGAAAGAGAAAATGTACTTTTATTTTTTTAATAAAATATCTGAGATGACTATAATATCCATTGAAAGAGACTAAAACAAAGAGATTATAGGCATATTTGTCCCAAAATGTTGGTGTAGGGTGCTAACATACTCTAACATGTGAGTAGGTTAGCAATCTATCTATATATATGGATTTGCTAACGTGCATACTCTTGTTTTAGTATGAATATGTTAGCAAGTTACACCATAGGTATATTTTAAGAGAATATCTAGTTATAGTTTGATAGTGCACTCATACAATAAAAAAAACCAGTATATGTACAATAAAAAGCTAAATCTAAGCATTTGGGGTCCTTCTTGTTGAGTTTTTGTGAGTCAAAATGTGGGAGCAAATGAATATTTGAGGTAGGGAAGGGGATTGCTACTAAATGGGTTTGTTTTTGGTGGTCTAATTTAGGAGATCATAAATATTTTTGAATAGGATATATGATCTTATGTAACTGTCATAGTCTACTAGAGCTACCACCATGCCTTTGTCATCTTCATCTTTAAAAAAACTCATTTCCTAACAAGCATGATTGATATGAACCTTTGTTCCTACCTCCTATTTTTTGTTTGATGACAAAGGGGAAGAAGTTTAGGACAAATTGAGTAGGAAGGGGATCAATTTTTGTAGGATCATTATCTGCCTTTTATTTATATCTTTTGATGTATTTGAATGATCTTATAATTAATAATGAAATTGGTCTGATTGAAATGGTATTGTTTTATGTGTTCATTTGCTTCTTCTTTTTTGCATTATGTTGTGCTATGAAAAATTTGTCATCTTGAGTTAATAATGTGTGAATTGAGAGGGAACTTCCTACTAATTAAAATGAAATAGAACTGATGCATACTCCCACGGGGAGTTAAAAATTGAAAAGCTCACAAAGGTACTATCACCCTTTTAATTTTCTCCTAAGGGTATGTCATCATAAAAAATGGGGAGTTTGTTGAATCCATATCCTTGATTTTAATTATGACAAACCATTAGCAATGAAAATTGAAAGGATGATGGGTTTATGTGATGACTAACATGTTGCTTAAGTGTTTTAGTGCTAAATATTTTAAGAAGCATAAATGTTCATTCATTCTGAAGTGTTCACAATGATGCTCAAAAAGATTGTCTCAGAACAACTATTAAGAGCAGAGAACTCAAAAGATTACTTGAAGCTCATCTACAAGATGAAGAATGATTCCCTCTAAGTACTTGGTCTTTGCCAAAATGCTAAACACAAGGCCTTACATAGAAGACTTATTAAAGGCTACATGAAGAGTCTACATCAGAAAAGACGAAGAACTTGACTCTATAGAAATGAATATCAAAATGGTTTAGAATGCAACACAAGATCAAACTTCACGACTTCTATATGTTGCCACAAATACAGAGGGAACATTAGAAGATCTGAAGTTGACAACACTTCACTTTCAACATCTGCCACAAACATTGAGGGCACAACAAAAAGTGAATGCTAATTGTATTTGAAGGTGAAAATCCGTTGAAAGTTGTATTTGTCCATAAGAAGCACTTATAAGAAGCATCAAAATAAAAGACTGGAGATACTACATAGTCTAACCTTGGACAGAACACTAACACATCGACAATTGCACCTTCACTTAATGTTTATAAAGCAATCTACTTCATAATGATTTGTGCTGTGAAGATTTAAGAATGATAAAGTTATGCTACTTCAGAAAGGCATATCATTTTATCTTCATCAAAAAGGTCCACTACAAATATGGATCATTTCTCAACTAACATCAGAATGGCTACTCTGATGATTCTTTAGAATGCTCATCAAAAAGATACCGCAAAATAGGAACCTCATAATGACTATCTCATAATGGTTCTGCAAGTTGTCATTTCATGACAACTATCAAGTCTGTCTACTTGCTCTAGAAGCCTGTAGTTGAGTGGGCTCCACTTTAGTGGTCATCTTTGGAGATTTTAAGAAGTCTTTGAAGAGTATCTTGAAGCTAAGTTAAAGCATTCTAGTGAGAGAAACTCTAATTGAATCTCTGTGTGAGAAATCAACATTTTATTATTCAAACCTCTCTGTTGAGAGCAACCTAATTTTGTATTGAACTTTTAATCAGTAATAAATCCTAGATAGAAGTGGAAACCCTCTGTGAGATGGAGATATATGTCTGTGCAGCCCAAAACACAGAATTCCCTTTGTTGCTGTAAGTCCAACAGTGGCTGGCAAGTGTGAAATCCAATGGTGTTTTAGGTCTAGTCAATGTTAGGTTGGAAGTCCAGTGGGAGTACTGGCAAGTTATTAAAATCCAACAGTTGGTCCAATAGTGACTAGCTGTGTTAGTGAAATCTCACCTTGAAGGGTGAGGACTGGACGTAGCTTAAGGTTGAGGTGAATCAATATAAAAATCATTGTGTACTCTTCTTTTTCCTTCTCCTTACACTAGTTTTTAACATATCTATTTACTAGTTTTGTTATTCTTTAAAACAAACAAACCTTTCATAAATATACATAAAATTAAACTTAGTTTATCAAAGATTTTTCAAACCAACAACCTTTCTAAAACAAAACCTCTGAACTATGAAAGAACATTTTTTCTAGAACTGCTTGCATTTTTTATGAGTTCAGAATAACTCTTCATTCTAAACTATTTCATTTTGAACGTATATCATAAACTTGTTTTATTTTCAAAAAAAGGATTAAAAAGTTTGTAAAACCCCAATTGAACCCTCCTTCCTATAGTATTTTTATCACTTTAGGTTATGCAGTTCAGATTTAATCATCTCACTCTCATATAAGATATCTTCCTCCCGTATGATATGTTCTCATATATATAATCTTTTTTGATTTGGTTCTTTTAAATTATAGTTAAAGCAATAAATCAATTAGTATCTTTACCGTTCGATGATTGATTTGGTTTTTAAAACATTGGTGTTTTGAAAGCCCATATATATAAAATAGTCATGTATTTAAACTAGAAAAATTAAGGCTAAATTACAATTTTGATCCCCTTATAATTTCAAATCCGTGATTTTGGTCCCCCTATTTCTAAATCAAGACAATCCCTTTATTTTTCAACATAAGTAATTTTGTTCCTTCTGTTAATTGACCATCCAAAGTCATACATTAAATTTGATATGGCGTATTGGTGTTGACGTGAAGCTTATGCAGTTGACATGACACTTATATGACAAGGAGTTAAATAAAGTAAAAAATAAAAAATGATCTTAGTAGGAGTTGAACTTATGACCTTTTATTCAAAGATAAGGTAATAAACAACTAAAACAGTTATTTTGTTTAATTAACTTTATAAACACTATTATGTGTATCATTGGTCAAGAATTATTAATTTTTTTGACATATCAAAATTTATAAATTTAAAAATATTTAATATATAAATCTTTTTTATTTTATTTTATATCATTTTACATATTTTTGTTTTGAATAGTTTGCATATTTTTATTTAAATATTACCAATTTATAATTAAATTTCATAAATTAATATATAAATTATTTACATAAATTATTTTGTAAACTGATTTTAACATACATATTATTTTTACTCTAATTATATAAATCAATTTACTTATATCAATTCATATGTAAATTATACAAATTACATAAATTTATTTTAATATTTTAATTATTTTTTTATTATGTAAGTTAATTAAATTTAATATTTAATTGTTTAGAAAACTTATATGTTAATATTTTTGTTTTAACTATAAAAAATTATTTAGTAAATAATTCTTTTAATAAAAATTAAAGAGATCAAGAAAATTACATGAATTAATATATAAATTATTTTATGTAATTTATAAAAATTATGTAAATTTATATTTATATATTAATAATGAAACTTTTAATTATAAAAAAAGTAATAAATTTTT
>PYAF01001419.1:272030-289336 GCA_007407185.1 Glycine tomentella | reverse complement strand
AATTATAATCAAATAGAAACAAATTTTTATATAATAATGTTTTAATTTATATTAAAATAAAATTTTATAATAACAATAAATACATATAAAATTAAATATATGTAAATATTAAATATTTTATTTTAATTTATAAATTTTTATAATTCAAAAAAATTAATAACTCTTGAATAATGATACATGTAAAATAGTGTTTGTAATATGAACTGAATAAAGTAAGTATTTTAGTGGTTTATTGCTATGTCTTTAAAAAAAAAAGTCATGGGTTTAACTCCTATCAAGACCTTTTTTATTTTTCAGTTTATTTAACTTGCAACATAAAACTTCTTGATTTAAAAATAGGGGGACCAAAATCATGAATTTTAAATTATAAGGAGACCAAAATTATAATTTACCCAAAAATTAAATGAATGCAAATATGAATTGAATATATACCCATAAGGCTTAGAACCCCACCGAACTATAAAACTGAACAGTAGATATTAGAGGTATAAACTAATATTTGTCGATAAAAAATACAAAATAATGGAGGATTAGCATTGCATTAGGTACAAGGTAACGTCCATGGACCTCAACACCTGTTAGTACATGTATATAAATGGTGAGACTCTCAATGTAAAACAATGGTTCATCCTCATTTATTATACTTATTTGTTATATTGGATGGAATCTGTCTTGGATGGAGTGTGTCTTTGTAGGTATCTCACTTCCTTCGGTATACAACAGATAATAGTTGAAAATGATGGATTCAAATGGATAGAGTTCGACATAACAAGGAAAAATTATCATCGTACCTCAAACCGGTACATAACACAAATATGAAATCAAAATAAAAATATATATGAAGCTAGTTTTGTATTCAAATTTTTTTGGAGCAATAAAACAAATATAAAAATACTATAACAAAATATATTATTTTATTAAAAATTAAAGGGATAAGAAGCAAAGTAGCTTCTCCTATACAATTAGTTTTAAAGAAAAAGAAAGAAAATGGAATAAAATATAACAAAGAGTTAAAGAGAAAGATGGTGAGAACTCATATATGAGAAGAGAAAATACGGTGAATAAAAGGAATAAAGAATATAGGATTCTTAAAGATTTAAATAATTAGTGATAAGTTATTCTCAATTTAGATTTGAAGTTTACCTTTTCAAAGACTATTGATTAATAAAGTTCCATCCACATATTATGTGATTAAATCTTCACAATCATGTATAATAATACATTTTTTTAAATCACTACTACAAACAACGCTTTCTATGTAGGTTATTTAACCCATTCGACGTCGGTTCGAGAACCATCTTTGTAGCGAGTGTTGTTGAAAAGTAAGACTTGCGACATCGGTTATTGAACCGTCTTAGAATATCCCATTCTAAGACAGTTCTTAGCCTATAACCGTCTTAGAATTTATCCTTGAAATATTATTTTTTTATAGTACTCGAAGACGGTTTTAGGCGAGAACCATCTTAGAATGTTGTTAAGACTCTTGGCAAGCGTACCAATTTGTCGTTGTAAGTTACAAAATTTATAAAAGTTCGTCTCTACAGGGACTTGAGTTTACTTAGTTAATCCAAATAAAATTCAACAGTTTAATAGTTATGTACAAAGAGTGTAAGCGAAAGTTCATTTGATTGTGAAATACAGAAAATACGAATATAAAGACAATGAAAATCTAACGGATTTAGTACGTTGATATTACGGAAATTACGAAAACAAATAAAGCGAGTTTAGTTAAATTCAAGAAAAGTGTAGGATTGGATTTCTTTGTTCGCACCCTTACTATTCAATTAATTTTACCATGCATAAATCATTTTCTATCCTTATTGATGCACACATTAAATCAACCCAAATCGATCCCTCACATTTGATAATCCTAAGGATATTTACTAAATATCGATCCCTCGCATAGCAAATAAATATCCCAGCATTAAAATCATAATCGCGTGCTTTATGCAATCAAAACATTATGCCATATTCCTAGCAACATAACGTAATAAGTAAAATCATTCAGTTCAAACCCTAAGAATACTTTCTAGTCAAACTTAGGATTAAATTTCATGAAACTAGTGATCAAGTAGAATTAAGCATTAAGGAAAAAATGAAATTACCAATAAGGAGTAGAAAAGATTCATGCATAAATAAATATTAAAAGAGATACATAGGGGTAAGAAGATTACATCCAATCCTTAAGAAAAACTAGCCAATCATTGTGGACAACACCTCCTCAATGGAAGGATTGATGAAGGGAACCATCACCACTTCTTTTCAGCAGAGTTTCCACACTAATTTTCACTTCTCTCACTCTCCCTAAGCTTTTCTAACTTAAATTTACGTACAAAGGGAAGTAAATTCAAAAATGGAATGCCTTTGCTCCAAATTTGCATGGCTATTTATAGGAATTGGCCTCCTGCTTGAGTCCACTCGCCCAGGCGAGTGTTTTTTCCTGTTTTTACTCGCCTGGGCGAGCTAATCACATCTTCTTGTAACTTGAAGCTTGCCTAGGCGAATGGAATACACTGAGGATGCTAGCCTAGGCAAGTTAAAGCCTTAATGGAGAAGAAAGATCATTGGCCCAGGCGAGTTCTGGGCCATTTTGCTTTTAACACCTTCCAAATTTGACATTTATGCCCCTTTTTCTTGCCTTGCTTGCTTGGATGGTTCAGATACCATTGAGACCTATCAAAATACAAAACATGACTGGAATAATCTTCCAAAAAAATGAATAACAACATTTACATAGGTACTAAATACAAATCAACTAGGGTTAGGGTAAGTTTTATGAGCAAATTTACTAAGATCAAAAGATAAGTGCCTGCATTGTAACCTTAATTTTACTAAGATATGGCACTTATCAACTCCCCCTAACCTAGAATCTTGCGTCTCCTCAAGCAAAGTAAAATAACACTAGGGGTATAAAAGATACTTTTAATATGAACATGCTTTGTAAAGAATCAATTTTCCAGAGTGATCAGAACACATTTTCAAATAATCAACCTTGAGAATTGAAAACATAAAAGATGGAATTCACAAAACCAAATGAGATTAAGATCAATTCACATTTCATTTCTAAAGAACATCAGAGGAAACACTTGATTGATTCAAACAGAGGAAAACCTCTCAAAGATGTTTAATTCTCCCACAGGTAAGTGTTTATTCTCAATTCCAACACTGATATATTATATCATAGATAAATTTTGCATTTCATTTCCCATCAAATCAAAGTACATAATTATCATGGATCTTTAGGGCTTTTTAGGGTTGGGCTTGGCTTGAAAGGAATCTTGGTTTTTTTGATATTCAAAAATACCTTGAGAATAGGAGAGCAACCAAAGATAAAACACTTCTATAATCACTTCCTATTTCTTTTCCTACTAAGATATTCGTATTTCTCATATCAATCCTTCCAATCATCCAACTTTCATAAAGTCTCATAATACTAAATTTTAGAACACAAGGAATTTTTCTTCTATTTTTTTTCTTTTCTTCTTTTTCTTTTTCTTTCTTTCTTTCTTTCTTTTCTTTTCCAACTTTTGAATCACATGAATAACCACTTTTTAAAACAAAGTCTTTTCCATCACATTAGCTACCCAACTGATAAAGGTTTCCAAAATAAGATCCCCCTTTGCTCTCTTAACCTAAGGTAAGTGTAAGGACCCTCACTTTGGCATGGTTGGCGCCAGATTCCGTGCGGTTAGCGTCGGGATAGTTTAGCAGAAAAATCTGTTAGAGTTGTGGCACGAGTAGTGCCAAGGTTGGCGCTGATGGCGCCAGAGCCACTGGAACCTGACGCCCAGAGCGTCAGAGCCACGCGAGGAGCGCCATAGGTTTTCCAGCCCGCGCGGATAGCGCCATGGGTGGCGCTGATGGCGCGGGAAGTGGTCTGGAAAACCAAGTTTCACTGGAATTTCACACGATCAGCGCCAGGTATGGCACGGGTAGCGCCATAGGTCAGGGGAGGCATGGCGTGGGTGGCGCCAGGGTGGCGTGAATAGCGCCACAGGTTCTGGAAGTCGACGCTGGGGGCGTGGGAGTGGCGCTGGTGGCGCCACATAAACCGCCACGTTGGCGCGGTTAGCGCCGGAGGTGGCGCGATCCGCGCCAGACCTCGGGCAGGCCCAATATAAAGGGCAAAACGCGATTTTTGAAGGAGAAAACTGTTCCTCCTTCTTCCCCACGACCCAACCTCCATTGTTGGAGTGTCCAAGCTTCCTAGGACCTCATATGCTAGCCTAAACACCTTCCTGTGACATAGAAACCCGAGAAAACCGATTAGAAAGCTGAAATCCTTCATCCTTTTTACTAGAAAAAATTCCCTTTTGTGAGCAAAATCCATTCTCTCAGAGAACCCTCTGAGACTTGAGTTTGACGAAGAACCGCGACTTGGAAAGGACACCAGAGCTTGGGAAAGCTGTCCTTCAGCCTTTTTGGTCGCCACTGAGGAAAGAAATTCAAGTTTCTCCGGTTGATTTTGAAATTGGGATTTTCTGGATATTGTGACCCACACTGAGCTGGGGCTAGAATTAGCCCAGGGTCCTGTTGAGAAACTTGTTTAGAACTGTCTAGTGATGAAGGATTAGCTTTCAGTTTTTGAATTGGTGAACTTTGAATTCTGGCTCTGTGATATGCATGTGTGGTTGTGGAAGGAGTCACTTATTGTTCTCTGGACATGCATGAGCCTTGATTGAGTTTGTGTTGAGCCTGAAAGGCTAATTGAACGGTGCCTTGGTTAAGGTTTAGACCGTTCCACTGATAATTGAATTATGGGCTATTGTGAGCCATAACTCAGGCATTTGCTGTACATTGAGTCTGTGGTGACTCAATTGCTCTGAGTTCAGTTTGAATGGACCTTGTGTGGTCTGTGAGAAGCCTAGTGTGGGCTGAGTTTGATTGAACCCTAGGATAGGGGATTTCTGATAAGATATGTTTTGTGATTGAATGCCTGTTAAATCGGTTTTGATATGGATATATGCCTTGAATAGGGCTTGACACTGAGGGTGTCAGTGGCGGGAGCCACAGAGCAGGGACCGGATTGCCGAGTGATATCTTGCCAGGTAAGTTCAGTGTCCCTGGGGAGAATTTCCCATCTTGTGTGCCACACCACACTCCGGGGGAGTGTTGGTCATTTCATGATGCATGCATGGGTAGTTGCAGTTTCATAATGATATATGTGTGCATCTGTGCTTGTTATATGATATGCTTGTGATAGATCTATTGGCCATTAGATAGGCGTTGATGATATCCGCCAGGCGTTGAGGTAGCTCCGCCATGATACTGTGATAGGCGTTGAGGTAGCTCCACCATGTTATTGAAATAGGCGTTGAGGTAGCTCCGCCATGCTTGCTAATTGAGGCGTTGAGGTAGCTCCGCCATCTTTGTTGATTTGGGCGTTGAGGTAGCTCTGCCAAGTTTGGATGTTTAATATATTGTTATGAGGGCCAGTGGGCCATTTGGTTGTGATTGTCTGATGTATGTGTTGTGGAAAGTGGGCCAGGGCAAAGGAGATTCCTCCTTGGACCTTGGGCTTACTGAGATGTGTATCTCACCCCGTGTGGGGATTTATGATTTCAGGTGACTCTTCAGGCAGAAGAGAGCAGTCTCAGGGCAGGAGGCCCGAGTAGAGACATCTCTGCTTAGTTGAGAGCAGCAGAGGGAGCTTGAAGGCTCAGTTTCATTTTGTTATTATTTTGTACCCTTGATAAAGGCTGAATAGTTCTGTATACCCTCGGTGAGAGCAGTTATTCTTTTGTATCACCACAGTGTGGTGAAGACACTGATGTATATGTATGTACAGAACTATTAATGATATGATATATATTTTCCTCCTGAGTATATTGTGGATGTTTCTTTATCTGTCTATGGTGATGCATGAGAACTGGATCAGCAAAGACGTGAATTATGTTCCTTATATGTTTGTTTTGATCTGTTTTATTCCATACATAATGAATCAAGAAAAATGATTCTATGCTTCCGCTGAGTAATATTTTATGCTAATGAGACGCTAATCTGATATTGTTAATGATAACGCACCGGAGGCCTACGGGGTGTTATAGTAAGGTAGGGAACTCTTATCCTAAGTTAAGGTTCCAACAAAATATCCAATGTTTGGCTCAAAGGGTTTGCAAATGATAAATCCTTATATATTGGGATAACTTTTTGGCCAATGGCTTAAAAATTTACAAAAAGAAAGAAGGCCTAAATCATATCCATAAATCATATGTTATGATAATTAGAAATTCATGCAAAATCAACTATAGAATTTATCAGTGAGGACACTCATGTAATTTCTGTGGTTGCATACACTCACCAAGGCTTAAGGTCTATTTTCATGTTCAAATCAAATTAATGTTTCCAAAAGATGTCTTTTATCAATTCTATGTAAAAATCCTGCTTCATTTGATCTTTGGAAAAACATTCATTTGCTTTTCATTTCTCAAAGTTTCCTAAAAATTTCTTTTTGTTGTTTTCTAATCCAATTCAAAAAATAAGTTTCAAAATATTTATTTGTTGATTCTTTTCAAAACATGACATATTCAAGAAAAAATTTCTTATTTAAGCCCCAAAAAGAGTTATGTTATATATACAACTATGTTAATAAGCAAAAAATTTAATCGAAAATATGTATAAATTCCCAAAAAGAAGGAACCTTTAGTGTTCCCTATCAAAGTGCACAATACCAAAAAGATCATAAATGCGCACAATTGTTCAAACAAAAAGTCTAACATACTCAATAAAAATGAGATAGTTCAAAAGAATAGTAAAGAAAAGCGATAATAACATAGTAAAATAATTAAGGTAGTTAAGAAAGCTGTAAATAAAGCGGTAAAGGAATTATAAATAATGTCACTGATTTTGGAGATCAACGAGATAATCCACCAAATTATGTATTATGTCCTCATCTTCTGCTGCTTCTTCTCCATCAGCGGCTTCCTGGTCAGGTGCAGGGCCATGATTAGCCACATGATCTTGATAAGCCCTAGGGTCTTCTGCCTCCTCTTGAAAATGGGCCTGTCCCCAAGCCATGCAACATGAGCTCTGAATTGGTCGGGAGAAAGCCAAGGGAAAGGGTTTGGATTCTGTCTATATTGATGCAATGTATAGTTGTAGAAGCTTTCGTTTAACTGCATCTGGCCTCTGTAGTGGGCAACCTGCTGGTCAGCCATATGTTGCATGTAGGTATGCATCTGGAGTTCATTCTCTGTAGATGAGCTGAAAGGGATTCCAAAGATGCTAGCTCTTGTGGCTACTGTTGCTGTACCTATCTAGTTAGGCAATATTTTTCAATGAAAGCTCTGTTGATGGGAGGTCAGATTGTCTTGGAGGGTTGTACCTGCACACCATAGAATTGGCATAAACCAGTAATTAAAGCAGGATATCCAAGTGCCCTATTAGACTTTTCCGGGTTCAGCGGATGTTGAGGAGGTTCTGTGATGACAAACTGATGAATGGCATTTGAGATCAACTGTGCTACATGAATACTGAGTTGTTCTATGCAACTCAAAACAAGCTGACATTTGGGCATAGTCAAGTCAGAATTATGATCACTTGGAATCACGTTGCTGAGGAGGAAAGTCATCCAGATTTCAATGAGTGTTGTCGTCTTGGTTCTCATTAATCTCACCCTACTCCTACAATATTTCGGGAAAAGTCACAACCAGGAGCACAAAGTAGCTGGGTGAGAGCCTATTCATCAAATCCGGAAATGATGTTCCTCCTACTAATATATTCACAATTTTGGCCTTCTTCTAGGATGAGTGGATTCCCTAGAAATTGATTAATTGCATTTGGGTCATAAGGAATACACTGGCCTTGCACAAGGGAACGTTGATCAAGAACACCTTCTTCAGTTGGCCAAGCATTAGCATAAAATTCCAATACTATGGCAGGGTCAAATTTTTGCATTGGTGTTGCAAAGGGCCTCCATCTTCTCCTATCAATCTCCATGGTGAATTCTGGATATTCACCATCCCTCAGCTGAACTCTCCATTCTTTGAGGAATGACCAATTTTTTATGACTTCAAACCGCTTTTGGTGTTCCTCAGTACGGAACCTTTGCGCATCAAATATAAAATCTACAGGAAGAATGGAGTTGAATCCTTCTCCTGCATGCCTGGCTCTTTTGGTAGACAGTTTCTTGGGAGCCATCTTAAAAGAATCTCAACAACAAAAAAATAAATATGATAATTCTTTGTAGCCATAGTACCAAGATAGATTTTGAGATTGCTAATCCAGATTGCTTAGGTCAATGTATCATGATGCAAGGGGCAGCAAGTATTTAGATAAATAATTACCTATCTTTGTGCAATAAAATTTCAGCCTTCAATCCATATGGATTATTCAACCAAACAGTTTCACACTTATTACTCCAAAGGTTTATTTCAAACAATTGTATGCTTTTATGAAGAATCAATCTAAGTGTTTTAAACTTTGAAAATAAGGTTTTGTCATTTTAATGAAAAATTTCAAAGTTATGCACAAAGGTTTGTTCTCATGAACTACTAAACTCTAGCATACATTGAAGCTTTCTAATTCATTTAGGGAGTAATTTTTGTGCAAAAAGAAGGAAGAAAAACATGGTTGTTTTCATTGAGGCATTTCACCAAACAGTTGGTGTGCACACTTTTGGGTATATGGAAATGAAGAGATTTTTCACATATACTGCACCAAAATTTCAGAATCAAGAAGAGGAGTAGAGACATTTATAGAATAAGCATTCAAACCAATTCATAAAAAACATTGCACAACAAAATCATCTAGTGACTTATTAACCTAAGTTTAGAGGAAAGTAACAAAAACTACAACTTAAATTATGACAAGAAAGTTTAAATGGAAATATATACAATATGAGTTCAAGTGGTGTGAAATACTTACATGAATTCTGGCAATAAGAGATGAATAAATGCAGTGCTTGGGCGAGTTTGGTGGAAGAGGTGAAATTGAAGTCACAACAAGGGAAAAGGGAAATAGATTATGAAAGTGAGAGAAATTTGGGTAAAATTCATTTTTCACCTTGCTGGTGTTGTGCTACAAGCCTATGCTCGCCCATGCGAGTATTTTACTCATGGTTCACTTGCCTGGGCGAGTTAAACCCCTTTTTTTTAGAAATATTAAATTACCTAAGGTAGTGTCGTGCTAACCTATAATTATTTTTAAACTCTAACAACCTATACCTCAAAATATATATTTATATGTATATTTTTTTCAAAAAATATTAAGTTATAATAGATAAATCATATAAAAGAGAAGTTAGAATGTACCAGGTTGCCTCCTAAAAGCGCTTCTTTAACGTCGTCTTAGCTGGACGCTTGTGTAGCTCAAATTTCTTGCAATTGTACTACAGTGGTGAGCCTTTCAACATCACCACCTAAGTAATGTTTGAGTCTGCTACCATTTACAGTTCAAGTTCTTTTTGTGGCTGGATCTTCAAGGGTTACAGCTCTATGTGACATTACTTCCTTGATGGTGAATGGTCCAGACCACTTTGATTTCAGCTTACATGGAAACAATCTTAATCTAGAATTAAATAACAAAACCTGTTGTCCAGGTTGAAAATTCTTTTTCAACAACTTTTTACCATGATATAATTTAACTTTTTGCTTATAAAGTTTAGAATTTTCATAAGCTAGGAATCTCAATTCCTCCAATTCATGAAGCTGGAGCTTTCTGTGTTCACATGCAGAAGTAGGATCAAAATTGAGAAACTTTAATGCCCAGAATGCTTTATGTTCTAATTCAACAGGTAAATAGCAAGATTTTCCATAGACCAATTGGAAGGGTGTAAGTCCTGTAGGAACTTTGTATGCTGTTTTGTATGCATACAAAGCTTCATCTAACTTTAGAGACCAATCCTTTCTTGATTGGGCAACTGTTTTCTCTAGGATTTTTTTGATTTCCCTATTTGAAACTTCAGCTTGCCCATTGGTCTAGGGATGATAAGGTGAGGCCACCTTATGTCTGACACTGTAGTGTTGGAGAACTTTCATAAGTTGGACGTTGCAGAAATGAGATCCTCCATCACTGATCAATACTCATGGTGTCCCAAACCTTGCAAAAATGTTTTCTCTTTAAAAAGCGAATAACTGTCTCTGCATCAGCTTTTTGTGCAGCTATTGCTTCTACCCATTTGGTCACATAATCCAAAGCTAACAAGATGTATTCATTTGAATATGATGATGGAAATGGACCAATGAAATCTATCCCTCACAATCAAAAGTTTCGACCTCCAGAATGTTTTGTAGTGACATTTCATTTCTTTTGGAGATTCCACCTGTTCTTTGGCAGTTGTCACATCTCTGAACATATTCATGGGCATCTTTAAACAGTGTAGGCCAATAAAATCCTGATTGTAGGACTTTTGCAGCAGTCCTCTCTCCATTCTAATGGCCTCCATAAGGTGAACAATGGCAATGCCATAGGATGTTTCTTACCTCCCCCTGAGTTACACACCTTCTCAGGAGATTATTTGCTCCAATTTTGAAGAGGTAAGGATCACCCTACACAAAGTACATGGCATCCCTGAAAAACTTCTTTCTCTGGTGCCACGTATAATGTAACACCTCAAATTCCTTTTTATGTTGTATTGACTTTTAATGAAAAATACTTTTCCTTTTATAGATAAAATAGCAAACTAGAGTTTACTAATGATTAATTTCCAAATAAATTTCGTCACTGATTAATATTTAAAGGTTAATTATAACAAAAAATACAATACAGACCGATATTTGTTCTAATTCATATTACAAACAACTCAAATATTTTATCATACAAAACATCAAAGTAGGTGTCAGCCACAGACACAAAAATACAAGGTAAGTTTATGATAAACATAATTCAAGTAACAAAATATATTAAATATGCAGATATTCATTAAGATGCATGATTCTTTCTTATCATGATGCATGATTCTCTTAAACTCTTTCAATAATTGGTACCAATAGTCAAGATAGCCCCAGTGGTCTAGAACTTGCACAATCAGTCAAGGTGTCATAGTGGTGTACAGGAAGGTCACCCACACTACATGTGATCATCATGGGTGGCGTGAGTTCCCCATTGCCGAAGCACCCCCCAGCTCAGACTTCTCATTGTCTGAACGCTCGTACTCAGTTCCTATAACTATCTGACACACCTCCTTTCGAGGTAATAACGCGGACTAACCCCCACCGGGCATATGCATATGAGACATATAAGACTGATTCACTTTAAGGTATAATTCTTCTCATCATCTCATATTTATTTTCAACATCAGTCTTTAATTTATATCTCACATACTGTACTCAGAAACTTAACATAAAATATAAAACTCAACTTTATATTCATGTACAGAATCTCAGCATATTATTCATATACAAAGGTTTATAGAAACACTCAACAACACATGAACTTCATAGAGATTTATAGAAACAATCAACAACACATGGAATTTAGAGAAATTCTTAGAAACTTTTAGCAACATATGAACATTCAAACACTTATTCAAACAAAACAACACTTAAACTATCTTTATCATAAAGCTTCCCCATACATACTTAAACAAAGTAATACTTAAACTATATTTAGCATAAACTCCCCTATACATACCTTGTATCTTCCTATAAAGCTTGTCAAATTCTTCCTCCTAGCTAGCTCTTTCTACACGTGATTCTTTCTATGGTGGGGTTTACTTTCTAACTTGATTTAGGCTTGAAAATGAAAGGATGGGAGGGATATGGAAGTGGTATTTCATGTGAAGTTTGGTGGGAAGGATGCCTTGAAAGTGATTTCCAAGCAAGGCCCCCACCACCCCTTTATATAGCACTTGGAAATTAATTAATTATTCAAGGACATATTTGCCCTTCCAACTAATTTAGTTTCATTCTAACTAAGTTTCTCCTTGTTTCATTAAATCCTAACTTAGTTTATGGTTATTCCTTTAGGTTTTAACTAGATTCCTTATTATTCCTTTACTTTATAGAAAATATCTTATAAGTCATAATGACTTAGCTTTCCACTTGGCTACCACTTTACAAGTGTCCTTACACTTGTCCAAGCACTTGAAGTTTCTCCATTTCTCTGCATACTCACGTGGGATCTAGAGGGAAGTAGAAAATCTTGCTTTATTTCATGGTTTCTTGCATTAAAATATGATTTTTAGCCTTTCTTCCTAGCACCCTTTTCATGTGAATTTTATTTGGCCAAGGGGGAAGATTTTTGTCTTCCTTTTTCTCCTTCTATGTTATTTTTCATTCTCTTTTAAAGAAGGGAAAATTATATGGCTTCTTTTGAATACATATGTTGCCTTTTAAATGAAGAAGAATATTCTAGTTTATGTTTTTCTTTCTACATGGCATTTCTTAAAAGGAAGTCAAGTTTGATTTGAACTCTTCTACCTAAAGATAATATTGAATAATAGCATTCTAGAGTTTTCCAGAAACTGACTTTAATTATAGTAAAAATTACTAACAAGAAATCTATACAGAGTGCTATTCAGATTTTTTTTTACAAAACTACCTTTATCTTAATTCTAATTGGTTCATTTTACTTTTGATTATCAAAATTACTAAACTATTTTATAAAATAAGTCTATTCATTCTATAATTAAGAGAAAATTCCATAGATTTTATCTATCATTTTTCTATATTTTTCCAATACTTGAATTCTTCTGAATAAAGTTCCAAAATCACTATCTTATAAAATTCATAGAAATTTTATTCTATGATTTTCTGTCACAAAGTATTTTGATAATCTGCTATCTAAGAGTATTATGTAATTCCATCAGGTTCTTACAAAATCTCTAAGGATATCTAGTCATTTCTGGCCTAAGGGTATTATGGTAAATTCATCATTCATTCTAGGGGCATTTTTGTCATTTCCCTCCTAAAATATCTAGCCAAAATATCTAAGGGTATTCTTGTCTTTTCCAAAATATCCAAGGGCATTTATATAGTTTCCATCTTAAAATATCTCACTAAAATATCTAGGGGTATTTTGAAATTTTCAAAAATATCCAGAGGCGTTATCGTCTTTTTCACCTTAAGGACATATCTGTCATTTCTTATTTAAGGGAATGGTAGTATGGTCATCACCCCTAAACTATTTTAGTAATACCTCTAATTAATATTTCATTTAAATAATATAGATCATTCGAATATAACATTTACCTAATTTAACATTTACATCAATAATTTCACAAGAATGATTCACAAATATAGTTATTGAAATATTAGGGTGTTACATATAATCATTAGGAATTGCACCAACTGCTTTGAAATTAGCCATCTCTGCAAACCATGACCTCTCTAAAATGTTGAATAGCTTTTCATCATGGAATTCCTATTGAATTTCAGGATCTTGTGTGGCTACTTCTTCACTGGTAAGTCTGAAAAGATGATCAACTACATGATTTTCACACCCTTTCTTATCCTTGATTTCTAGATCAAATTCCTGTAAAAGTAGAACCCAACGGATAAGTCTAGGTTTAGAGTCAGATTTGACTAGCAAATATTTTATAACAACATGATCAGTAAAAATCACCACTTTAGATCCTATCAAATATGATCTAAAATTTTCCAAGGCATACACTATTGCAAGCAGTTCTTTTTCAGTTGTTGCATAATTGATTTGAGCATTATTCAAAACTTTGCTTGCATAATGTATGACATGGAAAACTTTATTTTTCCTTTGATCAAAAACTGCTCCTACAGCATAATCACTTGCATCACACTTATTTCAAAATCAAGATTCCAATTTAGTGCAGTGATTATGGGTGCAAAAACTAGTTCTGTTTCAAAGTTTCAAAAGCTTTAAAGCAGGAATCATTAAATGAAATGGGACTTCTTTATTCAATAGATTGCTTAATGGTTTGGCAATCTTAGAAAAATCTTTGATGAACTGCCTGTAGAATCCTGCATGTCCTAGAAAACTTCTGATGCCTTTGACATTTGTTGGTGGAGGTAATTTTTCAATAACATCCACTTTGGCTTTGTCCACTTCAATGCCATGCACAGAGATCTTGTGGCTCAATACAATACCTTTAGTCACCATAAAGTGACATTTTTCTCAATTAAGCACAAGATTTGTTTCAATACATCTCTTCAAAACAGTATCCAGGTTAGAGAGGCATACATCAAAAGAAGTACCAAAAACAGATAAATCATCCATAAATACTTCAATGCTTTTTTCAACAAGATCAGAAAAGATAACAAGCATGCATCATTGAAAGGTAGCAGGTGCATTACAGAGACCAAAAGGCATTTTCCTATAAGCAAAAACACCAAAGGGACAAGTAAAAGTTGTTTTCTCTTGGTCTTCAAGATCAATATTTATTTGACTGTATCATGAATAACCATCAAGAAAACAGTAATATTGCTGACCTGCTAGTCTCTCCAGCATTTGATCCATGAAAGGTAATGGAAAATGGTCCTTCCTGGTGGCTTTGTTGAGCTTCCTGTAGTCAATGCACATTCTCCAACCCGTAATTGTACGAGTTGAGATTAGCTCATTTTTATCATTTTTAACAATATTCATTCCACCTTTCTTGGGTACTACTTGTACAGGGCTTACCCATTGACTATCTGAAATAGGATATATCATCCCTGCTTCTAGTAGCTTGACTATTCTTTTTTGACAACCTCTTTCATGGTTGGATTAAGGCATCTTTGAGGCTGAGCTACAAGTTTATAATCCTCTTCCATTAAAATTCTATGCATACAGTAAGTGAAAATAAAGGGAATACTCACAATAACCAAGAGGGGGGTGAATTGGTTAAAACCTTAGTATTTTAAAATTAATTCTAATCAAAGTTCCAGAATCCTTATCACTTTCAAAACCAAGAAATCTTTTTACTCAATCAAATAGCTCAGCCCCTTCGAATCAATTTGCTCAAAACAGAACTTGTTGAACAATGAATATGAATCAAAGAATCAATTAACAATAAAAGTAATAGGGATAGAGAGACAACACACAAGCAATTTATACTAGTTCACTTCACAACTGAAGCTAGCTACATCCAGTTTCTTCTAATCAACACTAGATTAGAGTTCCACTATTATAAATCTTGTTCTTACAAGCTTATTACAAAACCTCCCCTTTATCAACCCTAGACAAAGAATAGAAATCTAAAACCCTATTAGAATTCTAAGGAGCAAGAACCAGAGAACACTACTCTGTTCTTCAACTAGAGAACCCTTCTCTAAACCCAAGCAAGAAGAACCCACTTCCAATAGCAATTTACACCAGAAATTCAAAAATGAATTTACACACAAAGATTAAGGAGAGAGACAACCTGATGATCCAGTGAATGTAATGCATATGAGTTACCAAATCAGGTTGAATAGCAAAACAACATCAGTACATGCTTTTCCTTAACCTCGAAAAGTTTCTTGCTCAAGATTCATTCAATGACCCATGAATGATTTAAATGAAGCAAGAAGTAATAGAAGTAGGTGTAACATCCTTCCAATTACTATATTATGCCTAGGTCATAATAAGTAACTAGAAGATGTTAACTTTTCTAATGTAACATTTTTAACCAAAATCGATTGAGTTACGTTTATATATAGAGCCTATAGAGACTTTTTGGTCTCTTTAGTAAATTACAACTTAGTAATAACTTGTAAATAATATTCCCTACAATAATAGTAATGTCCATATATTACAAAGCATATAACAAAATACTACAAGTCCATAACATTAAAAGAAATCTTCCAACTTGTCCTCACTTTGTAGCTCTTCCTTTCGATTTACCTGTCTAGAATGACATGGGAATATACTAAAACAGTGAGAATTCCAAAGAATTCCCAGTAGGTGAAAATTTGCTTATCATACAGTGTCATCGCCATCATTCCAGCTACTTCGGTTTATTAAGAAAACATGTGAACAATTATAGTTGATTTTTAATTTCATAAACATATAACTCGAAGTAGATTCATTTTATTCACAAACACTTAAAAATAATCTCATAATTCATCATTAATGCAAGCATCATTTTTAATCATGTCAATGCATAGCTTACCCTTGTTAATTTCCTCTTTAATACCCTAAACTAGACAATGAGCTCATTACTAGACTTAGGTTGCTCCCCAGGGTCGTGCTCAGCTCAACTGTATCACCCTTTGGGGTCCCATAAGGTCGTGCTCAGCTTAACTGTATCACCCTTGGGTCAATATGTCTTTCCCACAGGGTCGTGCTCGACTTAACCGTATCACCCGTTGGGTACCATCAGGGTCGTGCTCAGCTTAACTGTATCACCCTTTAGGTATTATCTTTCTTTAGTCTTTCCTTCAGGGTCGTGCTCGGCTTAACCGTATCACCCTTCAGGTCTTATCTTTGTATCTTTCTTTATGCACATGACATACTCAATGACATGCAAAGCTACATAACTCATGTCATACAATTATGTCACAAAACATCAAGATTTCATCATCACAAAAGAAAATCATAATAAAGAACATCATAACAACAAGATTTCTTACTACATATGATTTGGTTCTTCCTATAATGTATACTCATCTAATAGTCATTAAATTTTCATCTTTTATTATGTTAAACTAGACTTACTAAGCTTTCTAAAAAGGTATTTCATGCCTCAATTGGAGTTATAAAACTCTAGATATGATATTTTACACATAGAACTTCAAATCTGCTAGCAGTCTCAAAATTCCACACTAACACCTCCTAGTATTTTCACGATTACAAGCAGTAAACAATCTAGTTTTAGCTGAAATTTTTATATGTTATAATTGACATTTATATCTTTAATTCCTTATATCATACACCTAATTTGAATAAGAAATAAGAGAGAGATAAATTTTTCAAAACGGATGGCAGAAGCTGTTTGGGTGTGGACAGTTTCGGACAACTTGAGCTAAAATAATTTCTGGGAATGATTCACTATTTATTTTGGTCCTATATTTTAGTACAACATAGAGGACATCTCAAGCTTTAAAATGAGTGGTCAAACATCTTGTTTGGTTAAGTATAGAGGGAGATATGGAAATTTCAAAACAGTCCAAAATTCAGCTTACAACCATACGAATTATCTCAAGAATCAAATGATAAATGAAACTAACTTTCACCTACCTCAAACAAGTTTGCTTCCAATTCCTCCAAGTACTTGGCTGCACCTCAAGGTCTTAAAAGAATGAAAGTCTTGTCTAGAATTTGATGTTTTGGAAAGGAAAGGATGGAAGTGAAATGAAAGAGATGGAAGGAGGGTGTTTCTCAAGTGAAGGTGTGGTAGAAATGGTGTTTTTGAGAATGACTTCCATTCAAAACCCTCACCCCTTTATATAGAGGTTAGAAAATGCTATGGACACTTCTACCCTTATTATCTAGTT
>PYAF01001419.1:251847-271930 GCA_007407185.1 Glycine tomentella | reverse complement strand
ATTCCATTTTAACTAAAGTCATTATGATTCCATTACTTTTCTAGGAAAAATCTTCTAAGCCATGATTACTTTCTTACAAGTGTCCTAACACTTGTCCAATTCATGAAGCCTTCTCTTAATCTTCTTCCAAGTGTCCCTTTGAGTTGGCAAGTTCATGAATCCTCTCCCTTCCTTCTTGTATTTTCGTGGAGTAGCTTGCTAATGAAGGTTTTTATGCTTCTTCTTTCATTCTTGAGTTTATCCCAAACCTGTTTTAGTAAAATTCTAATTCTGGATTTGTTAACCATTGGATCTCTTTAAAATTTTAAAGGTACACTGCTATCCCACATATGTAACTTTTGACCATTGGGATTGTTGAAATAATGTCTAGAGCTGTCCACGTGTTCTACTAAAGGAGATAAGAGAAGATTTTTCTTCTCACCTTTTATACCATTAGATGTCATTTTCGATGCTTAAGAAAAGTCTAATTTCAATTATGGTTTTCCACAAGGCAATTTTCTTGTAGGAAGTCAAGTTTGATTTGAATTCTTCTATCTAGAGATAATATTGAATGATAGAATTCTAGAGATTCCTAGAAATTTATTTCAACGACAGTTTAAATTACTCACAAGCAGTCTATACAGAGCATTACATAATCCTTACATACCAAACTGCTCCTTATCTAAATTCTGATTGGTCCATACTTCTTCTAACCATCAAAATTACTAAACTATTTTATTAAATAGGTTTATACATCCTACAATTAAAAGAAAATTCCATAGATTCTATTTATCATTTTTCCATATTTTTCTTATGTTTGAATTTTCTTGAATAAAGTCTCAAAGTTGTTATCTTATAAAATTCATAGAAATTTTATTCTAGAGTTTTCTGTCACAAAATAGTTTGATACTTAGTCAGCTAAGTGTACTCTATAATTTCATCATGTTTCTTCAAAATTTCTAAAGATATTTGAGTATTTCTGACCTAGGGGTATTTTGGGTAATTTTGCCATTCATCCTAGGAGTATTTTTGTCATTTTCAAAAATGTCCAAGGGTATTTTTGTAATTTTATCTTAAAGGTATTTTGGTAATTTTCTACTTCAAGGAAAGAGTGATATAGTCATTTCATATTTGTATTCTAATATCATCACATTTCCATAAATTAATTATAACTATAATTTTTAAGGATGTTACAGTAGGAAAATCACTTTGAGAGAGTTTAGAAAGCTTATGTATACTCAGAAATACGAATGATCAAGTTCTCTCTCAAGCCAAGCCTTCAAATCTATTTATAACAGATTTTGTAACTAATTGTAATCGATTAAACGCGCCAGATAATCGATTAAAATGCTTCTGTAATCGATTAAATTATCACTTAATCGATTAATCTGTTCAAGAAGGATTCTGGGTTTCAGCAACAAGCAAAAAAATCGATTAAACCGAGTTGTAATCGATTAAGACAAAAATTTCAGTTCCACAAAATGAACTGTGTAACTGATTATGAGTTTTGGTAATCGATTAAGTCAGAAGATTAGGATTTTCAAAATGAACTATGTAATCGATTACGGATTATGGTAATCGATTATTCCAGCAAACCTTAAAAACTGATTTCAACTATGTAATCGATTACACTAAATCAGTAATCAATTAAAACATTTAACATAGCAGTTTCAGTTTCAATCAAAAGTCAAATAATCGATTAATCTGATAGGTAATCGATTAAGTTGTTCATGAAAGCTTTTCCAGATTGAACGAAGAACAAAGTAATCGATTATATTACTTAAGTAATCGATTAAAGCAGTAAGAAATTCATTTTTCCAAAAACCTTTTAATCAGATTAAAACCTTAACCAAAAGAATAAAAGCTTTGATGTTTAGTGAAAACCATTTAAGCTTATTAATGGATGAATGAATGAATGCATGGATCAATCAGATTGCCTTTCTCTTACACTTGAATCATATACTAAACTTCAAGGCACTCCAAGCATGTTGAAAACTTAAAACATAATCTTGAATCAAAGTCTTTCACTCTTCATAATTCTCCCCCTATATCCAACAATAAGAAGGACTAATACCTGTTAGATCTGACAATTTCTAACTAATGGCTTCTTTGTTTTTCTGCAAAACTTTTACCAGTTTCTTTTCTTCTTCTTCAGAAAGATTTGCATTGATTATCACTGGTTTCTCAAAATTACCTATGAGAAAAACATATTTTAAATGTGAAGGTAATACCTTTAATTCCAACTTTGATTCCTCTTTTTGCTTTTCTTCCTTTAATTCCTCAAAGAGAGACTGGTGATGAGGAATTTCTTTGCAAGAATTCAGCTGTTGAAGACTTTCTGATCTTTCCTTATCTCCACCTTCATCTCTATCTTTGAATGCTTTAGTTAGTGCTTTCTCCAAACCATCTTTTCTGTGAATTAATCTTTTAGAGTCAGAAATTACCCCATCCAGAACATCTACTCTAAAACACTTTCTTTTATCTGTGTGATATTTCATGGCTTCAAGAACCTTAAACTGCACTGCATCATCTTGAACTCTCATAGTGAGTTTTCCTTCATCAACATCAATTTAAAACTTTGGCAGTCTTCATAAAATGTCTGCCAAGAATTAATGGAACTTCATCGTCTTCATCCATATCCATGACTTCAAAGTCGATTGGAAAGAATAATTTGTCAACTTTCACCAACACATCTTCAATGATACCATAAGGATGCTTAATGGTTCTGTCAGATAATTGTAAAGTCATCCTAGTTGGTTTGATTACAACTTCCCCTATCCGCTTGACCATGGATAATGGTATGAGATTGATGCTTGCACCTTAGTCAAGAAGAGATTTCCCTACTGATAATTTCCCAATAGTCACAGGGATTGTGAAACTACCGGGATCTCTTGATTTTTCTGGAATGGTCTTTTGGATGATTACACTACAACTTGCATCTAACTCTATGGTTTCATCATCTATGTATCTTCTCTTCTTTGTGAGTAGATCTTTATGAACTTGGCATATGTTGGCATTTGGTCCAATGCTTTAGAAAAAGAAATGTTGATTTTCAGTTGTTTAAAAATATCCAGGAAGCGCTTGTACTGCCTTTCCTTCCTTTCTTGGATGGAGCATATGGATAAGGCATATTCTGAACTGGTAGTGGGGTTAGTACAACTTTGCCTTTATCATTTATTTTCTGTTTCTCTTCTTCATTCATCACATTCTTTTCAATTTTTTTCTCTTGTCTCTACTTCCTTTTTTTTCTTTTTCAATTTTTTATCTTCATCATTTTCTACAACTTCATTTTTCTTTTTCTCATCATCCTTCAAACCAACCACAGTCCTCCTCCTTGTTGTAATAGCTTTGCATTGTTCCTTTGGGTTGACTTGTGTGTTTGCTGAGAAAGAACCACCTCCATGTTCAGAGAGTTGTTTTGTAAGTTGTCCAACTTGAACTTCAAGATTTTTGATGGAAGTATTCGTATTTTTTTGATTAGAAATGGACATCTGCATAAACTAGGTAAGAGTGTCTTCCATTTTTGACAATCTATCAGGCTGAGCTTGTTATTGAGGACCCCTATTTGAAGGACATGCATAAACATTATTAGAAGGACCTGCATATGAGTTGTTAGTGGGACCTGCAAAAGGAGGATTAGTGGGAGTAGTATATGCATTATTATTTTGTCACCAACCATAAGGTTGATTTGAACCTGGACCGCCTTGGTAACCTTGATAATTTCCTTGGTAATTTTGTTGAGGTCTAGTCTGGTTCTGCAAATAATTAGCCTCCTCTTCTTGTTGGCATTCTCCAAGTTCTGGACAATGGCCATTTTGATTTTCTCCACCACAAAAATCACATCTCAGAATTTGTTTTACCTGATGAGCTGTGTGTGTTTTCTGTGATCCTCCTTGCTGGATTTGTTGAGAAAGTTGGCCTATTTGTTTGGTCAAGGCCTCTAGTTGTTGAGTCAAGAGCTTATTTTGTGCTAGAATGGCATTTTGAGTATCAAGCTCCATTATACCTTTCCTTTGTATTAGAGATCTATCATGGTGAGATTGATAATCACTGGCTGCTATGGAGTCAATGATTATAATGGCCTCCTCCGGAATTTTTGACATCATAGTACCTCCAGCCGAGGCATCTAGAATCATTTTTGTCTGAGGCCTCAAACCACTGTAGAAAATGTGTAATTGTGCAGCATCATCAAAATTGTGGTTTGGGCATCTTCTAAGTAATGATTTGAATCTCTCCCATGTTTCATAGAAAGGTTCATCTGCTCCTTGAGAAAATGTTGCGATTGCTAATTTGGCACTGATGAATCCTGATGGAGGAAAGAATCTAACAATGAATTTTTCCTCCAATTCTTCCCAAGTGCTGAGGCTTTTATTTGGTTGGGACTGGAGCCAAGTCTTAGCTTTATCTGTCAAAGAAAATGGAAAAGTTCTGAGGTAAACCACTTCAGCATCTTCATCTGAGGCTCCCATGGTACTGCATAGTTCCATGAATGTGGTCAAGTGCGTGTATAGATCCTCATGATCTAGCCCAACAAAATGGACGTGAGCCAATTAGGCTAAGTAATGCTAACTTCAATTCCACAACTTTATTGCTGAAAGGAGGGATGACTATGTTGTTGTAGTGTTTTGGTCCTTGTTGGTACGCATAGTCACCAAGAGTCCTCCTTGGAGGTCTATTCCCTTCTCCCCTTCTGTCAGCCATATTATCACGTACAAGTGGTTTTTCTGTGAAGAAATGATAGACGAAGTTTCCCTCGGTGGTTTATTGGCTTCATGTTTCTTTTTCTTTTTGTTTTTCCTTTCTCTTTTGGTAATTTTTGGATCAAACAAAGGTTTATCTGTAGAAATCTTGCCTCGCATAAAGGAAAAAGAGCAAACTACACGATTCCGTAGGCACCAAGGTTAACAAAATATAAAAAAAGGATTTATACAAAATTTAAAATAAATAACAAAAGTAAAGAAAAAGTCCTACTAAACTGAAAGATTAAATTTAAAAGAACCGAGTAGACGACTCAAGTCCCTGGCAACAACACCAGAAACTTGTTAAGACTCTTGGCAAGCGTACCAATTTGTCGTTGTAAGTTACAAAATTTATAAAAGTTCATCTAACGGATTAGCTTCCTGCTTGAGTCCACTCGCCCAGGCGAGTGTTTTTGCCTATTTTTACTCGCCTTGGTGAGCTAATCACATCTTCTTGGAACTTGAAGCTCGCCTGGGCGAATGGAATACACTGAGGATGCTAGCCTAGGCAAGTTAAAGCCTTAATGGAGAAGAAATGTCATTGGCCCAGGCGAGTTCTGGGCAATTTTGCTTTTAACACCTTCCAAATTTGACATTTATGCCCCTTTTTCTTGCCTGTGAAAACCACTAATAAGATAAATATATTAGGTAATGGGTTGTGTGCATGAAATTAATGTTTTATTTTTCCAATGGCCCCTCAATCACTTATACATAACAATACATTATTCTACCACTCCCAATTCTCTAAAACTATTTCTTTACTTTTCTAGCACTAGAGGTAATGAGCGTGTGCAAGAGGAAGTAAAATATTGTTGGAATTTGGAAAGACGTATAAAAGAAAATTAAAGACACCAACATGTTTATTTTCTATGTATGTATAAACTTCAAAAAGGATAGTAAATACCAGATCCAGTTGACAAGAACAAGAATCAAATTCTGGAGGAACAAAATAAAGGGGCTTCTAAAAACTCATGGTTGAGACTGCACGATGTCATCATCATAAGTCAATTGGGGGGAAAATATATAAATGGAAAGAAAAATAATATGAAAAGACACCGTAGGTGTTGTACACACCTCCTTACTATTTTATATTGACTAAAATAAATTGAATAAGGAACAAATTGAAGCTTAGAAATATGAATTGGAATGGCCTTTACATGGAAAATAGAGGTAATTGGAGGGATCGAGGCGGAGTCTCCGGTAGGGAGGGAGCAGCGACCTAGCGACGGAAGACACTATTTTTGGAGGAGCTTTGATTGGCGTTGCATGAACTCCAGAAGGGGCAGAGCGTAAAGAGGCTCGCGTCGAAACTCGGCTTTATGAAACTCATGGATTTGGCCATGGACGGTGTTGGAGAGGCCATGGACAGTGTTGAAGAGGCCGATTCCGTGGCAGCGGAGTGAAAGCCCTAGAACATTTTTGGAATTTGGATTCAAATTTTGAAAAAGAAACAAATAATGGATGAGAGAGAAACGGAACATGAAGAGACAGCGCGAGATTTCAAAGACGGATTTATTAAAACCGTATTTGAATATTGCTTTCTAAGACTGTTGTATCAAAACCGTCTTTGAATATTTGCTTTTATTTACAATTTTACCACCGCATAGAATTCTAAGACGGTTTTAATACAACCGTCTTAGATTTGCTGTCGTAAAATCATAGTTTTCTAGTAGTAAACAGACTATGAGATACGTAAATGCTGCAATTATGAGATATATATGTTCATGAAAGTATGATGAAGGCATAAAACGTTATTTTGGAAGGCATAATTATGTAATATGTTTACCAGTTAAACGACGTTTAGGTTATGTTTAGTTTAGAAAAAATAGTAAATAAAAAACAAAAGGAAAGGAAAAAAAAGAGACAGATAATTTTTTAGGTTTTTGATAAAAGAAAAAAGGAAGATATTTTTTTTTTATTTGATTGTGTAGAAAGTAAAAAAAAAAAAAGGATAATGACATAAAATAGTATTTTGTTCTTTATATATAAAAGAGATACTTTTTCTTTCTTTTTCCATCCACTCCTATATATATGAGAAAAATTAACAAATGATAAAGAAAAATTTTACATTTTCCCTTTCTTCCTCAATTCGCCCCTTCACCTTTGCGAAATAACTAAAATGTTAAGATACGTAAAATGACTTATTCCAAGCAATAAAGGCTAAAATGTTTTTGTCTTTATAAATATAAAAAAAAATCGTCTTTGTAAAATTTTTAGTATGTTTTCCGTCCTCACAAAATTGAAATGTATTTTTTTGGCTTGAAGTAAGGTTCGAACATCCGAACCTATGTGCACGACTTTTTGACATCATTTATATGTACAATCGATGTAAAAAGTCATCATATGTAGGTTCGGATTTATTCGGACCTATGTTCAGGTCAAAAAAATGATACATTTTAATTTTGTGAGGACAAAACAAGCACTAAAATTTTTGTAAGGACAAATTTCAAACATTTTCATATTTATGAGAGCAAAAAACATATTTTAGTCAGAAATAAATGTTCATGTGTAGGAAATTGTCTTTTAAGAAGGAACAAATTCTCAACAATTAAATCTTGACAATTATGTTAGCAAGACCCATTAAAATAACTTTGATACATATTTATAACTTAACAATTTATCATAAATAATGACATCCTCCACATCTATATTTTATCTTCTTTTTTTTTCATTAACATGGGTATGGTGGTGAAAATGATGAATTCTATTTGACTAGACTCGAATAACCAACAAAGGAGAGGCAAAATTAGTTAAATTGGGATAAAATAACAATGAAGAAGGAATATAGAGGTATGAGTTTCAGACACTTGAATGCTTTTAATCTTGTCATGCATGCTAAGGAAGCAAGGTTGGAAACTAACAACCAACCAAGATAGTTTATAAAGTTTTCAAAGTTTTCAAAGCCAAATATTTTTCATTTATGGATTTCTTGGATTCTCAACTGGGGCATAATCCAAGTTTTATGTTCAGAGGTAATGGTGAAAGAAGGTGTGCAATGGAGGATTGGTAACTGTGAATCAATTCATGTTGGTGTCAACATTGGCTCAATAATGATATTATTCCCTATGTCTTGTCCAACCTTCACAATGGAAACTTTAATCTTAATGAGGCTAACTTAGTTGAGCATGACCTTAATGCTTGGAAAGTTGATCTAGTGGACACAAATTTTAATCATTGAGATGCTCAACGAATCAAAACTCTTCCTTTTCTCAGAACTTCTAAAAATGACAAGTTAATTTGGAGATTCTCACCAACAAGTAATTATACAGTTCGTAGCTCTTACCACAACCTCATGGAGAGAGTACTGAATAATGATCGGTTAATGGTTCATGGTGATTGGATGCTCATTTAGAAGCTTAATGCACCTCATAAAATCAAACATTTTATGTGGAGACTCTTGAGAGGTTTCATTCAAATAAGATCAAATATGAGAATGAAGAACGTTCAATGTCCTCTTCACTGTGTTAATTGTGAAATAAACATAGAAAATGAATGGCACTTGTTTATTGCCTGTGATAATGCAAAGCTCTTTTGGCAAGCGACAGATTTATAGGAAAATGTAATGTACAAATTAGTAAAATTACACGTGGACATTACTGTGGGGTCACTGTACACGTGTCCATCCTCCATGTCCACCCTGCTACAATAACCATGTACATTTCCACCATAAGTGTCAACTCGAACACGACGAGTACAACTTGTCCGCCCTCCAAGTCAGCCTTGCTACAAGAATGCGAACGTCCATCTTCTTAGCTTCCAGAAGCTCCTAGACCGCAATAGTCAATCTGTTATACCTATTCTAGATAATACAACCATCATATCTCCTAATATCTCTTCAGTTATCTACAAGCTGTTATTCATCTACAAATAACAACATATCTATAAGGTACACATTATCTCTAATTCAAATATAACTATTGCTATTATTTGTTATCTTATCAACAAATTATCTAATAAACAAAGGCCCAAAGCCCATACTCCAAGATATATATATAGATTCTCTCTAAACCTTTCTAGAGGTCATATATTCACTCGGTATTCAAGTTTAGATTCATCACATATCACTATCCACTCATGGTGGAGAATCCTTCCGAGACATCCTTGGCTTACTTAACACTCTTATACACTCGATTATTCTTTCATAATTGATGTACTTACTTGAGCATCATAGTGTCTTTCCTTTGTTTTGTAGGTCCCTCTCCTAAACAAAGATGATCCCTCATCCGACTTGCAAAGTTTGGGAACCCACTCATCATCACACGTGGAATTTCCAGATTTTGGTAAGAACATTTGGCGCCCACTGTGGGGTCACAGTAAAATATACCTCTATATCCTCACACTCAAACAAATCATCAGAAGGCATTCATGGTCAGCACACGTTCCAGCATCAGATGCGACACTCCTATGGAGGCGTACTCCTATGGAGGCGTCCAACCCTCCACATACTACCATGACGAACACCGACACCCTTCAGCAACTCCAAAATCGCATAGCGGAGATGGAGCAAATGTATGAAGAAGAAATCCAGAGGCTGAAAGCTGACCATGATCAACAGGAGGCCAGAAGGAAACATCAACCGGGAGACTAACAATCCCCTTTTACGAGGAATGAAACAACTCAAGGCAAATCACACCCCCGACAATATGTCGATCCTCCGGGCAGTCCCAGTTCAACACCGGTATACCGACTCAGGAGGCACACTACATGATGACATCCCTTTGTCGACCATATCATGGAGGTCAACCTCTCTTCTGGGTGGAAACCTTTCCACTTGGAACGGTATGACGACACCACTGACCCAGGCGAACATATGGATGCTTTCCTCACCCAAGTAAATCTATATACAAACAGCGACGCCATACTATGCCGGGTGTTTCCTACCTCTCCGAAGGGGGCAGCTTTGGCATCGTATGGTGGTCTCCCGGAGCAGTCCATAGATAGTTTCGACACCTTTGTCGAAAAATTCAATGCACAGTACGTGACTAGCCGATCTTATAGGCTAACCTCAGCTGCATTGGCTACCTTGCGTCAAGCAGACGATGAACCTCTTTGAAAGTTCATGGACTGATTTGGACATGTTACTGTCCAAATCAGGAACCTTAACCCTAAAGTAGCATTGCACTCGATGATGTTAGCATTACGACCTGGCAAATTCATGGATAGTCTATACAAGAAACCTCCTATCATGGATGAAATTCGTGAACGCGCTAAAGGCTACATACAGATGGAGGAGATGTCTAAGTTTCGGAATGAAATTAGACAAGCAGGACAGAAGAGAGAGAAGCAAGACATGACAATCGAAGCCGATTCAAAGAGGCCAAACAAGAAACAGAGGATGGATAAATACCAGCCTCTCCTGAGAGAACCTAGGTATGAAAGATATACTCCTTTAACGATCAACCGGGCTATGATCATGGAGGAGGCATTCAACATAAAGGTAAAGGTAGTACTACCTAATCCCTCATCGTCTCCCAAATAGAGATCAAATCCAAACAAATACTGTCGATTTCATAGTGGCAGTGGCCATAACATTGAAGAATGTTGCGCCCTGAAAGATAAGATAAAAGAGCTCATCCAAGCAGGGTATTTGCATCGGTTTGTGAAAAGACCTGACAATCCCTCAACTGGAAACAAACCCAGGGGTCAACGACAAGATCAATATAGGAACCGAGACGTTGTCAAAAGGCCTGAAGATAGGGGAAGACAAAGACAACAACAACCCAGACAGGAGCGTCAGTCTCCTCGCCAATAGGAGAATGAACCTGTCCAGCATATCCGAGGTGATATCAACACCATCGCAGGAAGGTTCTCGTACGGATGATCATCCAATCAGTCTCGAAAGAGACACTTGCATGCCATACAAGACATTGACATTAACTGTGTCGATGTTCCCTCATCACAAAGCCTCCCACTATAACTTTCACAGACGCGGACTTCACGGGATATAATCCCATCAACCAAGACGACCTGATATTTGTTTCCCTCATAATCGCCAACTTCAAAGTGTCAAAGGTCCTCATTGATCAAGGCAGTTCTGCCAACATTTTGTATTCGAGAGCATTTCAAAAGTTGGAGATTTCACCAAGCATGATTTAGTCTCATCCTGGACCACTCCTGGGCTTCGCAGGAGATAGGGTAGACACCCGGGGGTATGTAAACCTCATGACTACCTTCGGACAAGGAAGATTTTCTAGAAGTTTCACCATCAGATACTTGATTGTAGAGGCTGACACTACTTACCTTGCTTTAATCGGCAGAAAAACTTCGAATGAACTTGGGGCTATCGTCTCTACGCCTCACTTGAAAATGAAGTTTCCTACTGTAACAGGGGAGATTGTCAATTTTAAAGCAGACCAAAAGCAAGCCCGACAGTGCTATGCAGAAAGCTTAAAAGTGGCATTGTATCCTTCCAACAGGGAGTCGGGCAGTCACAGTCCCACTTCGGCGGGACTAGTCAAATAATGAGCATAGATAAAGGGTTCATCCCTTACACAGTGACTGTCTATACAGCTCACCACAATGACACCTATGACGTGGATCCACGCGATGACAACATCGACAATGGACCAAAACTAATCGAGGAACTGGTCAAATTGCAATTGTTTGATATAGGGGGAGCAACAAGAAGAATAAAGCCTTTGACTTAGAAGTGTTTTGATCTTTTCACATGCCTTGAAGATTGAAATCCAAAGCTATTTCAAAAAAGATCTAAATGGGTAAAGCTTTTGGAAAAATGTTATTTCACTGTGTTAATCGATTACCCATAAAGATTAATCGATTATTTTGATCATGTTTAAAACTGGAAAAGCTTTGATAAACAATTTAATCAATTACATCACAGATTAATCGATTATATGGCTTGTGTTTACAACTGAAAAAGGTGAAATGTACATATTAATCGATTATGCATTACTTGTAATCGATTACATAGTATAATTCAAATAAAATACATTTATGCTTTAATCAACTACCATTTATTGTAATCGATTACACAAGCTATCTTGAAATTCATGTTATCACTAATTTAATCGATTACCATCATTTGTAATTGATTACATAGGCTATTTGAAAAAGCTTGTCTTGCTGCCTTAATCGATTACCATAACTTGTAATCGATTATTCAGGCTATTTTCTAAAATAAGATTTTATGCTTTAATCGATTACAGCTCGGATTAATCGATTATTTTGTTCGTTAACGAAACCCAGAATGTGCCTTGAACACTTTAATCGATTAAGTGATAATTTAATCGATTACATATGCGTTTTAATCAATTTTAGGCGCGTGTAATCGATTACTGGTTGTTACAAAGTTTTGTTATAAATAGAGGGAAGGCTTGGCTTGTTTTGTAACTTGAATACTTCGTATTTTCTGAGCATACACAAGCCTTCTAAGAGTTTGAAAGTGAATTTCTGGGTTTACTAACTTCTTGTCCCACTGTTTAATCATCATGAGCTATTGAATGATTTTTGGGCAAGAAACTTCAAGAATTTAAAGGAGAGCATGTTTTGAAAGTTTGTTTCTGTATTCAACCTTGGTTGGAAATTCATTTGCATTCATCTTCAATGGATTATCAGGTTGCTTCTCTCCTTAATCTCTTAGTGTAATCTCAATTTTACAATTTCTGTTATTTGGTGCTTTTGTAAAGAGTTCTTGAAGCTTTGGCTATAGTAGTGTTCTCTAGGAAAGAACAAAGTAGTGTTATCTAGTTCTTGTTCCTTAGGAGTCTAATAGGGTTTTAGATTTCTATTCTTTATCTAGCATTGATAAAAAGAGGTTGTCGTAAAGCTTGTAAGAATAGAAATTTATAATAGTGGAACTCTAATCTAGTGTTGATTAGAAGAAACTAGATGTAGCTTCTATTATGAAGTGAACCAGTATAATTTTAAAAGATCAAGTATAAAACAATTCACCCCTCTCTTGGTTATTGTGGGTATTCTTATTGTTTTCAGCAACTTGGATCTAAACCCGGATAATGTACGCAGCTTAGCAGAGATCTCACTGGTCACAAGCACAGGCACATAGCTGATATTCTCCATAAGAATACAGACTTATTTGCTTGCCAACCATTCGATATGTCGGGCATTGACCCTAGTGTCATATGCCACAAGCTGGCAATATGTCCACAAGCTAAGACAATAGCTCAGAAGAAGCAGAATATGGGAGAATAAAGACGAAAGGCAGTAAAGCTAAGAATATGTTGAAAAGAGAGTGGTTCAATATGATTTTAAAGCTAAGAATATGATTACTTCTACACTTTCCTCTGATGAATTCTTTAGAACAGTTAGGTGCACAAGTGCAAAGGAGATGTGGGAAATGTTGGAAATCACTCATGAAGGTACAGATGAAGTGAGAAGATCCAGGAAGCATGCCTTAATACATGAGTATGAAATATTCAAGATGAATCCCACAGAAAACATATCTCAGCTTCAAACAAGATTCGCTCACATAGTAAATCATCTTCTTGGTCTCGAAAAGATTTTTTATGCTGAAGAATTGAATATCAAAATCTTGAAGTGTCTCACAAGACCATGGCAACCAAAGGTGACAACAATCAAAAAATCAAAAGATCTATCCAAAATGTCAATGGCTGCACTATTTGGTAAGCTTCTTGAGTATGAACTTGAAATGTCACAACTAACCAATGCTGAAGATGCAGAAAAGAAACATAAAAGCATGACCTTGAAAGCTGCATCCTCAAAGGTTGAAAAAGTGGAAGACTCAAGTGAAGAAGATGAAGATGACAACGTGAACTTGATTGTTAAAAAGTTCAGCAAGTTCTTGAGGACAAAAAAGAACAGAAAATTCACAAAGAACAACAACGACAACAGCAAAAGGAGTGACAACAACTTCACTTGCTTCAAATGTGGTAAGCCTGGCCACATTAAATCTGAATGCTTTATCTTTCTAAAGAAGCAACAAGGTGAAAGCAAGACAAAGAAAGAGGGAAAGCCTAAGAGAGCCTACGTAGCTTGGGAAGATAATGAGTCAACAACTTCTGAATCATCAAATGAAGATGAAGAAGCAAATGTGCGTCTCACTTCCACAATTAATGAAGATGATGATCTCTCATGTGCTGGAACTGAGGTAAGTTCTGAATATGATCAAGTTAGTGATGCCTTTCATGAAATGCATGAAGAAGCCAAGAAACTTACAATATCCAATAATAAGCTAAAAGGAAATCTTAGATGGCATGTTGCAAAAATTACAGAATTACAAGCCCAAATTTGTGACTTGAAAGAAGAAAATGAAAAATTTGTTTCAAATTACAAAATGAATGGATGTGTATGTGCTTCTTCTTCATCAAATGTTGATAAATACAATATGTTACAAAAGGATTTTAATGATTACAAAAGAAGTCAAGGAGAAAAATACATGTTACTTCTATCTAAGAATGGTGATTTGATTGATCTCTTAAGAAAGCTTTATAAAGGAAGATGCAACTTAGCTGAAATGATAAGTGTGCAAAAATATGCTGGAGATACTTCTGGTTTGGGTTGCATACAAGACTCAAAGTCTTTTGGCAAAACTGTATTTGTACCACGAAAACAGAAAAATCAAAAGCATGTCCGTAATTCAAGGATCAATCAAAATACTTATTCAAGGAATTCATTAAAATCTGTAACTTGCAACTATTGTATGATGAAAGGACATACTTCTCATAAATTCTATGCTAGGAGATTCTACGTGTCTAATGGAGAATGTATTTGGGTGAAAAAGAAGAAGAAAGTGACTAACCCCTATGGACCCAACCTCAATTGGGTACCTTCCTTTGAAAATTGATTTGAATTTTGCAAGTATGTCTAAGAGCAAGATCATCATTATGGTATCTTGATAGTGGATGCTCTAGACATATGACCGGTGACATATCTATGCTCACAAATCTGAATCTTAAAGATGGTGAATTTGTCACCTATGGAGACAACAACAAAGGAAAGATAATAGGTGAAGGAAATATAGGAGACAACTTTAAAACCAAAATAAGAAATGTTCTTTATGTGAAAGGTTTAAAGCATAATCTCCTAAGTATAAGCCAACTTTGTGACAAACGATTCAAAGTATCATTTAATAACAATTGCCGCATGATATGTGATAGACAAAATGGTGAGGTGATTCACATAGGTAAAAGAAAAGGTAATATCTACTTACTCTCCATTGATCATGCATTTTCTCATAACACTTCTTGCCTAATAAGCAAAATTGATGAATCTTGGCTATGGCATAGAAGGGCAAGTCACATTAACATGCATCATATGAACAAGTTAATTAAAAAAGATTTAGTTATTGGCTTACCCAAACTCAAGTTTGAAAAGGACAAATTATGTGATGCTTGTCAAAAGGGGAAATAAACAAAAAATTCTTTTCAAAGTAAAAATATTGTTTCCACTTTAAGACCCCTTGAATTACTTCACATAGATTTGTTTGGTCCTTCTAGAACTATGAGCTTAGGAGGTCATTACTATGGGCTTGTCATTGTAGATGATTACTCTAGATTCACATGGACTCTGTTTTTGAAATCCAAAAGTGATGCTTTCAATGCTTTTAGAAAATTGGCCAAACTTGCTCAAAATGAAAAGGGGAGCAAAATTATCTCAATAAGAAGTGATCATGGTGGAGAATTCCAAAATGAACATTTTAAAAAATTCTTTGAAGAAAATGGAATTAACCACAATTTTTCAGCTCCAAGAACACCACAACAAAATGGTGTTGTGGAGAGGAAAAATAGATCCCTTGAAGAAGGAGCAAGAACACTTCTTAATGAGACAAATTTGCCTAAATATTTTTGGGCTGATGCTGTAAGTACAGTTTGCTACACTTTGAATAGATTGTTAATAAGGCCTAGTTTAAAGAAAACCTCTTATAAACTATACAAAGGTAGAAAACCAAACATTTCTCATTTAAGAGCATTTGGCTGTAAGTGTTTTGTTTTAAATAATGGCAAATAATCACTTGGAAAATTTGATGGTAAAGCTGATGAAGCCATTTTCCTTGGATATTCATTACATAGCAAAGCATATAGAGTTTTCAATAAAAGAACCTTGTGCATGGAAGAATTTGTACATGTGATTTATGATGAATCTAATCCCTCCAAGGATGAAAAGAAGTATGATGTAGATGCAGGTCCTTTGGAGGAGTTTATCCAGCTAAATGATTCGGTGGTTAAAGAAAAAAGGAACCAATTACTGAAGCAAATCAACCAACACCAGTCCAAGAGCCAAAAGATTGGAGAACTACAAGAGATCTCTCCCTTGACAATATCATTGGTGAAGTCTCAAAGGGAATATCTTCTAGATCTTCATTAAGAAATCTCTACTGTAATATGGCTTTTATTTCACAAATAGAACCTAAAAATATTGATCAAGCCTTAATTGATGAACATTGGATAAATGTCATGCATGATGAATTGAATCAATTTAAAAGAAATGAAGTTTGGGAACTTGTTCCTAGACATTCTTCTCTCAAACCTATTGGCACTAAATGGATTTTTAGAAACAAATTTGATGAGAGTGGAATCATAGTCAGAAACAAAGCTAGATTGGTTGCAAAAGGTTACAACTATGAGGAAGGCATTAACTATGAGGAAACCTTTGCACCAGTTGCAAGGTTGGAAGCTATTAGGTTATTACTTGCATATGCATGTTTAATGGGTTTTAAACTTTTTCAAATTGATGTTAAAAGTGCCTTCTTAAATGGATATATTCAGGAAGAAATATATGTGGAGCAACCTCCTGGTTTTACTGATTTCAAACATCCAAATCATGTTTTTAAACTTAAGAAAGCTCTCTATGGTTTAAAACAAGCTCCAAGATCTTGGTATAAAGTTTAAGTAAATTTCTACTTGAATAATCTTTCATAAGAGGACATGTTGATAAAACCTTGTTCATCAAAAGGCAAAGCAGTGATATTTTACTGGTTCAAATATATGTTGATGATATAAGCTTTGGTTCAACTAATTAAGTGTTATGCAAAGAATTTTCTACCACTATGCAAAATTGTTGGATATAAGGGGAGCATTATGAATAGTGAAACACTTTGATTTAAGTATGTTTTTTGAGCTTTCAACATGCTTGGAGTGCCTTGAAGTTTAGTATATGATTCAAGTGTAAGAGAAAGGCAATCTGATTGATCATTGCATTCATTCATTCATCCATTAATAAGCTTAAATGGTTTTCACTAAAACATCAAAGCTTTTATTCTTTTGGTTAAGGTTTTAATCTATTTAAAAGGTTTTTGGAAAAATGATTTCTTACTGTTTTAATTGATTACTTAAATAATATAATCGATTATTTTGTTCTTCATTCAATCTGGAAAAACCTTCATAAACAACTTAATCGATTACCTATCGGATTAATCGATTATTTGACCTTTGATTGAAACTGAAACTGCTTTGTTAAATGTTTTAATCGATTACTAATTTAGCGTAATTGATTACATAGTTGAAATCAGTTTTTAAGGTTTGCTGGAATAATCGATTACCATCATTCGTAATCGATTACATAGTTCATTTTGAAAATCCTAATCTTCTGACTTAATCGATTACCAAAACTCGTAATCGATTACACAGTTCATTTTGTGAAACTGAACTTTCTGTCTTAATCGATTACAGCTCGGTTTAATCGATTATTTTGCTCATTGCTGAAACCCAGAAGCCTTCTTGAACAGATTAATCGATTAAGTGATAATTTAATCGATTACATAATCATTTTAATCGATTATCTGGCACATTTAATCGATTACAGTTAGTTACAAAATCTGTTATAAATAGATTTGAAGGCTTGGCTTGTGTAAGAACTTGATCATTCGTATTTCTGAGTATACACAAGCTTTCTAAATTCTCTCAAAGTGATTTTCTGTATTCTATTACTTTTTGCTTCTTTCAAATCATTCATGGGTCTTTGAATGAATCTTGAGCAAGAAACTTTTCATGGTTAAGAAAAAACATGTGCTGATTTTGTTTTGCTATTCAACCTGATTTGGTAACTCATGTGCATTACATTCACTGGATCATCATGTTGTCTCTCTCCTTAATCTCTGTGTGTAAATTTGTTTTTGAATTTTTGTTGTATATCGCTATTGTAAGTGGGTTGTTCTAGCTTGGGTCTAGAGAAGGGTTCTCTAGTTAAAGAACAGAGTAGTGTTCTCTGGTTCTTGCTCCTTAGAATTCTAATAGGGTTTGAGATTTCTATTCTTTATCTAGGATTGATAAAGGGGAGGTTTTGTAATAAGCTTGTAAGAACAAGATTTATAATAGTGGAACTCTAATCTAGTGTTGATTAGAAGAAGCTGGATGTAGCTTCAGTTGTGAAGTGAACCAGTATAAATTGCTTGTGTGTTGTCTCTCTATCTCTATTACTTTTGTTGTTCATTGATTCTTTGATTCATATTCATTGTTCAACAAGTTCTATTTTGAGCAAATTGATTCCAAGAGGCTGAGATATTTGATTTAGTAAAAAGATTTCTTGGTTTTGAAAGTGATAAAGATCCTGTGAAACTCTGATTTGAATTAATTTTAAAATACCAAGGTTTGAACCAATTCACCCCCCTCTTGGTTATTGTGAGTATTCCCTTTATTTTCAATTGGCATCAAGAGCTGGTTCTTGAGATTTATTCAAGATCACTATCTTTTCTTCAAAAATAAAAATGAATACCTCACAAATAACCTTCAAAGAAAGTGCTTCTCTCAATCGTCCTCCGATGTTTGAAAGAGAACACTTTAGTTTTTGGAAAAATAGAATGAAAATCTTTATTCAATCAAATGACCCAGGTGCTTGGAATGCTATAGAAAAGGGTCCTTTGATTCCCATTAAAACTGTTGGCAATGAGATGATTCTCAAAGAATGGGATGAAATGACATGTGTTAAAAAGAGAGTTGTCCAATATGATTTCAAAGCTAAAAATATGATCACCTCTGCACTTTCTTCTGATGAATTTTTTAGAACGGTGAGATGCACAAGTGCAAAAGAAGTGTGGGAGGTGCTGGAAATAACTCATGAAGGTACTGAAGAAGTTAGAAGATCATGAAAGCATGCCTTGATCCATGAGTATGAGATGTTCAAGATGAACACCAAAGAAAGCATTTCTCAGCTACAAACAAGATTCACTCATATAGTCAATCATCTTCTGGGTCTTGGGAAGATCTTTGATGCTGAAGAATTAAATATCAAGATCTTAAAGTGTCTCACAAGACCTTGGCAACCAAAGGTGACAGCAATCAAGGAATCAAAAGATTTATCCAAGATGTCAATGGCTGCACTATTTGGTAAGTTACTTGAATATGAGCTTGAAATGTCTCAACTAACTTGTGCTAAAGATGCAGAAAAGAAAAATAAGAGTATTGCATTAAAAACTGCATCATCAAACTCTGAAGAAGTGGAAGAATCAAGTGAAGAGGATGAAGATGACAACATAAACTTGATTGTCAAGAAGTTCAACAAGTTCTTGAGGAAAAACAAGAACAAAAAGTTCAACAAGAACAACAACAAAAGGATTGACAACACTTTTACTTGTTTTGAATTGGAAAACCCGGCCACATCAAATCAGAATGTTCAATCCTTTTGAAAAAGCAACAAAGTGACAACAAGGTGAGGAAGGAAGGAAAATCCAAAAGAGCCTACATAGCTTGGGAAGATAATGAGTCAATAACTTCAGAATCTTCAACTGAAAATGAAGAAGCTAACATGTGTCTCACATCCGCAATTGATGAAGATGATAATCTCTCATGTGTAAAATAAGGGAACACTTCACACTTAACCAAGAGGGGGGTGAATTGGTTAGCCTTGGTAAATTTAAAAATTTCTTTCTTAAACAAAAATCAGAGTAATCTTGCCCTTTGGATCTTTATCACAAATCAATCAAGAAACTTTATTCAAACTCAATCCAAGACTTGTAATGCCTCAACAAACAAATTGAACTATAGTATTCACAACAAGAATTAACAAATATGCAGTAAATGAGAGAGCACAAGATTTATACTGGTTCACCTTAAACCCTATGAGGCTACATCCAGTTTCTTCTACTCAACACTAGAGTAGAGTTCCACTATATCAAAATATTCTTACAAGCAAAAATTACAAGCCTCTCTTTATCAATCCTAGGTAAAGTTCAGAAGTCTAAAACCCTATTAGACCCTTAGAGACCAAAACCCACACTGAGAACACTACTCAGCTGTCCTTAGAGAAACACTATCTCTACACTTGCAAGAAAAACAAATTACAATGGAACAAACACACAAGAATACAAACAGAGAATTTACACCATCAAAGAGTAAGGAAAGAATTCACCTGATGATCCAAGAATCATATGCAAAGTGAAGAATATACCAGGTTGAATGAATTACAATATGCAGAATCAATGCCCTTTCCTTAGA
>PYAF01001419.1:240431-251747 GCA_007407185.1 Glycine tomentella | reverse complement strand
ATTACAATGGAACAAACACACAAGAATACAAACAGAGAATTTACACCATCAAAGAGTAAGGAAAGAATTCACCTGATGATCCAAGAATCATATGCAAAGTGAAGAATATACCAGGTTGAATGAATTACAATATGCAGAATCAATGCCCTTTCCTTAGACTTTGAAAAGATCTATCTTGCTTCACTAAAACTTAGTGACCCATAATGATTTGAATGGAAGCAAGAACCTTAGAACCACAAAGAATGCCTTTATGACTTGTTACAAAGCTCTCAGAATGTTTAGTGCTCAAAAATCGATTTCTGTTTCATTATTTTCATCATACAAGGCAAGGTTCTATTTATATAAAAAAAGCTGTAACAGAAATAATCGATTAAACCAGCTCCTGTAATCGATTAATTAGCAAATGTAATCGATTACATACGCTCCTGTAATCGATTAAAGTGTTCAAAATAAGTTCTGGGTTACAGCAACGAGTTATTTAATCGATTATCCCGATGTGTAATCGATTAAATCAGACTTTGTAAAATCCAGGTTTGTGAAGTGTAATCGATTACAAAATATGGTAATCGATTAAGACAGAAATGTATAAACCATGAATGAACTACGTAATCGATTACAAGAAGTGGTAATCGATTAAGACAGAGTGATCTTAATTTCAAAATAGCTAAGTAATCGATTACAATCAAATGGTAATCGATTAAACCAGTCACTCATTTAAAACTTTATAAATGCAAAGGTGAAATAATCGATTAAAACGATGATATAATCCATTAATTTGTTCTTACTCATTTCCAGAAAATCTTAAGAACAATGTAATCGATTTTTTAAGTTTGGTAATCGATTAAAAACACTTAGAACTATTTTTCCAAAAATCTTGACTCATTTTTTAAGTTCCAAATCAATTGCTTAAGCTTTTATGATGTAATGCATGAATGATTATCAATGTTATGCATATAAGAACTTGGATCATCAGAAGGCTTCCTTTCCTTTTACATTGAATCACAATTTTGATCTTCAAGCATTCAAGCATGTTGAAAGCCAAAACATTTCCAAGTCTTTACAGATCTCTAATCTTCAAAAGCTCCCCCTTAGTTCAGCAATCTTCCAAATCAACATCATGTGCTGAAACTGAGATAAGTTCTTAATATGATCAAGTTATTGATGCCTTTCATGAAATGCATGAAGAAGCCAAAAAACTTACAATATCCAATAACAAGCTAAAAGGAAATCTTAGATGGCATGTTGCAAAAATTACTGAATTGCAAACTAAAATTTACAACTTGAAAGAAGAGAATGGAAAACTTATTTCAAGTTACAAATTAAATGGATGTGTATGTGCTTCTTCTTCTACTAATGTCAACTAATAAAACTTATTGCAAAAGGATTTTGATGATTACAAAAGAAGTCAAGGAGAAAAATACATGTTACTCTTATCCGAGAATAGTTATTTAGTTGATCTTTTGAGAAAGCTGTACAAAGGAAAATGCAACTTGGCTGAAATGTTAAGTGTGCAAAGATATGCTGGAGATACTTCTGGTTTGGGGTACAAATAAGCTCAAAAGCTTCTGTAAAAACTGTATTTGTGCCTCTAAAACAGAAGAATCAAAGAAGTTCAAAAACTTAAAGATCAACCAAAATGCTTTCTTGAGAAAATCATCAAAATCTGTAACATGCAACTATTGTATGGAAAAAGGACATACATCTTACAAATTCTATGCTAGGAGATTCTATGTGCCTAATGGAGATTGCATTTGGGTTCAAAAGAAAAAGAAAGCTGCTAACCCCTAAGGACCCAATCTCAATTAGGTACCTTCCTTTGTAAACTGATTTGATTTTTACAGGTATGTCTAAGAGCTAGATCCTCATTATGGTACCTTGATAGTGGATGCTCTACACATATGACGGGTGACATGTCTATGCTTACAAATCTAACTCTTAAAGATGGAGGATTTGTCACTTATGGAGATAATAACAAAGGAAAGATCATTGGAGAAGGCAACATAGGATATTGCTTCAAAAAAAAAATGTCCTTTATGTGGAAGGGTTAAAGCATCATCTCTTAAGTATAAGCCAAACATGGAGGCTGGACACGTGTACAGAAGGTCCCACATAAGTGGCCACATGTATTTTCCATATTTTGTGCAGTACATAAGCCCCCCAGCCTCTGAGCCAGCTTGTGGGCGGAATAGGTTGTAAGAGTGTTGATCAATTTGGTGTCAAGGTTAATAACCTGAGCAAGTAAGAAAGTGGTGAGCTCAAGGAGCCCCTGACTGTGGACAAGTGTTGTCCGATGTCGATGGTGATAACCTCGACAAATGTAAAAAATGTAAGTGGGGAACTTGTCAAGCCCCCTTAGCCTAAACATGTGTTTTTCGGACTGTCACTATTGAATTGTTTAGGGAGGACATGCTTTATTTGTAGCCTAGAGTGTACTAAAAGCATGCATTATGCTTTATCTTATGCCACAGGTGTGTGCCGCACACACGCAGTACCCATGCATACGTGTCACTCGTGGAGTGGACACATATTAGAGACGTGCGGTAGTGGGTTAGTGGCGTCAGGTTGTGGCACGGGTTCAAGGGAGTCGTTTCAAATCTTACCAGTAACTGAAAAGTTGCACCTCTATTTAAATGGAGGGGACGTTTGACATTTCCATCATCGCCATACCTATCTTCTTGCCTTCCTGACTTTTCTTCTTTCCCGAACCTCCTCTGCTTTCTTGGTATCCTTATTGTGTCCTCTTCTTTTCCTTTCAAGGTACATTTTCTTGTTTCAAAGATGTCTGTGTTCCCCATTTCTGATTCTGCTTTGGGTCTAGGAGGTAATTCAGAGGGCTCAATCGAGCAACCCTTTTTGCACGAAGTGATCTCTGTGGGTGACTCCTCGGATGAGGAGATTCACCATGAAGCTTCTGACTGTGAGTCTTCCTCTTCAGGGAGGAAGGCTAACTTGCGTCGTGTCGACGAGGGTACCTCTCGCCTTCGCCACAAGGAGAGGCCTTCTGTTACCTCTCGAGCCGCGAAACCTTTTCCACTCACGATTCTTCCGCCTTCTGCTTCTGGAAGGGCGAGGAAGAATGTCGTTGGGAATGCTAGGGCTTACCCCTATGTGTGGCACAACCATAGTGTTGGTTCACCGTCATCCACCTCGGTTGTGACTGGCTATGAGTGGGTGAGAGAAGATGTTCTCAAGTACAAATCTTCTCTCACTTCAACGGCGTACGTGATGGAGCTCCATTCCAAGCCAAAGGTCTAAAAGGAGAGCTTGAAGCACTTCCTTTGGTGAGCTTTAAAAGACCAGTGACGAGAGCTAGGATTCAAGCACTTCAAGATCACATCCAAGCTAACTTGGACAAGTATGAAGAGGCACATCAACTCAAGGATGACAAGGGCTGGATTTTGATGTCTCAAGTTCAATTAGGAATTGTATAAAAACATTTATTCACTGCTTTAATCGATTAATTTGGTGAAATAATCGATTACAGAACATTTTAATCAATTTACACTGGCTCGTAATCGATTAAATAAGCTTTACACATAATTAGGAACTTCCTGCGTTAATCAATTAAATGGGTACTTAATCGATTACATGTATGCATTGTAAAAACTTAGTTCGTCTGGCTTAATCAATTACAAGGTGATTTAATCAATTATTTTGTTTTTAACAAAATTCCAGATTTCTGATGAACAATTTAATCAATTATATGGACGAAATAATCGATTATTTGGACGAAAGAATCGATTACAATCAGTTAATTTCGTTTTGTATATAAAGCTGTCAAACTGAATGTGAAAGGGGGAACTCCATTTTTCTAAGTGAATGAAAGTAGAGTTCGTGTGTAAGAGATTTTTCTCTTGTTCTTATGTAAGAACTTCATGTTTCTTATCAATAGCTTCAAGCTATTGTGGCGATTCTTCCTAGGCTTATTGGAAAGCTTTTCCATGGTGCCATTTACCTTCATCCCTTACCTTTTCCCCACTTTCCATTTCTGAATTCTGGATAACTTTGTGTCCCTGAAGAAAACTTGAAGTTTGAGTTTCAATGCAAGGAAGATTTGGGAAAATTCATGGTTGATGGGTTCAACCATACATCAAGTGGTATCTAGAGCCTAATCCTTGTGGAATTCTTCTTCAAAATTCAGCTTTAAAAGGCTTCAAAGGTAATTTTCTGCAAATTTGAAAATCTGAAATCCTTTCTTTTTTCCGTATGTTCTTGTGTTTTTGTTAAAATCTTTGGTAGGTTAGTCTTGTTTATTGGTCTACCACATAACCCTAGTGTCTTTCTTCAAGTTCCATGTGATTTCATGTCTTCATGTTCTTCATGTGTTCTTGATATTTTTTTTTTAATTTTCTAGTCTTGATTCTTGTCAATTTTTTTGTTTGTATTATTGTGTTGTGTGACCACTTGTTTTGATTCTACTCTCATGCCTAAACTAAATTGAATTGTTAGAAGCAAATTTTACAATTGTTATACAACATATTTTGGAGAACATTATAGAAAGAGCCTAGAAAATGTGCAAACACGAGTGAGAGTGATAAACACTTCGAGAGGGGTGAACACTTTCTTATATACTTATGTTTTTGCTAACCATTTCTTTTGAAGGATGAGCTCAATAGGAGATGAGGCTTTGTCACCTAGGACCTCTAGGTTGATGAAAACAATAGAAGACTTCCAAACTAAAATGGATGCAAAGTTTGAGGAGTTCCAAAAGAAGAATCAAAGAAGGAGTAGTCCAAATGGTAGTGTAGATGGAGAGGCTCATGGTAGTAGGAGGTTGAGTGAGTATGCTTCCTCTCATGGAAGAAATTATTATGATGAAAAGAGTGAGAGGGAGAATAGGAGAGAAAATAATAGAAGAGAACATAGGAGATACAATCCTAGGAAGGAAAATAGAAATGAGGAAGATTGGAGGGTGAGGAGAGAAAAAAGAGAAGGGAGGAATGGAGGATTGGGTGGAGTGAAAATAAAAGTTCCAAAATTCCTTGGCAATAATGATCCCGAAGAATATTTTGAGTGGAAGATGAAAGTAGAACAAATTTTCTCATGCCAACAATTTGTGGAAGAAAAGAAAGTTACTCTAGCAACTCTAGAGTTTGGTGGCTATGCTTTGACATGGTGGAACCAAAGAGAAAGATTTGTCCCCACTTATTATGCGAGGGAAGTCCACAACAAGCTTCAAAGACATTTCCAAGGCTATAAAAGTGTTGATGACTACTACAAGGAAATGGAATTGATGATGATAAGGGCTGAAATTGTGGAGAGCCAAGAAGCAACAATGGCTAGATTTCTTCATGGCTTGAATAGAGAAATTCAAGATGTCATGGAGCTATACTCATATGCAACTATTGAGGAGCTAGTCCCAAAGCTCAAAGGGTGGAGCAACAAATAAAAAAGAGAAAAGCTTCCTTTTCCAAGACCAATGGGGCTGCAACTTCTAGTTGGAAGAACAAGCCTAAAAGGGAGGTTTGTCAAGTGAAAAATAAAGAAGAAAAGGTGGAGAGCTCAAGAAGAAAAATAGTGGAACCAACTCCAACAAGATCAAGCAATATCAAGTGTTTAGAGTGCCTTGGTAAAGGTCAAATTGCTTCTCAATGTCTTAACAAGAAAACCATGATTTTGCTTGAGGAGGGAGACATAAAGAGTGAGTCTTCAAGTGACTCAACAAGTTCTTCAAGTGAATCAACAAGTTCTTCAAGTGAAAAGGAAGAAGAACTTACATTAGTGGATACCAAAGAGGGTGATGATCTCTTGATGGTAAAGAGAATGCAAGAGCTGGAAAAAAATAATGTACTTGACAAAAATACTGCACCTACAAAAGAGAAAGAGATTGATAGGAAAAAAAATTCATGTGATTAAAGAGAGCTTGTTCTTGAGCGAAAAGGAAATCAAAAAAGTGTTATTGGCTAAACAACCTCTTTATTATATGATTCCTAACTCTCTTTGTTTACATGTTGAAAAGGAAGGAGAAAAATGGCCCAAAGCTTTACAACCTCTTTTGGATGATGTTGCTTTCAAACCATGGAAGGATAAGTTGCATCATGAACCTATTTTTGCATTGCCTAATTTGAATGCTTCTTTTGAATTGGAATGTGATGTATATAATGTAGGCATTGTGGGAATTTTGATTCAAGATAAACATCCTATTACTTATTTTAGTGAGAAATTAAAGGGTGCATGTTTGAACTATTCCAGTTATGATAAAGAGTTGTATGCACTTGTTAGAGTCTTGCAAAATTGGCAACATTATTTTTTACCTGAGGAATTTGTGATCCATAGTGATCATAATTCTCTTAAATATTTGAAAAGTCAAGGAAAACTCCACAAGAGACATGTTAGATGGTACATCAAGGGCAATTTAAGGACTTAGCAAGAGTGTCTACCCTATATTGAGTTTGTCTACAATAGAGTAGTTCACAAGACTACTTCCTTATCTCCTTTTGAAATTGTTTATGGCTTTAATCCTTTAACTCCCCTTGATTTATTGCCTTTACCTAACATTTCTTCTATGATTAATCATGATGCTTTGTCTAAAGCTTCTTATGTTAGGAAATTGCATGAACAAGTAAAAGGCCATGTGGAGAGGAAAATGGAACAATATGCTAAACAAGCCTATAAGCACAAGTGGAAGGATAAATTTCCTCAAAAGAATGTTGAATTTTCAAGTACAAATGAGGAAGCAAACTTGAGGACAAGTTATTTTCAAGAAGGAGGGTATGATGGAGGTCCATTCCAAGCCAAAGGTCTAGAAGGGGAGCTTGAAGCACTTCCTTTGGTGAACTTTAAAAGACCAGTGACAAGAGCTAGGATTCAAGCACTTCAAGATCACATCCAAGCTAACTTGGACAAGTATAAAGAGGCACATCAACTTAAGGATAACAAGGGCTGGATTTTGATGTGTCAAGTTCAATTAGGAATTGTATAAAAACATTTATTCACTGCTTTAATCGATTAATTTGGTGAAATAATTGATTACAGAACATTTTAATTGATTACCACTGGCTCGTAATTGATTAAATAAGCTTCACACAGAATTAGGAACTTCCTGTGTTAATCGATTAAATGAGTACTTAATCAATTACATGTATGCATTGTAAAAACTTAGTTCGTCTGGCTTAATCAATTACAAGGTGATTTAATCAATTATTTTGTTCGTAACAGAATTCCAGATTTCTGGTGAACAATTTAATCGATTATATGGACGAAATAATCGATTGTAATAGTTAAAATAATCGATTATTTGGAAGAAATAATTGATTATAGTCAATTAATTTCGTTTTATACATAAAGCTGTCAAACTGAATGTGAAAGGGGGAACTCCATTTTTCTAAGTGAATGAAAGCAGAGTTCGTGTGTAAGAGATTTCTCTCTTGTTCTTGTATAAGAACTTCACGTTTCTTATCAATAGCTTTAAGCTATTGTGGTAATTCTTCCTAGGCGTATTGGAAAGCTTTTCCATGGTGTCATTCACCTTCATCCCTTACCTTTCCCCACTTTCCAGTTCTGAATTCTGGACAACTTTGTGTCACTGAAGAAAACTTGAAGTTTGAGTTTCAATGCAAGGAAGATTTGGGAAAATTCATGGTTGATGGGTTCAACCATACATCAGTACGTCAATGCCATGTGCCATCAACTACGGTTGACGGCTCCTGAAGACTCTCGCAAGATCATTGTTGAAGCTTGCGGGAGTGATGACCTTCCTTTCTTGAGGGCGGCACGAGGTTCTTCTCCATTCTTTTTTCATGTACCGGTGCCTTTTTCATGTATTGGATTTGTTCCTTCCTTTCTCTCCCTTCCATTGTTCTTTACTGGAATTCTTGAATGTAGCGCCCTCCCAACTTCATCCCAGTAGTTGGGTAGTGGTGAGAGTGTTCGAGATTCTCTGGCCCTTCTTCAACATCCGACCAAGTGTGTTGGTTTTCTTGTTCTTCTTTTAGGTGAAGCTGACAAGGAAGATTGGTTGGGTATCCTTAAATAGTGTGTCCAAGAAAATGTTTGAGTTTGATTCCAACATCTTATGTCGCTTTAAGGATTGTTTCTTTAAGGTCCTTGATAGTGTTGTCATGGCAGACGGGCTGCCATTGATGTTCAACCAGGATGGGGAGCCTCGCTTCCCATTCTATTGGCAATCTGATCCCACCAGGTTCAAGTCATTTCATGAAGACTTGTTGACCCTGGTGGAAAGGGTGGACAAAGAGATCTTGGAGCAGCTACCAGCTTCACTAGATGCGCGAGTTATCTTGTCCTTGCTATTGGCGGATGATCCTTTTGTTGCCTTAGACTGTAAACCCTTCTGCCTTATCCCTCCTTTATCTTCCTTATTTTTATTTTGTATTTATTTTGACCTGACCTAACACTTGTGATTTTTTGGTTTACTTTGTAGGTATATTTGGTAATTTCCCATGGAGGCTGTTGGTGGAGAACACTAGTTCTAACGGTGGTGTTGTGCCACTTGTCCCTGTTAATCCTTCTACTAGAGAATAAGGTTGACCCACTATTGGGATTGGCCCCGCTGATGTTGTTGTTGCTTTCCCCAGCATCTCTCCCTCTATTTTGGCTAAAAGGAACATTGATGATGGTGCTGGGACATCTGGTCACAAGAATTCGAGGGCCCCTTGCAATCTACGTGCAATGAGGGAGGCTGCGGGGTTTTTTCCCAATTCGACTATTTCGCCGTCCACTATCTAGGCTACTCCAAAGGTGGCGCCTCCTATTATTGCTCCTACTCCTACTCCTGCTTCGACCACTACTACTCCTGCTCTAGTGATGGCCTCTGTTGCCATTCCGGATTTTCCTTCCCCTCGTGTTTATGTATTCCTACTGCACCTACGATTCCTGTGTCTCGTACTCCCCCTACATCTGCTATGCCAGCGTCGATTGTACCTTCTTCTTCTCGCCCTGTCACCCCCTTGAGTTCGTGCATGCCTCAAGGGAGATTGACTCTCTCTAAAGTGTAGGGCATGTGCTTGAACGAAGGACTCTAACCTCATTCGAAAAAGATCTACTATGATCGATTGATCCTCAATGTTCTACGGACTCTTCAAAGATCTTTCTCCATAGGAGTCTTGCAATCTTGGAAGAGAATGGGCAACTCCACCAAGAGGCTGTGAGCAAGGCGACTTCCTTGGAGAGAAAGATAGCCAAGCTAAAGTCCGCTATCTGCAATGTCTGATGAGCAGAGCATGCTAAGCTAAATAATGCTATTATGGCACTTGCTGAGGTGGTCAAGTCTCACCAGTATTTGACTACCAAGTTTAGTGGTGCTTTGGCCAAGATATTGTGCACCAGGTTAGATGGTGACGAGTTGGCTAATCGCGACAAGGCATTGCTGAGGGAGAAAAATGAATTGGCTGCTAAAGTCGACAGAGATGTTTTCTAAAAGGATGAGCTTGCCAAAAAGGTGGCTGACTTGGAGGCGAGGCTGAAGGAGTCTGAGCTCAGGACCTCAACAAAGATAGCTGTTAGCAAGGAGCTTGATGAGGAGTTATCCATCTATAAGCGGGAGGCGGTTGAGTAGCATGAAAAGGGCTTTCTCAAGGCCATTAGGCAGGTCGATTTCTTCGTTAAGGACCTTGACTTGGGTCTTTTTGACCCTCTCAAGGATGTGAAGGGCGGTGTCCTGCTTGATGAAGAGGAGATTGCTTTCGCCGAGGAGGGTGCTAGTGATGGGGCCAATGTCTAGGCTAAAATCTTTGTATTTTTGGTTTTTTAGCTTTAGGCCGTGAAGGCCATGTAATTTTGACAATCATCTTAATGCATGTTCTTTTATGTTTTTGTATACTGTTGTCTTCTGTTTATAAATTTCATGGGATAAGGAGACTATGCCGCTTGAATGGTGTCCTTTCATCGTAGAAAATGAGACCCAAGAATGTGTCTTGGGTTTTGAACGTCAAGGGTGAACATTAGACGCATGTTTTGGACTTCTGCTTCTGCGAGTGGCTAATGTTGTAGCCCTGCTTGTCTAGGTTCCAAAGGAGTAACTGTCCCAAGAGCGTGTCTTGGGTTTTGAGCATCAAGGGTGGACCTTGGACATCGGTTCCTACAAAACAAATGATCATATGCCCCTATTTGTTGACATGCCAAAGGAGTAAATGTACCAAAAGCGTGTATTGGGTTTTGAGCGTCAAGGGGGGACCTCAGACAGCTGTTCCTGCAAGCTTGTGTTCTTATAAGAGAAAGATTAGCAATTGAAAGTGTGTCAAGGGTAGACCTTGTGTACCTTAAGTACCTTGAGTTTCAATGTGGGAAAACTTAACAATGAGGAGGTTCACCAAGGGAGGACCTTGTTGGACACAGGGGGAGCTTCATGATGTTTGGAAGTCTTTGATACAAGAAGAGTTTTGTGTTTTCAACATGCTTGAAGACTTGGGATTTTATGTAAAAGGAAAGCTATCTGATTGATCCATGCATTCATACATTTAATCCTTCATTCATTGATTTAACAAAGTGGTTTTTATGAAAATCAAACAAAGCTTTTAATACTTTACTAAGGTTTTATTTTGACTCAAAGGTTTTTGGAAAAATTGCTTTTATACTGTTGTAATTGATTACATTAAAGATATAATCAATTAAATTGTTCTTAGTTCATTCTGGAAAAGCTTTTAAGAACAAAGTAATTGATTACCTATCGGAATAATTGATTATTTAACCTTTGTTTTCACATACACTGCTTTGTTGAAACACTTTAATCAATTACCAATAGATAGTAATCGATTACAAAGCTTTACATTGCTATACATGGTTTTAAGACTCTCTAGAAGACTTGATTACCAATAGTTAGTAATCGATTACACAGGCTTAATTGAAAATATTGTCTTCCTGTCTTAATCGATTACCAAATACTTTAATCAATTACATAGCTTATTCTATTTTATAAAGCTTTCTGATTTAATCGATTACCAAATACAGTAATCGATTACATAGTATATTTTGATAATTTGAAGCTTGCTATCTTAATCGATTACAAGACGGATTAATGATTATTTTGCTCGTTGCTCATGTTCAGAAATTTGTAGAACACATTAATCGATTACAAGGTTATTTTAATCGATTACATGAGCATTTTAATCGATTATTAGGCGCGTTTAATCGATTACTGACAGTTACAAAAGTTTGTTATAAATAGAACCAAGGCTCAGCTTGTTTTGGAACTTGATCAATTCGTATTCTAAGCATACACAAGCTTTCAAAACATATTCAAAGTAATTTTTCTGAGTTCTATGAGTTCTTGCTTCAACTAAAACACTCATGGGTTTTTGAGTGATTCTAAAAGCAAGAAGTTTCATTCAAAGGTTAAGGAAGAAGAATGTTCTGAGCTTA